>CM030868.1:9364244-9896744 GCA_018105865.1 Metaphire vulgaris | reverse complement strand
ATTTACATTTCATATATGTGGAACCATGCATGCATTGAAGGTTTTTGTATAATTCAGAAGATCGCTATATATATAACGTTCGGCTGGGATAACTTTTACGCCTATATTTGTACAATTTTCGTAAGGTGTTCGTAACGAGAACTGCTACATTTCTCATTACGAATTTGTTACGAGCTCGATGTAGAGTTCGTAATTTGCACGTAACGAGACCTCGTTACGAGCAGACCGAAATTCCCGTCACGAGGCCATAACGAGGTCGCAACGAGGCAACTCGTTATGAATTTCCTCGAGTTTATAATTGTTAACTCGTTATCTATACGCGATCTGAAATTTTTCAATTTTAACTCGATCAATGTTAACTTGTATTTATAATATATTCCAATTCAACTATACTTATTATATTTTTTGAGGTTTTTTACTTATATATTAAATTTTTTTAAATATAATTATATAAATACTGTATATACATTATAAATATAACATAAATATAAATATATATATATAAATATAATATATATAATGTATATATCAATATGTATAATATATAAATATATAAATTTTATAATATATTTATATATATTAAAAATACATGGTTACAAAATATATGTTTAACAATTTAAAATATATATTTAAAAATTGATCGATCGATGCATGAATGACCAAACAAATACTATATATACTTAAATATCTAATTAGTTGACATTTCATATAGGCCTATATATGTCACATATGTGGAACCATGCATTGAAGCTTTTTGTACTGCAAGACTATATATAACATATATATACGCGATATGACATTTCGCGTATATATCTATACCTGCATGCATAATATTCTTATAACGTGTACGTAACGAGAATTTTTACGAATTTGTTACGAGCGCGATGTCGAGTTCGTAATTTGAACGTTAAGAGCACTTCGTTACGAGCAGGCCTGAAATTCGCGTCACGAGACCATAACGAGTTCGTTACGAGATATTTCGTTACGAGCTTTCTCGTTGCGAACTCATTACGATCTCGTAACGAGCCGGAGCTCGTTACGAGACTCGTTACGAACTCGGTAAGCCCTCATAGCGAGCGAAAAAATTTTCCCGGCAGGGTAGAGAAGGCGTAGAATAAACACTGACTTTAGCGAGATCTCTCTCTCTGTCTCCTGTCTCTCTGTCTCCTGTCTCTCTGTCTATCGGTCTGTCTTTCTATTTGTACTCTCATTCAATTGCTTTCCTCTCAATCTGCGTGTCTCTCATTCTGTCTACATGTCTGTCTCCACTGTCCTTGAGTTTGCTTGCATGTCAGTTCCTGTATATATGTGTTTTATCATTATTTTTGATAAAATAACCTTCAAATCACTGCTATTTACATTGAATTGAATAGACGGGATCCCCCGCCTAGTGGGCGAGCGCGGTGGCCTGGGGTAGAGGAGGCTATGTCTCTGATACGCAGACGACATAGACTTCTTGACCAATAATGTCCACAGCTACAGAATTAGAAGATCTAATTGGATTTACAGTTGGGGGATACAAAACACATGCCCTTCCTATGTTTGTGGGGCAGCAATCATTTCATTCCTTAAATTTGCCCGGCCGACAAACCACCTTGTCTATAGCTATTTCAAGAAAGATTAAGCGCATAAGAATAAGCAGCTACTGCTGTGCTGCTTTCCGGGGCGCTGTAGAAGTTTACGAGATTTTACTTTACTTACTTCAGACCGAAACACTGGTCAGTGGCCACTAAGAGTTGAGCACCCTGTTGGCCGACACAGTGTGCTACATACGTCACTGATTGATCAACTGAAAGTAGGCCCTATACCTTGCACCACTTTTCATTAAACTGGACTAATGACACATTTTGTGAAGCCAATGGATCGTAATGGAAATGGTTTTCAGTAGCTTATCGAATGGACAAATTTAGAGACTAAATCGGTTGCCAAATTGAAAGCAGGAATTCATGGGCGTTCGCAGAAATTTTTCCAAGGGGGTGCAAAAACAAGGTCTTAATTGTGACGAAAGAAATGAAAAAAATTTCCAGGGGGTGCAAAACAAGGTTTTGTGACGAAAGAAAGAAGTAGGCCTAATTTTACTTTTTTCATAACCACAATTTTTCAAGAGGGTGCAATTCCACCCCTCCGGACGCCCATGCAGGAAATTTCGTTGAACCTCAAATCTCTGAAGTGATACGTGACGCCAACCGCATTCATGTCCAGAATAGAACCACTAGCTAGAATTGGTCGCTTAATTGGGATGCATTCATTTCACTTATACCATTAGTCTTTCTCGGCAACTAAAGCCTATCGATCTGAAGACTACGACGAACAGCACTATATCCGAGTATATCGGGTGCCCAGTACGTGCAGGGACGTCATTTGGGGGGCAGGGGGACATTTGCCCCCCTGATTTTGAGGAAAAAAATTTTTTTCTTGTGTTATTTAGTATTTAGCTTTTTACATGTCCTAAAGGAGCGCCTGATATGATGTATATGATGTGGAGTAGTCTAGTCTGAAAAGTAACTAACCGTTATAAACGGCTGACGAGCAAAAAAGGTCGTCAACTTTTTTGCAAACTTGTAACTTGTCAGGTCAAAAGTGTTTTGCCCCCCCCCCTGAAAAACAGTGAAATGACGTCTCTGAGTACGTGGCGTAGCGTGACTTTTGGGGGCCCGGGGGGCAACTTTTACATGGGGGCAGTGGCGGCTCCACCGGGGGGCCCGTGCCCCCTTACTGAGATACTGGCCCCCCAGTTGAGACCCTATACTATATATATATATATATATATATATATATATACTATATATATATACTATATATAAAAATTTACCAAAAAATATTTAAAAATTGCAAATTGGCCCAAAAATTGCCAAAATTGCAAACAAAATTGCAAACAAAATTGCCTAAAATTTGCCTAAAATTTGGAAAAAAAATTTCTTGCCCCAAGAAAAGTGTGAAATGACGCTACTGTACTTAATACTACATACCTAACAACAAATGGTTGGCCCCCCATGATTAGAAGTTGCCACCCCAACGGCCCCCCCACTTGCCAAATCCTGAAGCCGCCACTGCATGGGGGCCCCAGAGTTTCGAGCTGACGAGCAAAAAAACGTTATCTCATCTCCAGTCTCCACCTTTTTAACCCTGACAAGCAAAAAAAGTCCTCACCACATCATTTCTAGGGTTAACTTTAAGTTAGGGTTAACCCTAACCTAACCCTAGATTAGACCCTCTTCAGGGGCCCCGCCCGGGCCCGAGGGCTGTCAACAAAGTGCCCCCGCCCCTAGTTACGCCACTGTAGATGCCCCGACATTTGCGCCCAACATTTGCGCGATCGCCATTTGCGCAACGACAAAATTATGCGCTAACGTAGGCCTAAAATCGACAAAAGCGCGCATTTCAACCGAAACACGACTACGCTCCAATATCATAATTGGGCTATAAAATAAAAGTTAGGGTTAACCCTCTCCCTAGTCCTAACCCTAAGTTAATCGGGCTTTTTTCCAGGAATATGCGTTCGGAACTTCGGGGGGTGTCCCAAAATTGTGGGGGTGTCAATGTACAATGTTGATTGTCTTATACAGCTAGTTTTTCTAATAATAATAATAATAATAATAATAATAATAATAATTTGATTTTAAGTGGTTTTGTATCATCTACAAACTGAAATTTCTGATTTGAACATAGGCCTATAATACGCAGTACGAAACAGGCAAACAGCTGCATCATAACACCACTGTCCTTCACAGCAGCTTCATGAATATTACTTTTAATTTAACATATGTCTGTTTGGGTGATAGCCATTAGCCAACACCAGGGAGCGGTTTGAAGCCCAACCAAAAATTTAGTTCTTTATAGTCCTTCATTTCAAAAGAGTTAAAACTTGTGATGTCTGCTTTCATAAGAGACCATGTCTCAAAGGCATATAGCAGTGTTGATAGCACATGAACAGAACAGAAGACTCAGAGTGTAGTTGATCTGTTAATGTAGGCAGCATTTTACCATGCTAATCAGTTTCATTTTACAAGCTTTAAATATTTTGAAAATTTAGGGAAAATTTATGATTTTGTAAAAGACATACAAAACCTTTAAAAATATTTACCAGTTTATATTGACTTAAAAGACACTATGGTATTTACCATTTCAAGGTATATAAATACTGAAATTACTCGCTATCACTTGCTGTTTAAATAATGCAATGCACAATGCAGCATAGAACCTCAATAGAAAATAACACATTTCAAGACATCATTTTCCGTTTTTCAAATAATATTGGGCTACTCCTGTTAAATTTCACAAACCGAAATAAAAAAGATAATCATTTTGTACTATAGAAGGAAATTAAAACTGACCATTGCATTATTCCCAAAAAATTAATGAAATATTAATAATATCACAACATTTTCTTTGAAATTCAGTGGCACAGACACACCTTTATTATGATAATTATAATAATAAAATAATGACTGAATGTCTTCAGACAGATCTGAACAAAATGACTTTAGCTGAAAATCGAATGAACATGCATAGATGATCATGATCAGAATACAACGGAGCTTAATCAATTATCTCCAAGTAGTTTACTAAATTTGTGACATACATTTAAATAAAGTACAGCTACAACAATTGTTAGATTTCAGTAATAAATATGTTGAGTACATAGAATGGCAGATCAGTCAAAAAAGCAACTAATGAGTTCCAGACCAATCAAGCATAGTAAACATGATTTAGCCATGCCATCAGCTTCCAAATTAGTGGCTAATCTTGAGTTTGACCACAGGATACTTCTAGTGGCATGATCGATTTTGTAACAATGTGAATTTGATTGCCAAGCTCTTTCATGATTGGCAGAGTAAAAACAATATCGTCCATTATTTCATGATTTGGACATTTGATGAAGAGATAAACCTGCAACAGAAGACAAAAAACAAAATATTTATAAATATATTATGCTAAATGAATAGTGAATTCTGACCAATTATTTTTAGTTATTTTGATATAAATGACTAGTGCAAATTGCTTTAATGGTGAAACATTATAAATAAAGTAAAGGTACTTAAATACTTAGTTTACTTAAATACTTACTTTAAGTACTTATGTACTTAAATTTGAGCGTAGGGCCCAGCTCTGATTCCCAGTTTCTAAGGCAAGCAGCAAAACAGGTGAATTATGCCACAGATCTGGAGTAGTTTGTCATTGCTTTAGTTATCAGTAAATCCTATAATATACCACATTCAAGACCAGATGCTCACAGGTTGACATGAAATCCACATTCCATATAAACACTCATAGTGAAAATCAATAAACCTGCAATCATTATTGATAAAATCATCATTGAATTTGGCTACATTGCATTGTAAGTTAAATTGCAATATAAGTCCATAGTAGTACGATATATAAATGAACAATTTAAAGTTAATAACAATAGACAAATGACTTACATTTCTTTGTCCAACCACTTTGAAAAGGTCCAATTCCATTTTGCCAGAAGCCCTGAGGTTCAGAACTGACTGTGCTTCAGCCTTCCAAGATGACAAAAAGTCAGGTAAGGACATGCCTAAAATGACAATTTAAGCAATAACCTGTAAAGTGAGCAACAAATGACCATTGTTTGCAAATTAGCTTTTTCAGAGAACTCCAAAGAACTATGAACAGCTCAATTAAGCCGTAAAATCTCTTACCTCTATATTCTAAACTGAAATTCAGCCAAAAGAGACGACCATCATTTCCAAGCCGATGTGGAGAAGACTCTGTCAGAGTTTTATCTACTCCAAGAACATGTTCTGCAAGTCCTTCATAAGATCTCAGAGGTGTGCAGCTGAGTTCAGTATGATCACCAAATGCTGCATTTACTGCCTCAGCTCCAGCTTCAACTGCATTTTCAATAACTAAACAACACGATATAAATACCGGTATGTATCAATGCACTTGCTAACCTACAAGTAAAATGCATGATGAAACTACTAGAAGTACAGTAAATGTATTAACTTTTGTCTTCTTATGGGAAAAATGAGCACAAAAAAGATAGCAAGTGCAAGTTTATTTCTTCACTGGAATATCAAAAGTAAGTCAACGTTGCTCAATAAATGGTCTACAAAATTTAAGGATTTCAAGCGTTCGGCAATCTCACTATTCATGAATGTTCCAATGGATCAAAATAAAACCTCTTTATTCAACGGCTCTAATCATTACCTACATATTTCCAATGAATAGACATCCTACCTAAAATATCCATTTCTGACCAGTACCTGTTCTCTGTGATATCTAGCATTCTTGGTGATCCCACCTCCTGGATACCTACTACCTGACCTGCCCAAGTCCTATTGCTATCATCATGCTCTTCAGCTTTTTGGCACTTTAAACCATTTACCGACCAGTGCCGACCACCGTACCGGCAATCATGCAATATTGCCAGCCGTAAAGTGATATTGCTTCAAAACGTTAAATATATCTTCGGTGGCGTTATCTTCGGTAAAAGTAATTGATATAGCGTAGTTTTGTTGATTGTCAAAAATTGAATTTATTTCATCCATCATAACGCAGAGTGGGGCCACTAGTGGCAGTGCCTTGGCTACTATAGATTTGTCACTATAGGGCAATATGCCACCAGAAAGTGGGGGTAAAAGCCCGATATCAAAAGAAAAAGCAAATCTAAATAGAATTAGAGTGATGAAGTTGAGGTTTCTGACCATAGTAGAATGGAATTTTATGATATTGAACTGGAGTTCTCTTGGCTCTAGTGAGCGGCCTTTTCGATTACGTTAGTGGGGATTCATTCTCTGGATTTCCAAGTAGGAATTCAGTGATTGAGGATGTAAAGTGATAAAGGGATACTAAATCTGACCTTTATATCAATTTTTTTAAATGTTTCCTAGCTTCTACGTTTCAAAAATTTCAAATTCTGAAGTACTGAAGCTAGCTAAAAATAATAAGCTGTCATGAAAAAACTTGCGGTCGTGGGAACAGATTTAACAATTTGAATCGCTGGTAAAGGAGGGTTAAAAATAAACATCACCTTTGTTTTCTTTAAATTTTATTTTGTACCATATTCATCTGATACTTCATCATGTGCATTCAGAATTTGTTGCAGTCCTTTCTGTGGTCCATCCACCTTTGCTTGATCAATGATCATAGGCAAAGATAGGGTGCAGAACTGTTTTCTAATTACTTTTAATTCCATCTTCTACCCACTCCTCTGCTTTATCCATAATCTCTTGGATGTCTATGTTGCACAGTAATAGCCAGAGGACACACCTTAGTTTCTCTTTACGTCATCACTCTGTTGAATTCTCTCCATCCATTCTGATTCTAAAGGTCTGATGAAGTTGAGGTTTCTGACCATAGTAGAATGGAATTTTATGATATTGAACTGGAGTTCTCTTGGCTCTAGTGAGCGGCACATGGAGTGGAATGGTGAATGTGGTCATATAAGCAATTTGCCTTCTCACTCACATGTTATATGACCAAATGAATATCAGAAAGATTTCCAGTAAAAGTCAAAAAAGTCAAAAATCTTTTCTTACTTGAAATGATTCTGTTTTCTCCAATTATCTGTAAGAAATAAAAATCTATTACTTCACACAGTAAAAATGCATAACGGTCAAAATCTAAATATAAAATCATTTAGTCTTATTCCTAAAGTTTTACACCACTTATAGTAAGGTAAAGTTTTCCCATGCCCGGATTCAAGCATTGGGGCTGGTGCTGATCTCCGGTCTCTTTAGGCATACTGCGACGCAGGTGGCATACGCCATTAACCGAGGTAGATTGCCAGTCAAACGTCTAGGTCCACGCTTTACTTTGCAGCTGCTCCTCAATTTTTGATGTTACAACCGCCCTCTAAAGAATAAGACTGAGTTGATCTTAGGGGCTCCAACAGGGCTTGAACTCATTCCTTCTGCGTGACTGCCCAACATGTAACCTCTTCTGCCATCTTCCCGTTTGCACCATATAGTGCACATACATAGAGTATTATAGATTAGGCCTACAAATTGTATTGGACTTAAATCTCATTGGCAAGTTAACCAAGTGTTTCAAGATCAACATCATCCGTCCCATACTGACATATTAATGTTTCCAATTTCACTTCAGGAGACATGTTCAACTACTTGCAGGCCCGCCAAGAGAAATTCTGGGCCCCAGTGCAGAAGGGCCAACGGGCCCCTGACAAGTCTTAAAAATTGATGACAGCCTTTTTTTGCTTGTCATTGATTTCATGATACGGTATTGTTGCAACTCTCGAAAACTAGTGATGACCTTTTTTGCCTGTCGCTCTTTTTCTCTTTTTCACACTGTTTATGATCTCAGCACCCGGGTCCTCCTTTTCCTCACTGGGCCCCTGTGCACAGAACATGGTAATCTTTTTTTGGTATTATTATTGTTAATTATACATCTTCATCATCAGCCCAGCCCCCTCCAGACCACTGGGCCCCTGTGCATTTGCCCCTGCCCCTCTCTTGGCAGCCCTGACTACTTGTTCCTCCTCCAGCCGACTTTCAAGTTTGGCAACTTCTTGTTACAATCCAACTTTTTGAAACACACTATCTGACAATGCTCTGAAAGCAAACTCAATCATTTCACTCGAATTAAATATAAAGATCTACTTGTTTTACATCTCATTCAAGTGACGTTAGCTAAATTGCTCTTGACTTTGGCCATTGCCATGTCTGCAATGCTATAACACATCCATGTTAACTGTTGAACTGTTATTCATGGATGTTAAGGACTAACCCCAAAGACAAAGACAAGGACAAGGATTGACTCCTCTAAGCACAAAAACCACAAGGAATGACCCCTACTACAAGAAATGACTTTTGTTAGATAGAAGAAAGTGAAAAGGAAAAAACAAAAATCATTTAAATTCCAACCAGAATATTAAAATGCAATAACAACATCTGGAAACATAATCTAGTCTACAGTAATGTTGCATTTCAAATACACAAGAATACACAAGTGTTTCTAGTAGCTGATCAGTCATGTGAGCACAATGAGGCTTCGTTATAAGACCACTTTTTGAGAACACTCATACAACTCTTGTAGGAGAACAAAGAATTTGGCTGAAGAGGTTCAAGAGGAGGGGATGGAATTTATCTAAGTTTGCCCCCACTGTCAGAGAGAGAGAGGGTTCTTCCAGATCACCAGCATTTATGAGCTGCAGGTATTCATTCAGTCGGTGCTCTGAAGTGTCTTCAACCTCTTCTTGCATCATCTATCAGTGTAAAGCGGGTAGAAAATTTGTGTATTGAATCCAACTTTAATTGCATCAAATAGGAAATGGAAACTCAGTTACATCCCTGGTATCATAAGAGAATAATGAATAACATTTCAAGCAAATGCAAATGCCTAAGGAAAGTTTTTTTAAAATGTAAAGGCTTGCCCATAATCGATTTCGAGCTTCAGGTCCGGCGCTGATCTCCGGTGTCAGGCAAGCAGCGATGCAGGTGGCAAAAGCCATTAATCTAGAGTAATGTAATGTAATGTAACAAAATATTTGTATAGCGCCTCTTTTGAAGAATCACTCAGAAGCGCTCCCACAGCAAATTACTGTGTATTGACAAAGAGATAAGTTTTAAATCATTTCAAAAAGAGGGCCATAGAATTAGGAGTTGCTAAGCCACGCATACTGGTGTCAAGAGCATTCCAAAGGATAGGGCCAACTGATTCAAAACCTCGTTTCAGGAACAAGGAGGTTCGTGCTTGGGGCACACTGAGAAGACCATTGGTTGTGGACCGAAGACATGGCCGACCAGGGATAGAGCTAAGAGGATGGAGTAGCTCTGAAAGGTAAGATAGAGTGGCACCATAAAGAGATAGTGCAATCGCTCTCAACACACGAAACTCAACTCGAGAAGGATAAGGCAGCCAGTGTAGAACAGACATCATATAATCACTAATGTGATCACGTCTTGTGACACCATCAATCACCCTGGCTGCCGAACGAAGAACCATCTGGAGTTTATGAAGTCGCACCGATGGTAGAGCTGCTACTCATTTACCACCGCCCTCTAGCAAATGAAGGCTGAGTCGACCTTAGGGGCTCCTGTGGGGTTGAATTCGTTCCGTCAGCGTGCCTGTCTAGCGAGTTACCAAACTGCCATCTTCCCACCCCATTAAAAAAGTAGGTAAATATAAATGAAAATACCTGAAAATGGCATTCAACTAATTTGGCCCTTTGTAAGGACTTTTCAATGACTAAATCACACGGACAAGGACCAACTTACAAGGACAAGAACAAGGATAATGCCAAGGATAAGGACTTCAGATTGGTCCGTAAGGAGCCCTTAAAACCCATCACTGCTGTTATCCCTGCTTACTATCAATGAGACATATCTTAGGATTAACCCAAAATAACTATATGACAAACAAGGACACAATGTGAATAAGAAAGCAGCTGTGCAGATTACTTTCTCTTGTGACAGGCATTAGACTCTACTGAATGTTAGTTCCTTATATAAATTGAGACGGTATGAGACCTGTATATGAATCCTATTAAAAGTCATGTAACAATTGTCAGTGCTGATGAGGTGAATTGTCCTGACTAGGACAAAAGTCCAAAGGGCAAACTGACTCAGGAAAAAGTCCTATTACCTTCTATGGTGAATGAAAGATTGATAAAAAGAGTCGTGCACGTTTGTCAAATGCAAGCGGCATTTAAATAAATAAGCCACAGGACACTACACAACAAAGCAACGCTTAACATTGGAAACCTTGAAGCCCCAAATCGTTTTTCCTCCTCCTTTTCGAACTCCTTCTTGAAGATTCATCCAGCATCCAAAGAGCACATCTTTGACGTAAGCTCCAGGATTAACTCTAATGTCGATCAAATGCAGATCTCCCATCGTCACACACGAAACACTTCACGCCAACAACAAGCGCTCTAAAGGATTCTCAGACTCTTACAAACGGCAAACAAATTGTTACCCTCGTACAGCGGCGTTGTCTAGACAAAATACGGCCAATAATAATATTATGGTGTTTAAAGGTTTAACAGCCTCCCTGGTTTAAGGTACCTCCGGCACCGGGCTGTATTTGCTGTCGCGGTGTCGCCGCTGGCGCCTTTGCAGGAAAGTTGCAACAGATTGGAAATACAGAAATATTTTAAAAGATTAAACGCGGTCGATAGATTTTAATTTGTGAATATCCAGAGTTCTAGACTTCTAGAGTAGACGGAAATCGACTTCACAATTACATTATAGGCCTATTTGTGATTTTCCTGCTATTTTATAGCTTTTTATTTTATTGTAAAGATTTCTATGATTCTGCTGCTAAATGCTAATTACAATGTTGTGCAAATTTTAGAGCGGCGGAAGAAGGCGGAGTGAGGTTAGGCTGAGAGTTCAGAAATTTCCGGATATTTCCAGTGGAATTTTTCCGGAAATTTTCGGAAATATAACGGTACTTTTCCGGAAATTTTCTGTAAATCGAACTGCTGAATGGCATTATTATATTCAATAACATTTTTGGCTAAATATTTAATGCCAGGGCAGCCAGGGCCAGGCTAAATCTTTCTAAAAGCTAAAAGCGCTTTCATCATAGCGCGAGCCCATTGAGTAAGCACAGAGGGGGATTATGATCGGGGGTGTCGTTTCATCGGGTGTAACAGAGGGGATAATGTCTGGGGAGATTATGTTTAGGGGAGAATGTCCGTTTCCTCTGCACAGTACAGTACACCGTCGTCTTTATGATAATCGGCATCGTCGTCATTTTAGTATTAGTAGTAGTTGTTGTTGACAATAAGTGGGAACAGGTCTATTTAAACTGCAGTTGATTGTTTATGGACCGATGTTCTGCGGAAAGCGGTGGCCGGTGGTGGAGCACGACCAGGGAGTCTGTAAGACGACCTAAGTAGGTCGTGACTCGTGGGTAGTCAATAGTCATTCATTCTTTCGTCTACTGCGCATGCGCTGAATATATCACTTGATCGCCAAAAATTCGCCATTGTTAGGGGAACTGTATGTGGAATTGATGTATTGAGCGTGTTATTTCGTTGGAGTTGTTTAGCATTTAGAGAGATTGGACATACGTCGTCGTTAATCGCACGAAAATGGAATCGGAGACAAACCCTTACGACGGCCTCTCCAGAGGCGGCGGCGTATCTTTGGAGAACGACTTCGAGAGTCTGTCGGCTCCTTCGACCGACGAAATCCAGGATGCTCCGTCGTCGACCAGACCAGAGCAGAACGACTGGAGGACGGCGCGGCCCGTCGTCGTCGGCGGCGGGGACTTCCCGGGGACGGCGGAGACCGATCCTGACCAACTGATCAGCTTCGACAGCATCGAAGACGTGCCGAGGCAACCGGAGGCCCATCCTCCTCCCATTTTGTCGCCGCCTGCCTCGACCACAGTGGACGCAGTAGGACCATCGGAACACGGCGTCAGTAAGACGGACGATGAGAAGCCGGGCTCTTCCTGTGCTCCGTGTGAGTAAATGCATTTTATAGATCCAGTTTATTGCACAAGTTGTTATTATATGCTGATTGGATCGATTGAAATAGCTTTAAAAAAGTGAGCTCATAGAGGTTGATGACTAGCGGATGAATGTTTCACCCAAGGCTTTATGGTTACACAACATGTTCATTTCTGATTTTGGCAAAGGAGTTGTAGAAAGACTGAGGCCCAGTGACTTTGGCTGTTGATTTGTTAATACAGTGTTGAAATATTAAGAGTAAGTTTTGATAGTCTAGACTCTGATTTGAGTTGTTTGCTCCTTGGCTTCAGTTGACTGATAATTTCGATATGAGTAATTTTGAAATTGTATTAAGCAGTGTGATGACGCAGTTAAACAGGTCTAATGGGATTTTCAGAAAGTGTTATTAGCAGTAGACACTAGAGTCATGTGCAGTGAGCCTAGAACTGGTTAGACTTCTAAATGATATAAACATTAACTCAAGATCAGCTGTGCAAATCTGTGGAGATCTTGGGAGATGGTTTAAAACAAGTAGGGGTACAAGGTAAGGAGATAATATATCATCTATGGTTTTCATTACATTTTTGAGAAGTGCAATAAGATCAAATGCATGTATAAAGCATATAGCAGTTGAGGGACTCTCCTCGTTTAGCAGCCTTAGGTTCGCTGATGATGTGGACAATGGGGCATCCTAGTTGGAAACCAGTGAAGAGACATTTAAGCTGGTGTAATATAGTCGTATGGCTTCAGATGGAAAACCAAGTATGCCATAGCATTCATTGCACACAGATAGGTGATAATCCGCACGATTAGAGCAAAGAAATAAGCGCAAGACATCGGCAAAACTGCCAAGAACAGCGATATTCCAAAGCACGTACAGATGCGTTTTACATTGCGTTTAGCGCTCTTTCATTGGCGAATTCTAGCTATTTAGCGCTTTCATTAGCAAATTCTAATGATTTAGCTCTTTTGTTAGCAAATCTTAGTTATTTAGCACTACTGTTAGCAGATTCATTATTTAGTGCTTTCATCAGTGAATTCTAGTTATTTAGCTCTTTTGTTAGCGAGCTTTAGATATCTAGCGCTCTTAGTGAATTCTAGTTATTTCAGTAGTGAAATATAGTTATTTAGTGCTTTCATTAGCAAATTCGTTATTTGGCGCTCTTAGCGAATTCTAGTTATTTAGCTATTTTTCATTCATTTCATTAATGCTTGAAAGATCAAATGGCAGTAAATAATGCAGTACTTACAAATGGCTGACCAGTGATCTTGGTGAAAATTCAATAGATAAAGCGCCTCTTTGTAATTCTCGAGTGTGTATCTAGTCTAGAGTTATACTGGCCACGTCGATGGAATGACGGCTGGTCCAAGATAGTGGTTCAGACACGATGGCGAATGTCCAAAAAGCGTCCAAATCTACCTTGAGAAAGTGCACAATCAGATCTGAACCGACTTTAATTATTTCATCAAGGGTCACTTTATTTATCTGCCGCCTCTGTCCCAAGCATATCAGTTCAGACTTTGACGGATTTAGTTTAAGTCTATTGCGCTTAACCATGCATGAATTTGCACAATGCCCTCAGACAATAATTCAGCTGTCTGTTTAGTCTCCTCAGGATGATGAGAGTGGTATAGTTGAATATCATCAGCATAGTAATGTGTGTTGAGCTGCTGATTAGTCTGAATACTTTCAAGTTCGTTAATGAAAATGGTTAACCAGTTAACTGGTCTTTTTTGAACGGTTAACCGGTCATTTAAAACCAGCGGTTTTAACAACCTTACTAGATTCGTACTTTAGAATGTTGGTTGTGACTGAGTTCATTCAGCCATAAGTAGCAGATGTAATTTTTTATTATATTAATATTAAATACTATTATTACCCAATTATTGCTATGAAGTTCTATCAGAAATGAAGCATTAAAGAAATATCAAGAAATATCAGTATGATGAATATGCAGTATAAAGTTATCATTTTACATTGGCATCTGTCAGTAAAGTAAAACAAATCTAATGCACCAGTTGATGAGGAGCACTTCTCTTTTCTTTTAAACACATCAACCTTCATATTTGATTGCCTGAAACTGGACTTTGTTTTGTAAACATTCTGTGTTAACTAAAGGTAGTTTCACCCATATCGAGTGTAGGATCGGGCTGATATCTGGTGTCAGGCAAGCAACCACATAGATGGCTTATGCCATTAATATGGAGTAGTTTGCCTCTGCTTTCTTTGGACCTGCATTTTTACCTTGCAGCCTAATGCTGCTCCTAATTTTTCCCACTGGCCTCTAGCAATTAAGGCTGGGAAAACCTTATGATCCCAGCAGAACTAGATCCTGCCTGGTCTGTTCTTAAATCAAGTACAGATTAGGCTTAACAGGCAATGAATTCATTGATGTTGTGATTTTTGGAAATTATGGCTTTACATTAACTGGCTAATCATTTGGTTAAAATATTATTATTATTATTATTATTATTATTATTATTACTATTATTATTATTACTACTACATAGATAATTTATGAAACGCTATAGCATAGCTAAGGCTAAAGTTGAGAGCGTTTTACATCAGCAGTTCGTCGGTTCGTACAGAAAGATGGTCCTGGATTTTCTGGTAACTATTCATAGGAGACTTGAAAAAGATGCATCTTAAGAGCAGTCAGGAATGAATTCCACAGATGCAATCGACCTCAAAGTCGCAGGAGGCATGTTCCAAAGTAGAGGGTGTCCATGGGTTACAGATCTCTCCCCAACATCACTGTCTTAGATGGAGGGGGACCTGAAGACGGAGTCGCATACTAGATCGTAGATGTTCCCGATAACCTGATGTCGTCGGCCGCCTGATGAGCGAGGTCAGGTACTCGGGACAGAGAGGATCGCTCAGAGCACGGAACGTCAGTATGCAACGTTTGTAGACTATCCGCTCGGAAATCCTGAGCCAATGTAACCTGACCCTTAGCATCGGGGTCACGTGCTCCCTCCACGTTGCATTGAAATTCAAGTACAGATTGGGCTTAACAGGCAATGACTTTATTGTTGTGGTGAATTTTGGAAATTGTGGCTTTACATTAACTGGCTAATCACTTGGTTAAAGTGTTGCCACTGAAAATAAATTATTGTTATTAAATTATATGTTTCGAATAGTAGTTTTTTTGTTGATGATTGATTTTAGGCTGTTCCTTTGTGAAGAACATTGATCCAAGAGGTAATAAACAGATCGTAGCCTTTCATTGCTTATAGTGTGTTGACATAAATGCTGTTGTTTTTTAATTACTAAGTAAACTATCAAATTTTCATTTATGTTTGTCCCTTTTACCAACAAGTCTTCAAGTTTGTCATATTTAGTAATTCCACACTGCATACATTCTATGTCATTACACCTTAACTGTCATTATGCCAGTTAATGCATGTGCATATTGATTTTGCACATGAGGAAGCGTTGGAAGAATCTGCTCCTGTTGCATCTGGAATTTCATCTGTTTGCCAGTACTGTGAACCTTTTGTTATCTCAACAGTGATCAACTTGGTTATGCTGCAACCAAGCTTTTTAAAGTGATATCATGAGCCATATTCTGTATCATGTGCAGCTGAGCTGCATAGTGGTCTTATGACCAGCTGGATAGTAAAGATGTGTGCCAATGATCAGCCACCCAGCATATGCTGGATGTTTGGTCTAATAATAGCCTTCCAGTAGGAAGGCTTAGAGAAGGAACCTGAGGAGGAGTGGCTTAGGCATTCCTAGCAATGAGAAATGCCCTTTATCGCTGACTCTGTCTATCCTTCCAGTCTTTTGGTAGTATTTCTAAGCTGTGAGTCGGAAGAAACAGAGAAAGATGGACGCTCAAAGGAACAAACTTAACTCTGGTATTCTTGAAATATAGTTTTAATATTTGAAAGAATGTCTCCTAAAGATATTGCAGTGACTGTTTCTTTGCTAGACTAATGTCTGTACTAAAGCTGGGTCGTGCTGTTCAGACGTTGTGCATGTTGACATTTCATGGGGATGCATGTTGAACACCTTCTCTGTCTTTATCATTTCATCCTATTGCTGGTTGTTGAACAAGTTATTCTACTTTATTTCTTTATGTTCAATGTTGGAGATTATTACCGGTATTTGCCATGTAGTGGGAATTACACAGAAACACAAAAACTCAAAATAACAATCAAAATGGATTGATTAATGTCTTTATAAATTTTGAGTTTTTGTCAGTTGATGATTTTCAAACTTTCATTGTGATCAGGAAGGGAGCTAGCTATTTAGAAGTGCAATTGACAATTAAGTGTAAATCAGGGATATGTTTTTAATAACAGTTTTTAACAAATAGTGGGTATCATTGCATTTTATTTTGTCTTGATATTTCAAAGCAGGTAAAAGTTTGGCCAACATGTGAAGTAATTGAAGAGCATTATTACCTTTGTAAAGCATCTTTGGCTCTGCTATGCTTACAGCGCTATATAAATAGTCCAGTATGCATACATACATATGCAATCACATGATAGTCACTGTGGTTGTAGTAGTTATGGTCAGCATTGCATTGCTTTTGACCGTGTTTCTTAGTGAATTTTCTGACTTTTTTTGGTTTTTGTGCCCAGTAAGTAGTCTGAGATCTGTAAGTTTCCCAACCATTTGCTGATTATACTAACAGAAAAGTTCCTTAAGTTATCTTTTACAGCATTGACAGTGACAGCCATCCTTTGGATAAGTTATAGCACTATCAATGCAGCAGCAATAGTGGTGATGATGATGATGTGTAATAGGTGTAATAATTTGATGTTATCTGTCTGACCCTCAGCTGTTTAGAAAATTGACCACCGTTTAAAGGGCACAGTGCCACAGAATTTCCATGCAAATGTTTATATTAGTGATAGAAATTAGTAATCATATTGAGGGTGTTGACAAGTTTTATAGGATATTGCTTTTACTGTTGGGCATAGGGTTATGTGGCTAATTCATTGGTAGTATTGCTCAGGTGGGTGAGCAGTCCACGGTCCAACAGAATGTGGATGCATGGGGAGGAGTGTGCAGGTTTGTCCTAAATAGCATGTCCTCTGAGTTTTAAATAAGCCGAAAATTGGTAAAAACTGATGAGAAATTTGCATTGAAACTGGGTCTCTTTTTAAAAATGTTTTTATGCATATTTTTCACAATTCTTGTCTGACATGACTCCACTAGAAATGTTCATGAACTGTCATGTTGACATCCACATGTGTCAGGATCAATGTGTGTTATATTGTGTGAAATGGCAAAGACATTCAACAGCCATACCTGTGTGAATACCACACAATAGCTAATAGCCATATCCATAGCATACATAGTAACTGTCACCAATACTGAAGGCACTTGGATTTACAGATAACTTTGCTATAATCCTTTAAAGCTATTATGAGACTATACTGGCTGTCTGTCTGTCTAGCAACTCTGTGAATTTTGTGTTGGTGTGTGTGTGTGTGCTTACAAATTTTAAAGAAATGAAGGTTGCTAGAATTTTAAGAGACATTTTCTGTACATTGTGATTGTAACTTTTAATATATTTAACTGAATATTTGTTATGCTGCTATAAGAAAGAATCTTAACAACTTCTTGCTTTTCCATTTTAGCATTGGACTTGATCTATTGGCAAGATCTAAAGAAGTCTGGAGTTGTGTTTGGTAGCATTTTGGTTCTCTTGCTTTCGCTGGCTTTGTTCTCTGTTTTGAGTGTTGTGGCATATCTGTCACTTGTCACTTTGACCATCAGCCTCAGCTTCCGACTCTACAAGAATGTCATGAGTGCTGTGCAAAAGACTGGTGAAGGACACCCATACAAGTGAGGAGGCACTAGTTTACAATGGTCTAAGTGTCTTCGACTTTGAGTTCTTTTTAAAATTCTATTCTGTAGCTGTGTTATTCAACTCAATGCTTTGTTTCTGATTTTGGGTAGCCTGTGTTATTTTCAACTCAAGGTCCTCAGCACATCTTTTTGTTAGGGTTGATTTAAGTTAGGGTTAATAACCCTGCTTAGACCCCCTCTTCGGGGCCCCCCCTCCCCCAGGGCCGGGGGCTGTCAACAAAGTGCCCCCCACCCCAGTTCTACTGCTTGATTCTCTTATAACTGTTGCTGTTGTCATCCATCATCTAGCTTGGTGTCATCCTTCATACTTTCCATCATTCATCTACTATCTACTATCATTGTCAGTCTTGAGTATTAGGAATGTGACTGTTCTAATGATGTTTCTCCTACAGACCAATCCCAGCTTTTACTGCATTTCATTCTTCATTGTCTTTGAATCAGCTTTACCCACCTTATGTGCTCTACAGAGCATTGACTTTCTGCTGCGGTGCACAACTGCTGCGATGTCTTTTTTGCAGGCAGTACTTGGAAATGGATCTGTCTATATCAGAGGCAAAGGTTCATGAAGTTGCAGATTCAGTAGCAAAGCATGTCACTGGCTTTATGACAGAACTGAGAAGACTGTTTCTAGTTGAAGATATGGTTGATTCCCTCAAGGTATTCAGTTCTTAAACGTTGGATGATGTTTTGTGAATTCTCTGATCCTCTGATAGGTTTCACTTTGAGAATCTTGTTTTGACATTTAGTTCTTGAGAAGTTAGCTCATTCAATGTGAGAGACATTATTTTACTATACTACTGTGTAGTTTTTAGCATTCAACCTAAATGCAGCGTGGAGAAACTGAAAGAGCAGTGAAACGGTGTACTGGTCTATAGAGGAAATGAGTGTTTGACTTAACTTTGAATAATTGAATCCTTGTGCTTGCAGTTTGCACTCTTCTTGTGGGTGTTGACATACATTGGTGCTTGGTTCAATGGAATGACTTTGATTATTATTGGTATGTAAAAGGTATTTACTATATTTATGTCTCTATTTGTACTGAAAATGTTTGTTTTTAAATTCCTTGGCCAGATGTTTCTGTGCATTTAGCTGTTTGTCACTGACTTGTAGCAGAGTTCTGTTATTATTATTATTATTATTATTATTATTATTATTATTATTATTAAAGACAATTTATAGAGCGCAGTAAGCATAATGAAGGCTAAAGTCAAGAGCGCTTAGCAAGGAACATTATAAGAAATATTAAACATGTGCGTCTTATGACACTTAACAAACAGTCCTGGGGAGTGTCTCAATTGTCACATTCTTCGGTAAAGAGCTCCACAGGCACGGATTGCCCCTCCGGAAATACCTGTCACCAAAGACAGCCATCTTGGACGGAGGAGGAACCACCAGTTGATGACGGTTGCTTGAGCAAAGCCGCGATAGCCGGTCAATTGCCGTAGACTTGAGGATCAGGCCCAATAGGTAGCTGAGGCAGAAGGGAGAAGTGGTCGTGCAACGCCCGAAACATTAGCCAACAACTCTTGAAGATTATGTGCTCCGGGAAGACAAAGTGAAGACGATCATGTAGAAGCGGTGTCAACTCGACCTGAAGATCAGAAAACTGAGACGTTTAGCACAGACTAATAGCACCGACTGAAGACGATTTAGTTGGTTGACAGGCAATCCAAGCAGAACACTGTTACAATAGTCCGCTCAAGCTAAGACAAGGGCGCAGACGAGGTTGATGACAACAGGTGTCGGCAAGTATTGGTGGATCTCCCTGATCCTTGGCAGCTGATAAAAGCAGTTATACGAGTTACGAGTTACGTTATCCAAATGTCTGACGAACAAGAGTGTCTCGTCAAAAAGAATGCCGAGTAGGCGCAGTTCTGTGCTTGGAGTGACGTCAATGTCAGCGATCGTAAGCGTATTTCAACATATGAGATGCCTCCTCCTCCTCCGTGGAGTGCTTAACCAGAGGAGTTAAGTGTACCATGGGTTCAGCAAAAGTCAATTTTCATCAGTCCACATCCGGACTGAAGAGATGTAGTCCGTGATATGGGACCACAGACATTCAACCTCAGTCGGAGGGCAGGAGGTGTGCACCTGAACGCCGTCAGTGTAGGCATGATAAAAAAGCCCAAACATTTCAAGTGATTCGTCCTATGTCAGCCACTTAGAGGATAAATAACAGTGGACCAAGTACAGATCCTTGTGGCACTCCACTGATGACACGGGTTGGAGCTGGCGTGTGGTCTTTCCAGCTGACAGACTGAAATCTGTCAGCCAAGTAGTCCTGTTGTTCATGTTGTTGACCAGAAGAAATTGTTTAAGACACCGTTGCATTCAATATTCCTTCCTAGTGTTGTTTGGAAACTATTGAGTTGATTTTGGACCTCTTTGCTCATTTAGCCAGCAATTGTGCCTGTACAATTGGAGTTACGGTAATATGAAAAACTTCTAGAAGGCTGTTACAGTGAATGACAAATGACTGATTGGAAATTATGAAAAATCATAATGGAGATTTATGGAAATATTTTAAATTAATAATTTTTCATTGAAATGTCATATAAAAAAACATGACTGGTTTTATGGGGTCCTTGTTCTGGAACTTTTTGATTTCTATTTTTATATATTGCCTCTTTAGTTTTATGTTGAGAAACAGAATAGATTCTAGGACATTGTTAGGCATGATGCATTTGCATTTCATCTTTGTAACATAAATCCCATGTAACCAGTTTTCTTTCAAGTATTAGATGTGGTTTGTCAAGGACACTTGCTTTCATTTCAGGATTAGTTGCTGTCTTCACTCTTCCTAAAGTCTATGACACATACAAGGTAGGGTTTTCTGTTTCTGAGACTGAAACTTTTATGTATTGTTTCAGAATGGCTTCACTTATTATCATTTCTGCAAGGCTTGTACACTGTGACACAATAAAAAAACATGACACTGGATGTTTGTCCATGACTTTGGCAAATGTGAACCGGGTTTCAAATTTTTTTCACTATTTGACTCAGATATAAATGGGGACAATGTCATATATATTATTCAGGTGCAGGTAGTATTTTATGTTTTCTTTGCAGGTTCAGATTGACGACCATTTGGAATTGGCAAGGTCTAAGATAAAGGCTGCTTGGAAACTGTAAGAATTGCATTTCACAGTCTGTTTGTCATGTCATTCTCACTGAGTTGAAAGACTCTTTTGCATTAGTTAACTTTTAAACATTTGGTAGTTATTGACTTGTCGATTTCCTTCTCATCAATCTAACCTGTTATTGCTCACAGCAGAACTGTCCAAAATCTTTTTAAAACACAGAGAAACTTCTCATATTGAGGAGAATATAATTGCAAACATACAGAGTTCTCTGAATTAAATCACGATGCAACAACAAGGAGTGGAGTGTATTAATGGCTGCTAGTTGAATTTTTGCAAAGCAGAAACCGCTGAGCATCTCAAAGAGATTCCAAGGCTGAAAGATTTTGTATAGGACTATCTATATTGCCTAATGACTCAACTGCCAACATATTAGTCATGCTAGGACTTCAGCTTCTTCAAAGGCTGTACACATAATTGCAAAATTATTTTATGTGTTGGGTTACAAATAATTTTGTTAAGAATGGTTTGATATCCACTTTATTAAAATACCTTTAAGTGACATTGCCATCAATTTTTTTGTGACCACAGCACAAAGATTCACAATCGTATTTGAGGTCAATATGCTGGACATCTTCAAAATAACTTTTATTTTAAAAATGGTCACAGTCCAAAATGTTAAAGTATTTTTCTGGGAACTTGATATTATAAAAGCAAGAACATTTTCGAGGCTTGGGATAGCAATGTGGGTAAATTAAGATTTCATTAAAAAAATGAATAAATTCTGCTTTTGATCCAAGACTTTTTCTTGGTGTGGTCTGACTCTGGACAAATATGGAATTTATTTGCACATGCAATATTTCAACAGATGCGTGGAGAATTTGAGCTGTTTAATTTTATTCTTTTTAAAAAACTGTAGTGCAGATTCTATAATAGGCATGTTTTAGGCATGTTTGATTCTTATGTTTTGTCATGTTTTAGGGTCCAGGAGAAAATCCCTTTGCCTGGAAAAAAGAAGCCAGAATAAGCTGATACAAAATGTTTCTTAAAATAATTGATCTTAATTCATCCATTACTGCATTCATTATAGAGATGATCAGCTTATTAAATGATGGTAATAAGCTGCAAAGAGTTGATCTACGAAGGCTTGATATGATCGACTTGAACGTTTTGGCAATTGGGTCCCAGCGGTGTCAGTGTTTCCCGTTATCTCTGACTTTCTGTGGTTTCTGAGTCTGTTTCTTCTTTGATCTGTAGACTGACTTTTGTACATTCTGCGTGTTGTCGTGCGTATGACTCTCGGCATCTTATTGATGTGGCTGTTATATTCGTTGTGAATGAAGACCAGCGTTTCTATCGTTGTGTAGAGTTGCTAATGGAATCTCTGTTGTATTGTGAATTTGTAATGCATCTAAATGCAATTATTTTTGAAATATCTTCCTAAATGCATTTTTATTTCAGGTTTATTTGTACCTTTTCAAATTATACTTTAAAGCAGTTTTTTTATTTATTAGTTTGCCTTCCAATGCAATTTTAGATTTGTGTTTTCAATACCATTAATAGTTTTATTGTGTTCCTATTTCACTTGTCATTAAGTATTACTGATGTTAAAAGTAATTTGAAGCAGTTGTAATAAGTGTTTTAACATACTGGTTTTTGAGAGCTGCTTTCTAGTTTATGCTTATCAAATCTTTGATCTTATAGTTTCACAGTTTCTTTTAATATTTTGTCACAGTTATATTTTCTTAGATGCTAAACAGTGAATGTTTGCTATTTGTTATTAGTTATCATGTTAGCTCTTCAGCAGTGTTTATGCTTAGTCTGTTGATCGGTTAAGAAGTCTGAAGTTTATGGCCTGTGGTGGTTTGCCTTTAGTGCATTCATGATGTGATATGGACAGGGTGCGATTTGTGACCTGGAGCAGTGGGAGGAATATGTCGAGCTTGGAGGGGATGTAGTTGTTAGGGAAGTGTAGCAGTGGGGGGATGTAGCAGTAGGGGGGATGCTGTTGGGCAGTGGGGGAGAAATCCCCCTTCCCCTCTACAAATCGCACCCTGGATATGTAATCAGTATAATGTCAACTTGTAAACATTCTGTGGATTTTAGAGTGCAAGATAGTTTTAAAATATTCTTAATATTTGATATTTTAGCTTTAATTGCATTTGGTTATTGACTACATTTAACGACACTGAAGGAAGTAATAAATGATATAAGTTGGGAGCATTTGATATTTGCTCTGCAAAACATTTCCTCAGTTGCACTAAACTCTTGCTATTTGTTATTAGTTATCATGTCAGCTCTTCAGCAGTGTTTATACTTAGTCTGTTGATCAGTTAAGAAGTCTGAAGTTTATGGCCTTTGGTGTAATGTAAGGGATGAATATGTTGTTGGTTTAATAGTTAAAAGTTAAACCTTTTTGACTTGCCACTATCTGTCTGTACTTTATGGCAAGAAATGACGATTGTGGCTTTTCGAGGTCAAATGCACAACAGGAATTAAAACCTGTTCCATGCTTATGCAAGGCTGGAGGCGAGTTTGGTGGATTAATGGAGGGCGAGATAAAAAGGCTTCACCATATTTTCATTGTCGACTGACTTTCTTATAGGAGGCCAGAAAGTTCGCGATAAAGATTCCTGTTGTTGCTAATTATAATGTGGAATTTTCATTTTGCACTGATCTTTATTTTCTATGTTTGCCTCAGAAATGTCTTGTTCAGTAAATAATTTGAACATTTAAAAGAATTTTATTGTGTTAATTGTGGACTTGGTTCACAAATGTTTAATAAAGGCAGTGTTTTGAAGCATATAACCTGATCCCATAATATTGACTTTTGTGAAAGTGTTTTTAATTTTTCTTAATCTGTCATCAGAGAATATAATAATAATATACATGAGGGGCGGGAAGTTAGAAAAGTGGTAACAACCAGGGTGCGATTTGCGGGGGGAAGGGAAGGGGAATCTTCCCCCCACTGCCCAACTGCATTCCCCCTACTGCTACATCCCCCACCACTACATCCTCCCCACTGCTAGTTTCCAACAACTACATCCCCCCAAGCCCAACATATTCCCCCCACTGCTCCAGGTCACAAATCGCACCCTGGTAACAACGATGGAGCAGAAGGTTGCGGGTTCAATTCCCACAGGAGCCCTAAGGTAGACTCGGCCTTACTCGCTAGAGGGCGGTGGTAAATGAGGAGCAGGGTTAAGTTGCGAGGTAAAACGTGGGCCTGGGGAAAGTAATGGCAACCTACCCTGGATTAATGGATTATACCACCTACGTTGCTGATTGCCCAGGCCGAGGTAAGCGCCGGAACCCAACGCTCGGACTCACGTGCGGGACCTACCTTTACCAATATACATGAACTGGTTAGGGTGACATATTGCACAAGTACTGCTAGGACACCAAACAAATTGAAATTACAGTATATCTGTCATGGCAGATATATATATATATATATATACACTGAATATGTGTGTGTGTGTGTGTGTGTGTGTATATACTGTATTATACATATACTGTATTTTTAAATATTTTTTCTCTCACGACAAAATTTCATGAAAATAAACATCTCTAACTCATCCTTCTTAATCAATATAATAATATCATGAAATTTTATGTGAAAATTTTCAAAATATTTGAGAAATGTATGAACTTTTGAAATAAACCCCATTTTATTTCTGTTGCTTTTAAGTATCTACCTTCTACTAGGGGTCACTAGGGCTTATCAGCGGGTGGCATATTAATGCCATGTAAAGTTCTTGCTAGACTGTGCTAGTCTGTTTGATCTATGGGTCTGAGATAGCACGATTAGCACGATTTGTGTTTTTAACTGTTGAGAAACTTGAGCTATTCAAGTTACTGAGTTACTTATAAGGGACCGTCCATAAATAATGCCACGCACTTAGGGGGAGGGATTCAAACATTTCTGACTTCGGGGAAGAGGGTTTCCAGAAATGTGACGTCACAATACTAAATATTAATACCGCAATGCTATGTTGCCACAAAGTTGAATGTATTTTGCACTTATAATTCATTTTTTAAAAGAATTTGAAAAAGTTTCTGAATATTGCTTCAGTTATAATAATTATAATTAGTATTTTTATACAAATTCATTGCAATGCCCGCCTCATTCAAGAAAGTGAATTAAAACATTAATTTTGACATTATTAGGCCTTATTTATTTATTTATTTTGACATTATTATTATTATTAATTATTAGGCCTAACCCCATCTCTCTAATTAGAGATGGGGTTAGGCCTAACGCGTTGTGACGTCATTTTTAGGGGTCTGACTTTTGTGATGAGGGGAGGGGTAAAAAACCGACAAAATCGCGTGACGTCATTTATGGACGGCCCCTAAACTCTGTAGTCCGTTAGAAGCATCGGTTCAGTATTGCAGACAGTAACACAACACATAGATGCGGCACCAAGAAAAATAGAAAAATCTTGAAATATTTCAAATTGCATGCTCTTGAAATTTTTCAAAAATTTAATAACCACGTGGAAAACTTCAAATTGAAACATCTCAACTAACATAACTAGGTTGAGTTGGTGATCCGTTCTGTTGAAGATTGGTTTAGTCGTCGGTCTGAGAGTCAAAGGGTGTGATGTCAATTAATTAACACCAACAACAATGTTAAGGTAAGTATAGTGCGTTGACCTTGCGTTTTGTCATTAGGGTTGCCCAGTGATGACCCTTTTTTGCTCGTCGAGTGTCAAAATGTGATGGTTATGGCCTTTTTTGCCATGCTTTTTCCCATTATAATAAGTAGTATTCCATGAAATTTCCTAGTCTTTGACAGTACTGGCTCCACAAGGGGCCAGGGGCCTGTGCCCCTATTGAGAGCCTGGCCCCAGTGGCCCCCAGTTGGGACCCTATAATGCTACATACATTAAACAACAAATGGTTGGCCCTCATGATTACCCCACCGTCAAGTTTTGACAAATCCTAGAGCCGCCACTGGTCTTTGATTATTTGTAAAAGTGAAATTGTTGACGTCAACTTCTCTTGACCCCCTCCCTGTCAACAACTGTCAACATTTTTCAAACCCCCTCCCCCTAAATTGTTGACGTAATTAATGGACAGCCCCTTATCTATTTCTCTCATTTTGTCTTATTTGACAAAATATGAATAATTCTGCCCAATATATTTGCTATATTTTCATTCGAATTGAATAAGAGCTTTTGTTTTGGCATTTATTCAAAATAGTCTCGTTACTGCCGTATGGAAAGCCTGGTACCTGTCCTGCCATCCCATCACCCAAAGCAGCATGGACGAGAGAAGAAGAAAAGACATCGGAGAAACATCGTCCACGCAGTGTTTAATCTAGGCCGTTTCCGGGGGAAATTGTCCTTCCCCCCGAAAATTTCAAATTCCCCGGAAATGCTGGCATACTACATGGACTAACAGCAGCCCCTAGCAGGCCCGCCGCAAGTGGGGGTGCAGGGTGTGCAGCTGCACCCCCTCGAAAAATGTAGGGGTGCAGTGCACCCCTAGAAAGAAGATAGGCTGCACCCCCTCTGCACCCCCTTTCAGCTAAAATTGGTCCAAAATTGCCAATATTTGCAAAAATGTGCAAAAAATCGCCAAAAATTTGCTAAAATTAGCAGTAGACAAAAAAAAAATTTGCTAAAATTGCATGCTCCAGTCATTGTAAAATAAATAAAATTGCCAAAATTTGCCGAAAATTTGCAAACAATTATCTTGCCCCAAAGAAAAATGTGAAATGATGCTACTGCTTTTATCTGGTGAAAATCTGCACCCCCTGATGAAAATTCGTTCCGGCGGACCTGGCCCCTAGCAGAATTTCCCCTGTCTTTGTGAGTTCCCCCCGGCTTTGTGAGTTCCCCCCTCGGAGTCCAGGAGTCTAGATTAACATTGCGTCCACGATGCGCGGTAGGCTAAACGCAATTCGTGCTATAGACAAAAAAGTGGAGAGATCATGTTCTGAGAGAAGAAACAGATGCTTGGCTAATCAATGTTCGACCGTATACGGCAAAAAACAAGTATTCCACCCCGAAGGAGAAAGCTCAATTAGGGAAGATGAAGAGGAGGAGAAGGAGGAGCAGCAGCAGAGCCGTTGCGAGAGTACTTGGCGCCCGGGGCAAGGTATAAATTTTTCGCCCCCAATATAGTTTAAATATTGGTGATGACATTTTTTTGCTTTTCAGACTTTTCACCACCTTGAGGAGTAAAAAGAGTAAATAAAGTTAGCAGTGATGACCTATTTTTTGTTTGTCACACATGCTGGAACGTTCTTAACTTCATAACTGTAAAACTCCCACCGTGAATAAAATCAAGGCATGGATTCTGGCGCCCACCCCCACCCCCAGACGGCCCCGGGTCAGCTTGCTCCTGCCTCTGCCCCCACCAAGTTACGACTCTTAGAAGGAGTAAGAGGAAGAGGATGAGGAGACGGAGAAGCAGTGTTATTTCTAGGATTTTGAATTTGGGGGTGTCAGGAAAATCTGGGGGTTTCGGAATTTTTAAGTCTCTTCCCGAAAAAGACTGACAAGCAAAAATACAACGTTATCAAGTCCCAAAAACAACCACATAACCTTAAAAGTCTAAAAAACCTCTGACAAGCAAAAAAGGTAATCCGAGAATAAAAGTTGGGGGTGTCCTTCTCCATTGGGAGGGGGGGGGGTGTTCTGAGCTAATTAGTATGCATTATGTATGCATCCATTCATTCCATTGTCGCATTACCCAATTTTGCGGGGCTGTCGACCTCAAATGGGGGAGGGTGTTGGGGAGTGTTAGGGGTGTAAAAATATCCATACGGAGGAGGAGACGGAGGAGGAGAAGAAGAAGGCTTACCGACGTTACCGTCGGATATGGCTTAAGAGTAGAATCTAATCGTCAACGTCCACTTAATGATTCATAGAAGCATAGGCCGATGGCATACCAAATCAAAATTAAATCACACAATATTCAGGTTGAGACCAGATTTGAACGTAGTTGGAGAAACGGGAGACATCAGTCCTGAAACTATAGATTATAATTTTTGTCTCTTAAATTTGATAGGTAGCGCGTAAATTCCGCCCGAGACCGGTGCTTTGATGGTGTTTTTAACTTTCCTGTTATTTTTGCAGGCATCGAAGCATTCACTCGAGTCTCAAGTCTCAACGCAGTCGTCCGAATAGCTGAATAAAAGCGGACACATTTTTATGAATATCTGTGCAACTGGTAAATAGCCGTAATAAGGCATTCGCCGAGGGGACGCTTAATATCCCGATCGATGGGCGGAGGGGGAGGGGGAAGTCGGGACACGACTTCGCTGTTTACAAAATATTTCTCTTGAATAGTTGTTTGGTCTCCTCCGCGCATTCTTTTGTGAGTCCAGGCGTAGATGTGCACAGTTGAACGATCTCGGCCGCAAGAACAACCGACCGTCGTGATGAGTAAGTCAGAGACTCAGAGTTAACGGACCGAGCATTGCTCCCTCCAATCGGTTAAATGCAATTAATATTATTGTAGAACTAGAGGGTGTCATTCTACCGAGGCAGCTGTAGTGTCGCGCGACTCTGACAGACTGCGATCGACTCTCAAGTCCTAGACCTAGGGTAAGTAGTTTTTGTAACTGGTGCAGGCGCACACATTCGGTAAACTGTTAATCTGCTGGCGAGTAGCCTTATAAGCCGCAATAGCATAGCCACGAGCGGCACGGGAACGCCGCCCCCCATTATTCGGACTGCGACCTGTCGTGGAATTTGTGAAAAACCGATGAGAATGTCTTCCAGCTATTAGGAATGATTGTCGACAGAATCAATATCCGTAACCAGGTAGTTGTGTTGAAGCTATTGGCCACTTTATAATAAATCACCATCATCTATTTCAGAAGCTAAATTAAAATTTTTCCGCACGTTTAATTGCTTGTATAGTCGCAGCAGAGCTGCCGCTTCAGAATTAATATGCGTTAACCTGGTAAAGAGCCATTGTCTACCTATTGTATTGTATGGTATGGAAGCCACATTTATGGGAAAAAGTATTCTTAATGCTCTTGACAGACTGATTCGAGTAGTTAACATAAAATTTTTAAAACATGTGAGGCAGATAATGTACAAGTATATCAGAGTCCTGACGGGTTTGGATAGTATGCATGCTATTGTAGAACCTTGCGACAAGCATCCTTTGTTAATAGATATGAGAAGAAGCCACTGTACTTTGCTCAGTGCATTACTAGAATTTGTCTGAGGGCAGAGGCTGTACTGTGTAAAGTTTGTTCTTAATTTATTTGTTTATTATTAGGTTTATTTTATTATTATTATTTTATTATTATTATTATTTAGTTTTGTTCAGTTAATTTGTGTTTTCCTTGGTTGTGTACTACTGGTTGTGTACTACTTTTTATGCTGTGCTTGTCACGAATAAAGATGATTATTAAAGTATTTAAACGATCTAACACTAATATTACCCTGTGACTCGAGGCTTATCCATCTGGGACTTTGCCAGTGGCGGATGGAAGAAGGGGCAGGGGCTTGTGCCCCAAAGGCATTGAGTGTCTGTATCCCCCAGTGGCCTCCCAGTTGAGACCCTATACTTAATGCTACATACATTAAACAACAAATAGTTGGCACCCCCATAATTTCCAAGTTGCCACCCCAACTTTCCCCACTTGCCAAATCCTAGAGCCGCCACTGGACTTTGCTCCAAGCCCCACTTAGTAGGGAGCTCACAACTACCCTAAGCCCCTTATTGGGCTAAATGTGATGTAATAAATGGAATCTGTAAAGTTATGGGAAAATACTGAATGATAGCATATTGGAACATATGAGAAGGCATAACATAAAATTATTAAAGACAGCCAGCATTGATTTACAAAGACGGTCAAACCTGACCAACCTGTAAGACTTTCTCCAAGAGGTTTATGATAACCTAGATGAGGGTAAAGTGGTGGGGTGTAGATTTTGAATCAAAAGTTTTGATAAGTACCCACAAAAAACTAACTGCCAAATTAAAGTCCTGTGAAATAGTAGGGACTATTCTCTGTTGGATAAAAGATTGGTTGGTGGAAGAAGGGTAAGGGTTAGATGGGGTAGGGCTGTACCGTTGAAGTAACTCCAGTAAAGCAAACTTTGATGACTCCCAAATTGGAGTCAAGTGCATCTTTTTAGAGTCAGTGAAACATAGAATAACTAAGTAAAGAATAGAATAGATAAATAAAGAATAGCCAAAGAATGTCATTAAAATTTGGCCTAAAATTATTTGTTACAAATTATTTATCGGTCTTATTTAGGTTATTCTTAATCGTTATGCCCCAGTTAGTTAAGATGTTGCCCACAGTGGTCAGTGGGCCAAGCCTAGTACATGGACCTCACATTTCTTTGAGGGCCATGACTCATGAGGCAAATAATACGCATTTGATTATGTTACGTGTAACATTTGCAAATCATGTAGTTCTGGTTTTTGAGTCTGTAAACTCGTTACTGTTACTTGCCAACTATGTAATAAACTACTCTTTGTTAGCGCATTTAGATGGGGGCCCATCAAAGGCATTGATTACTGCATGCTGTACCCGGCCATGTATTGCTGTGGCTGGCTGAGTCTGGTTAAATGGGAAATGCCTTTTTGTTGAAGTCTCTCTCACCATCCCTATCCCTCTCCATGCCATCTTGCTCTCCCCTTCTTCTTCTTCTTCTCTCTTTTCATCTCCCTCTCATCTCCCTCTTTCTCTTCCCATGTTGAGCATGTTAACGTAAAAACACCCTCCTTTTTGAATGGAAGGTATTTAAAAAGTTTCATAGGACTCTGTTAAGAACTTTCATATTTTTAAGATACACAAGCAGACAACTTAAATTTTTATTTATATAGATCAGAAGGTCTGACAGACAAGAAGAAATTTTATTTTGGGTTTTGGGGTTTGATCCCTCAACCTCTGCATTTTTGTGGTAAAATTGACTGCTGAGGAAGCTAGTAGCTGTAGATCTATTGGTAACATTTAAATATTTGCAAGTGTACATAATCGGTTTAATGCAGATAAGGCAGAGACAGACTGATATTGAAGTGTTAAATGTACCAAGAGGAACAATCTGTACAGTACCCTGTACTATATGTGGTACTTATGATGTCTCTTCTCTTTGCATTTTAGTTCAGTCAAATGAAATTCTTCATGAATAGCTGTTTGACAAAGGGAGCTGAATTCAATGGACAAAATGAGGAAGTTTGCAGAAGAAGCAAAGCCAGAAACAAGAGAAAGCAAAACGTTGGAGACTGGTGAACTTAGTTCAATGTCAGGAATGAAGAAAATGCAGAAAAGCAGTTCTGCTTCTGGTTCTTGTCAGACTGCATCAGCTTCTGCAATGACGAATGAAAAGGAGTCAAAAGAACATTTGCTGCCTTTTCTCAGTGTTTTTAAATTTAATCGACGCAAATCAGTTAAAGAATCACCACAAGAAAGTGAAAGATTCCGTGAAAACAACGCCGTAGACAGCCAAAATTTCCATTCTTCTGAAAGAACAAATGATGCCAATCTTACAGTGGGTGAATTTGCAAAGGACAAGAGGAAAGAGTTGTCTCAAGAGGCAGGAATTGAAGGAATTGAAGAAAGTATGGATGCTGGAGCCATGTCAGTGACGACATTAGACGACGGTCAAAAGAAAATGGGTAGATGGCAGCACATGAGGACTCGGTTACAGCATAGAATGACTTTACCCAATAAACCTGAGGTGAATCTTAGTTTAGACCTGATTTTGACTAAAAAGAAATCGATACAAAGAAAGCAACTGCAGTTGCCAAGACATGCTGATAATGAGCAGGTCGGCCATTTTGTGAGCTCCACGCAATCGATTAAGCACGCTAGCAATTCACTGAAGTCGTTTTGGCAGCAGAAAGTATCATTGCGAAGTTCAGCTGACACAATATCTGGCTTAGACTCCGTCAGAACTCAAACAACGTGGACAGAGTGTGCTCCAAGTCCTCGTGATCTGAATCCAAATCATACGCATATTGACCATTTGAAGGCAGGTAAAGGAGGTCTGTTATCAGTTGGAAAAGGACATGTAAATACACCTTCAGAGTTCACTGGAGTTGATGATATTTCTCATGAACTTCCAGTCCATTCACCGCGTTCTAAAGGGCTTAAGAAATCAAATAGTTTTACTTTTGACAAAAATATTGGCACAAATAAAATTGCTTTCCAGAATGTTATCCAGCATCATCAAGTTTTGAAGTCGATGGCAAACAATGAGCAAGATTTGAATATGGACGGTCATTCAGCTCAGCTGCAGATTTCTGTTGAGGATGATCGTAAACAATTTATCAACAGCATTGAAAATGAATTTATTTTTGAATCACTCGATGAACAAAATCTACCTTCACACGATTACTCAATTGATCAAATTCATAAGAGAACCGCATCATTACCAGACTTAATCAATTGCGATCCTAATGAAACAATCTCTGAACCGACATTTGACAATGAACATAGGACGAAGAATATTCGGACACTTGAGACAAACGGGAATGAGTCACAACTGTCGATTGATCCAAATTCTTTAAAAATTCAGAATGTTCAGAAGAACAAAAGCTCATCTGTGGTTGTAAACAGAAACAGGAATGACATAAACGGCACTGCGTTGCAGGTTTACAACCAAAATGGCGTCAGTAACGAAGGCTTGTCATCGATGATTAAACAGCGACTGGCTCCACCTGGTGAAAGCAATGGCATTCTGAGAAAAAGAGGAAGAACTGTCAGTGGGGACAGACATCTCACATCATCTGTGAGTATGTTTTATTGTTCTTTTCTTGCACGTTAACTTAAGTGGCTTTTCTATAGATTCAAGAAAAGTGATTCCTCTCGTAAGTAGTACCGGTAACTTTAATCAATCCATTGCCATTATATTATGACGCAGAACTAGAACTGAAACTGACAAGAGAGCTTTTTCTGTGGCAAGTCCAAGGTTTTGAAATCATTCTCTTCCTCTGTCTGTCAGAATTTCCTATGAACTGAGCACTTTTCAAATCTAGTCTAAAAACTTATTACCATCAGATAGATCTTCTTCTGTAGCCTGCCTTGCTGTTTCATACTGACTGATCTGGGTTGACCGAGTCTTTTACAGTTTGGATTTGGAGTATCATCAAACCTCAGAGCATTAGAAATAGTACTGCAAAAGGCATTATTATTTATTATGTTATTTTTAAAATGTAAATTTTAGGCATTTTGATTTTGTCTTTAGGCTCTTTTCTGAAATTTCCATATTAACATGTGCAGACACATGCAGGCCCATCCAGAGGGGGCCAGGAGGGCCATTTGGCCCGGGCCTCCATCTGTGAAGGGCCTCAAAATTTGGTGATGATTTTTAAATATTACTGATGAGGTTTTTTGGCTTGTCACATTAAAAATTGGGTGATGATCTTTTTTTGCTTGTTGCCGATTTTTTAAATTTTGGCTAAGACTTTTTTTGTTGCTTAAAAATTCCACCTGGCCGGGCCTCCTTCAGCCTCTGAAGGTGCCTGGACACACGTGTGCGTGTGCGCACGCATGCATGTGTGTGTGTGTGCATGATGCAATTTGTACACTTTTTTACATGCACAGATCTGCAATGTTTCATTGCTGTTAGGGATCGGCAGGCCTAAGCGTTATGTCTCTTTAATCCAAGTTTCTCGATAAATTTACTGTCTCTGTGTTTTATGTAGAGGTGTTTATACGCTCATTTTCATCCTGCATCTAATGATATGCAACCCTTGACCAATTTGTCAGACTTTTCTCTTCAATATGCCTGCTTCTGATAATTATTCTATTCTAACCTTCTTCCTCATGTCACTGTTGACTAAGCTTTCTTTCAATTACTGTAAAACAAGCAATTCTTATTACTTTTGTTTCTGTTCTGTGTAAGTTTCTTCCAACCTTTGCAGTCAGTGGCCAAGAGTCACAACAGCAGGACATGCAGCTTATCTAGGAGGCCGAGTGAACTTTTTATTATTATTATTATTATTATTATTATTATTATTATTATTATACAAGACAATTTCTAGAGCACCGTAAGCATAGCTAACAAGGCCAAAGTCAAAAGCGCTTTACAAGAATGAGATATTAAACAAGTGCGCTTTCAGTTGTTTCCGGAACCGATCCGGCAATGTCTCGACCATAAGCAACTTCGGGAGCGAGTTCCACGAGGTGGGGCCCCCACGCTGGAAGGACCTGTCCCCAAGCCCCGCTGTCTTCAGCGGCGGAGGGACGATCAGATGATTGCAAGGTAACGAGCGTAGTTGAGAGCGGCGTTCTACCGTCGAGGATCTTTCTAACAGTTCGGACAAGTAGGTCGGACAGAATGGGTTGTTAAGCGCTCGGTGCATAAGCCAAAGACGCTTGAACATCACATGCACTCAGGTATACGCAACCAGTGTAGACGATCCTTCAGGAGCGGCGTGACGTGGGCACTCCATCTGGTTCCGTAGATGAAGCGAGCCGAAACATTCAGAACCATCTGAAGTTGATTTAGTTGCCTATCCGGTAGTCCGTATAGCAGACTATTACAATAGTCGATGCGGGCAACTACCAGTGCCCGGACCAAGTAGATAGCTGCCTCGGTTGGTAGGTAGCGTCGCACTTCTCTAATCCGTTGCAAGTGAAAGTATCCTGACTGGATAGCATTATTGATGTTCTGTGTTAATATTAATTAAGCACAGAATGGTTTCCAAATCTTTTAATTTCAGTCATACGGTTTTTATGCACTGCTAGCTAATCAGTGGCACAGGGAGGTTTTTGCAAGTGGGAAACAAAGGAACTAAGGGAGGCTATTCTCCTCTCACATCAGCCGTGAAATCTGGGTCGATTTGTTAGGTAAGACAGGGTGGGTTTAGGGTAAAGCTCTGGTGTCAGTGGTGTGTTTATGATATTGTGCTTTTTCTTATTAGATTTTAAACAATGGGGAATTTAAAATGCTTGTATTTTACTGAAAATGCTAAGTTATGATCACAGGACCATCTGCTGCGGCCAATTTGTGTAGCATTTCACTTATATTTTTGTGATTTTTAGAATTTCTTGTTTCAATGTATACAAATAACAGAGATTGTTGAAGCATTAGAGGTCACTTATGCAGTTTTTTTCTGTTGCATTGTCAAACTAGGCCTACTAAAATGTTCTTGCTGTGCAGCTTAATTTAAAGTTTTGAACTCATTCTCAAGTGGAACTCAAGTGGTTCTCACACAGGGCAGTCCCTACTAAACCACTTTAAACCTTGTTACATTATTATATTATTATTCATGTTTGATCAATTGTGCTAAAATGGTTATATGCTTTGTACACTTGAAGGAGTAAGAAGTGATTCCCAAATGGATGAGTTTAAGGCATTCCAGAGGGAGGGTTCAGTCACAGCAAAAGCCCAACGCTGAGTAAGAGCAGTGCGTGATCTGGGGACATACACATTCTTCTGATCAGTGGAGCAGAGCAGGCGATGAGCAGCAGAAGAGGGTGATTTGAAAAGCTCAGTAATGTAATGTAACAGAATATTTGTATAGTGCGCCGTCTGAAGAATCACTCAGAATTATTATTATTATTATACAACGACAAGATTATCGTGACATAATGTCTAACGACTGCAAGGGCACGTAACAATAACAATATTTTTAAAAGAAATGAATTGTACAGAGAGGTGGTCACACTACATCATAGCATCTAATAAATAGCTCGGTTTTGAGGTGCTTCTTAAATGTCTCCAGCGTTGTTGATGACCTCACGTGAGGCGGAAGTCCATTCCAGACACGAGCAGCAGCGACCGGAAAAAGCACCACCGATCGTTGAACGCCGTACTCGAGGCACGAACGTCAGTCGTGAGACGCGGCGCGCAGGTGGCATCGAGTTTTGACGTCAGACACGCGGCCGAAAGCGTTTGCCAGGTATGACGGCGCCAATCCATTGAGACATTTAAATGCCAACGTGGCGAGTTTGAAATCTATCCTCTCCGGAAAACGAAGCCAGTGTAGCTCACGAGAAGAGGGGTCACGTGATCGTATTTCGAGCTGCAAAAAATCAAACGGGCAGCTGCGTTTAGGACTGACTGCAGTTTTGCAATCAAGTGCCGGAGACGCCAGCAAGCGTCGAGTTGCCGTAGTCTAGACGACTGAGCACCAATGCAACAACGAGTGATTGCATCACCGATGGTGTGACGGACCCACGTATGCTGCGTGAGTTGCCTTAGGACTGCGAAGCAACTCGACACAGTTCTCGTGACATGCGACCGCATCGACAGGTCGGCGTCAATGTAGATGCCTAGGTCACGGACAAAAGCGGACGGCATGACGACCTCCCTGCCAACGCGTATTCCAGTCACAGGAATCTGGTGCTGGCGCCGGGCAGACGAGCACCACAACGCCTCAGTCTTTGCTGAGTTGAGTTTCAGCCTGTTGGATTGCATCCATGCACCGACATCGTCAACACATTCAGATATATCGCTTTGTAGCTGGGCAGTCTCTGACGGCTTACAGATGCCATAGATTTGCGTATCATCAGCATACAAGTGTGGTTGAAGTTGACGTCTCTGGATCAGCCCCTGCAAGTCGGCAGTATATAACAGAAAAAGGATCGGCCCGAGGACCGATCCCTGTGGAACTCCACATACAGTCAGCGTTGAGGAAGACTTGGAGGAGCTGCATCGTACATATTGAGTGCGGTCCTTGAGGTACGATGAAAACCAGCACAAAACAGTGTCATCAATCCCATAGGTCGTCTGCATGCGTCGCAGCAGAATTGCGTGATCAACAGTGTCAAATGCAGCTGACAGGTCGAGCATCGTCAGCAGAGCGAGATTACCTGTGTCAACAGCAAGCAGAATGTCCGATAATACCTTGAGGACAGCTGTCTCCGTGGAGTGATGTTGACGGTATGCAGATTGCAATGTTGGCAGTAGCCCTGATGATGACAGATAATCAATCAGCTGTTTCGCTACTAGTCGTTCAAGCAGCTTTGACAATACCGACAGGTTGGAGATTGGTCGATATGACTTCGCATCAGCTGAATCAAGATTTGCCTTCTTTAGCAATGGTGTTACGGAGGCAGCTTTGAAAGCGCTCGGAACCAATCCAGAGGTGAGCGACTTGTTGAATAGGTCAACCAAAAACGGCGCTAGAACGTCGACATTTTCCTTCAGTAGCCGCGTTGGTATCGGATCCATTGAGCACTGCTTGTCTGGCAGAAGCGCTCCCACAGCAAATTACTTTGTATTGGCAAAGAGATAAGTTTTAAGTCATTTCAAAAAGAGGGCCATAGAATTAGGCCACGCTAAGGCACGCATACTGGTGTCAAGAGCATTCCAAAGGATAGGGCCAACTGATTCAAAACCTCCTTTCAGGAACAAGGAGGTTCATGCTTGGGCATGGCCGACCAGGGATAATGTAAGACGGTGCCTGACCATAGTGCCCCTAGTGGCTTTCACACTGGAAGTAACTCCTCCTAAGCCACTTTAAACCACGCTATATATAGTCTTATGTTTGCCTAAATGTGGCGATGTCTAATGGTTAACTGTGTGTAGTTTGGTCTGTTCACTCTCTTCTTTTGTTACTACGCTTGTATAATGACAGTTTGTTCATTCTATCGGATTAAGAACATTGCTGGATCTGGAGTTGTATTTGAATCAAGCATATCTGTTGGATCCTAATCGAAATGGTTCACAGACTCAGTGCATTCACAATAGAAAGTTTCTGGAAATTTCTTTGACATTTGTTTCAGCGTTTTACTGTATTATCCCAAATGTGACATGTACTTTCCCAAGAAAGTGCAAATTTTTTTGGAGACATATTATGTATAGGAATAAATTATTATACAATTTTCAGCCAAACATTACTCGCTTGTACGACTGGAAAGTGCTTGAATTCATTTCATGAACTTGTTATACTTGCTAGCACTTTAGTCTGGTGTCCTAAGCATTATTATCAAGGTGCTATGCAAATTCATGAATTTAAACAATTTCCCAATACTTGTGCCTAATTTATGAAAGTAGCATGCATTCATGTGCAATATAATAGGAAAAAAATGGTTTTGAGGCAAAATGAGAAATAGAATATAGTAGAACTTTGCTCAGGAGCAGGTAGCAACCAGACTTACTAAAAATGACCCTGAATTAATACTTTTAAATATAAATTCCTTTAAAAGAACAAGATTTGAAAGGAAACAAACACCTGTAGTCTGTCTTACTGCCATCAAAATGCATGACATCAAGCGGCAAAGTTGGCTGCTGGCTTTTTTATGCAAAGTAAAAATTGCAAAACACAAAACAGTGCCAAAAAGCTATCTAACAATTGTCTTTAGCTGACTTTTGTTTAAGTTCTCGCTAGCTATGAAGCTCTAATCTGAGTTGTTCTTTGATACAGTGCAAGGGTTATATTCTCAGGCAAAATTTCATGTGCGTACTATACATAGGTTTTGAGATTTTTGCATCATGAAACTCGAGACCCAAGGTGCGTATTATGTGCAACTGCTTATTATGCCCGAGACATGACAGCTATTTCAGCTGTTTTCCATTGTGGCTAATCTCTAGAATTTATTAGGAAAACAAGAATGCCTACACAGCATCATCAATATTATTATTATTATGAAATTGATAATGCTGCTACCGCTACTGTGGTATTACCGTAGTAAACGTTCCCTTTCCTGCAGTATTACCGCATGACAAGAACCCGTTGCCATGGCAATGCCGCATATTTTGGCCAAATTTTTCTCTTTACTGCGGTAATTAATGCAAGTTACCGTGTAACTCTCTACTGTTCATTTATGTGAATGCCTTCAGAAAGCCAGAATGAATTATTTAGAGAGAGAGAGGAATCTGTTGTAGGAAAGAATGTTTATAATGGTGTAATCTGTTTATTGAGGAAAGTAGCAATGAAAAGGCCACTGATCATAGGACAGCTGAGGCTTTCAATAGTTTTATATCCATTGAGTTACAGCCATTGGAGTTAAAGTTACAGTTAAGTGTCATTCATTCCGGGCACAGGAATCTCTATCTACTGAGCTACCTGTTCAATTATGATTTGAATTTCTCATGAATAGTCAGATTGCTTCTAGGATGACCTAGACCATGGACAGTGCTACTCAAACTGTGTGACCCAGTGCCGGCCGCAGGGGTTTAATTACTGGGTTGCATAGATTAGATTAAGAAATTTAACTAAAGCCATGGCCATTATAGGAACTTACAGTGTCGTCGGACGACTGCAGTAATTTTGCCTAAACTTACGGATCCGCAGAATCAGTTCTAGTCCTAAAAAGTCATTATATATCTGCAGAGGAATTTTCTTGAGTATAACTTTGTAGAACCTATAAGTTGTTGAGAATAGTGAAGAGAGCAGTGGCGGCTCCAGGATTTGGCAAGTGGGGGGCCGTTGGGGTGGCAACTTCTAATCATGGGGGCAACCATTTGTTGTTTAATGTATGTAGCATTAAATATGGGGTCCCTACAGGGGGGTCACTGGGGGCCAGGCACTCAATAGGGGGCACGGGCCCCCCCTTGTGGAGCCCCACTGGAAGAGAGGGCCAGTCATTTCGAGAATTGAGATAGTTTGCTATTGGATTTTTGCTGATTTTGCTTTTGTATGGATCTTAGAAGTACACCCAAAGTGAACTTCAAATCTGAATAACATTCAATGCGAAACAGATTACTTCTAAAGACAGTGCATCAGTGCTTTATTAGCCTTGTGCACGTGAACCTGGTGGTGTCCAAGTGCAGGTTTCAATGTTCAGGGTCATTGAATTTGTAAATAATTGACTCACTCAACCCTATGGGGGGAGGGGGTAAGTGAATAATAAGTGATATTGTCATTCTCATGATTGCCTGAACAAGGATATCTTAATAACAAATCAATTGCTCCTGCAATGACTTCAAGTAAATGGAGAGAAGTACCAGAAACTGACGGCTGAGTGAAATCATCATCGCTGTCATCTTCTTCATCATCTTGCACTTTTACTGCATCAATTCTATAATACACAGCCCAGTGTACCAATCAGTGAGATCCAGGCTTAAGCGTCAGTTGAGGCTGAAGGGCCGATGCTCGACCAACTGAGCCGCCGAAGCAATCTCATTCTGTGCTTGCTTTTTCTACTGCAACGGCATTTTATGTATTGCTCCATTCACATCTTTTTTCTATCTCTTGTATTCTGTGACTTTCTCTGTTTGAATGTGAGGCAGTATGTAAGCAGCATTTGTCTATAGCAGTGGTTCTTAAACTTTTTCGGGCCATGGACTGGCATTAACCTTTTCTTGAAGCTGGTGGACCACACTTAAATGGCGCACTCAAAATAAATAAATATAAATATACTAGGTGTTTACCCGTCAAAAATGACGGGGGAGATTGGCTGTTTTACCACCCAATTTTGTGCAAATGCAATAGGATTTTGCGCAATTAATTTCCTTAAATCGCCGCCTTTTCCTTCAACCGAGTTAACGCCCATTTGCGTGAATTTTCTGAAACTTGATAGTCAACGTAAGTGTACTGATTTGGCAGTGTCGAACGACATGCAGTGCTTGATTCTCTTGTTTGCTGTGCTGCTTTTGCACGCCAAGCAACAGCCTGCTACTCATTCTCACTTGATTGTCGGAAAGCTCGTGAACGCTGGACTTTTTGTTTTGCACGGAGGGTTAGAAAGAGGAATAAAAAAGCTAAAAAATGGTGCAAACCTCATCTTCTTAGCTCTTATTTAGCCTGAGATATAGCAAATTCAAAAAAATTTGGAAACTTTCTCAGAATTCAAAACTTTCGCGAAATTCACCGATAATACTTATGTTCAAACATCGGGGTCATCGGGTTAGAATTGATAGATCTTTGCCAAATGTCAACCGATTTTCAAACTTTTTGGTTCATTTTGTTCCTCTGAAATCCCTTAACAACTTTGCCGCTGACCAAAATGGGGTTACCGCTGAAAATATTTTGCTAGGGGCTCTAAAATATTTTTGGGGGAGAGGGTGATATTTTAGGCCGTGAAGTGGACTCTACCCCCAATTTTTTTTTGTTTTGCACGAACGGTTAGAAAGAGGAATAAGCAATCTAAACAATGGTGCAAACCTCATCTTTTTAGCTCCTATATAGCCTGAGATATAGCAAATTTAAAACGTTACAGCAATCATTTCTGAAGAACGCTTTTCCAGAAATTAAATCCCCAGTACGGTGACGTGTCTGAAAATTTAATCCCCACTTGAGGGGTTAAATTTTAAAAAATAGGTATTGAGGCTAGGAAGGAATAAATATATGTAATAACAGGAGGCAGAGCATTTGGAGAGGGAAGGGAGGTTTGGGAGGAAAAAAGTGGGTTGTACGGGTTTTCGGAGCAGCGTTGTGTAGGTTTGGGAACGGGGTTTGGGGCCGGTGGGGTAGGGCGGAGCGGTGATGGGTTGGGGCGAAGGCGATTGGGAGAGGGATGGAGAGAGGTACGGGGGTTTGGGAGGGTGGGGAGAGAGAAGGGAACAGGGGTTTGGGGCCTGTCGGGCATGGTGGGGCGGGTATGGGGTTGGGGCATGGGCGATTGGGAGAGGGATGGGTAGATGGAAGGGGATGAGGAAAGGGAAGGGGAACGGGGGTTTGGGACCGGGACGGAAATGGGTTGGGGCCGGGGCGATTGGGAGAGGGATGAGGAGAGGAAAAATGGATGGGGAGAGGAAGGGGGAACGGAGGTTTGGGGCCAAGGCCGGAATGGGGTGGGGCCGGGGCGATTGGGAGGGGGGAGGAGAGGGAAGGGGATGGGGAAGGGAAGGGGAAAGGGGTTTGGGGCCGGGGCGGGGAATGGGTTGGGCCTGGGCGATTGGGAGAGGGAGGGGTGAGGGAAGGGACGGGGTTTAAGCTGCAATTATGACGCCGTTAAACGCTCCGTTGAAAATAATACAGTTTTGATTAAACAATATTTGGTTGTCAATGACAACAGCGTCTTGCAATATCTGCCGTGTTGCCGTCGGACCGTCCGTCCGCCGGACATCGAGAATTATATATATAGATAAACTCAATTCCTAATTATGTAATCTCAATGCATTTGCAAAAAATTTAGGTAAGGATTCATTGTTAAGAACGGGCATTGGCATTAAGAATTTTAGAATTTTAATGATACACAAAAAAGGTTAAAAATAACACAAATAAACATGAAATAACACAAATAAACACTAAAAACCTCACAAATTCAAAGGTAAATGTTACTCAGAGTGATTCATAGTAAACTCCTCTGGCATTCAAGTGATTCCTGGCTTTTGTTTTTATTATTGTCATTGAAGAGAATCCTGTTTCACATCTGTATGCTGAAGCAAATATTGTCAAACAAATCTGGGCTAAACCACTTAGGCTGATCCAAAAAGCAGATAAAGGTTCACACTTTTGAAACATGGCTGTACCTCTGTTATTTGCCAATTCCATCAACTTGTCATCAAGAATTGTGGCAAGTTTAGTATCATGATGATCGGTAGGACTAAATGGATTTCATACCCATTCATTTCAAGCATGAGGATCATCTTCATGTGGGAAATGTGCTTTAAATTTGCCTGACATATATGTAAAATGTTTTTAAACACTAGAAATTGTTGAATTACGTTGAATTTGAGAAATTTCTTTGTTTTCAATTGCCTCAGGAAATGATGGAAACATATCATGTATTTTATTTTTTCAATCTGTAACTTCATTTTGCAATTTTATGTTGGAAGGAGCACACTCACTCTGTCCATGAGGCAAAACACGTTTGACTTCTTTCCTTGCAATGGTTAGGCTAATAATTTAGATTTATTTCTGATTCTTTTGGGGGACCACCAATCAGCACTCTGCGGACCACCACTTTACGACTACAGTTTGCTGATTAATTTATATATATGCTATATATTTGGAATTGAAGATGATAATGGTTTATGGTCATGATTGTAATTCTCTTCTGGTTTGATTAGATTTTCCATAGATATAGATATTCAAGGAATGTGAAAAGAGTGAGCAAAGTATTTGTGACCAACTGACCTATTTGTGCAATGCAATATCATCTGCACAATGTCGTTTTCTTTGCTCTGAGTAAAGTTATTTTCCTATTTAACGACGCTATATTTACCGTTGTGGATTCTGCATGATGTTGTTACATTTCATTCAGACAATTACGTTTGCCAGAAGGTCACATGGTGACATTAAGAAATCAGCTCAGAAAATTCTTGATCCGAAAAAGGATCTGGTCACTCGGCTGAAACATCTGCGCATCATTCTTGGTACATTTCCATTTCTTATTAACTTCTGAGACCAGTCTAAGTAATTTAGTAAGGGTTTCTTTGAGTTTTGCATGGAGGAAATTGTTACCTCTGAGATGGAATTTGAATAGAAAACAGTGAAATGTCTTATATAAATGATTAGTCATCTTTGCAACTGAAGTTTGGCATATTGTGGAGTGCTTGACTTGCAAGATCTCTGTTTTTGGCATTGCTGATCAGCAGTGTCCTCTTGAGGTCCATTGTCCCCCCCTCCCCCCAGGGCCCCATGTTGTCCAGCCAGGCGCCGTCATCTGTTGCTAGTTCCTTGTCTTGATGTTAATCCTGTCTTCTCTGCTTGTTTAGTACTCAGTTTCTTGTGTTGTGTCATGTGTTCACTGTAACAGAACATGTGTCATTTTACTGTCTGCAATATGCTTTTTCAATGATCAATGTAAAAGTGCCACCATGCATGAGATAGTGACTTTTCTGATTACTTTTTTTAAATTGTGATTTTCTGAATTTAATGAATTTTGTTACAGTTTTCATTTATTGCTATTTAGCACAACAGCTCAGAGTTAATAGGCAGACCAACGTCATGTCTGGAAAGTTATAATAGCATTTGTGAGAAATATAAACCACATGGCAAATTTTGTGGGCATCATACCCTTCTGATCCTCCCAAATATAAGCCTATTGGCTTAAATTGGTTGAACATTGTGGCTTTTAGTGAATTACTGCATTGATTTTATAAGCATGTGTTTCTTTCAGTTCTTTTTATTAGTTTTTATTAGTTTAACCAGTGCTGAAAGTCTGTGAAAAAGGTGCAGGAGCTCACCAAAAGCCTTGATGAGCAAAAAAAGGATAGTTCTTATATTTTTCTATTTTTCATCCTTTTGAAATGCCCTGACAAGCAAAAAAAATTTCCATGGTCCAAAAAGGTGCCGGAGCTCCATTCCGCCGCGTTCCGGCTGACTTTCAGCACTGAGTTTAACCAATAAATGGTTGAAATTTTTTCTTCCTGTGATCAATAGCTGGTCTTTATGATTCTGAATTTCTGTTTGAAGAATTCTTTGAGTTTATTTGATTTTCATTTTAAGAATCGTTTGACGTTGTGGAGGCGAAGGCATACTTTGAACAGAATTTTTCAGTTTTGTATTTCCTATTTTATGAGGGCTTCACAAACGTTGAGACAAATCTTGGACAGAAAGGTTGGTTTTTCTAAGCAAGCTTTGATAAAATAATATCATAAATGCCCCAGAAATGAGTCAGTTGCTTGTATACTATAACATATCAAGCAATACATTTATGTAGCACCTTTTCAACTCTTCTAAAAGTTTCCTCAGATGTGATCATTAGCATTTCCCATTAGCAGAGACGTGAATCTTTAATAATTGTTCCTTGAAGGGTCTAAGGATCAGCTGCTGAGTGGGGAAGGCGTACCTTAAGTTGATTCAAGGCAGTTGGCAGATACATACCAGAGAGGTATTGCATAGTATGCGCACTAGTAGTTTGCACACCCGGGAATTTGCGCACCAGTAGTTTACGCACCTGTACATTGTGCACCCGCTATTTGTGCACCTATAGTATGCGCACCAAGTTAAGTATCCACGGTTAATAACAATGTGAAGAAAGATTACATACATACAACATAAATACATACAGAAAACATCAGTATAGCCTGGCATGGATGTTAACAAGGACTCAGTCCTCAAGGCCAGGACCAGAACCAAGGACTTGAAACCGGTCCTTAAGGAGTCGTTAAGGCCAAGACCAAGGCCAAGGACTAACATCCATGTAGCCTTGCCGCTGGTCACTGCACCTACCCTTTATAAGGATGTATAATGATTTGAAAACTTGGACTAAAGTTTTACTATTTATTTATTTATTGACAATTTATATAGCGCAGTAGACAAGGCTAAGGCCTACAACAAGAGCGCTTAACACAGTTCATATCCAATTTAAAATAAATATTTGCTACACAGATACTATACATGGACTAAACGCAGTGCGAGTTAAATTGTATAATCATGCAATGGTTCAAATATTAAATGTTAGTTGGCAATTTCTAAGCCAGTGACCTATAAAAGAATGCAAGGTACTTCGTCACATTGTTATTAACCGTGGATACTTAACTTGGTGCGCATACTATAGGTGCGCAAATAGCGGGTGTGCAATGTACTGGTGCGTAAACTACTGGTGTGCAAATTCCCAAGTGCGCAAACTACTGGTGCACATACCAATGTAAACCCCCAGAGATAAATGAAAAATAATTATAATTGATATTGTGATGATGTTGAATGACAATGAAAACAGCTAGAAACAAATATGGGTCCTAATAAAGAATGTGGTATTTGCAATGTGCTCCGTATTTAGAGCAGTATGTAAACATCATAAAGATTTTAAGGGGTACTTAGAAAGGAATTATCCATTCTACTGATATGATTATTAAAATGTATCCGAAAATCTCAATGTTTCACAATCTTAATACGTCCTGAATGCCAACTGATAGTCTCACAGTTCGAATAAAAATCTGCCATCTGGTAGTTCTGGTTTTTCTAAAAGCCATTTGTCCTAAAGTGTCTTATTTGACTTATTATGGCTCAAATGTCTTATCCTGGTCGTCATCATCCAGCTCCAAGGATGATGTACCCGTCGACAGCCTGATTATTCACACTGTGCATGAATTCTGCAACATTGACTAATTGTATTAAACCTCTTGATAGGTTAATATTAATGACTGGTCAGCCAAAGTGAAGGGTATATTTTTTCAGGACAGTTTTATTACTTGGCTGGCTGGTGTTGTCATGATTTCCTGAATTGGTTAATCGATCTTCAGTTATTATATTGAAGCATTTCTGTTTGTTGTTTGCAGTGAACAAAGGACTTAGAGAAGAGCTCGACTTTATCCTTTTGTTCTTAGAGGTGATTAAATAAAAAGATATTGTATTTGCATTGGTATGATGTGTTCAGTGGGAAATAGATTACCGGTAATCAAAATCTGAAGTGTGATTATTTTGGAGTCTGTTTATCTCATTTGTTATTCTATTTTGTCTTGCCACCAATTATTATAGGAAGAAATAATTCCCCATGAGTGTGTACTTATGCATGTGTGTATGTCCTCTTTCAATGTAATGCAAATTCAGAATATGACGGGCATTTGGCTTAATACTCTAGCCCTACTTATCAATCCATTCTATTCCTTCGCTCTCTCTCTCAGCTCCCTGTTGCTGCTACTTATATGTGTGTCATTTAGAAAGTTAGAAATTGTTTGGACAAATGAACACACATGTTTACAAACTTGTGCTTTTAATTATGGAATGTACTACCGGTACCTGAAAGACCTGGGCCAAATTTGGCTCATGGGCCAGGGCATGCAGACCCCTGAGATGGTCCAAAATTCTCCTTTGGTTAATGAAATTTTGTGTTTTTGGAAAATACAGAGCTGGAAGTAAACGTGGAATTGTTGTAACTTTATTCTGCATTATGTGAGTTTTGTAAACATAGTATGAGTATAATTTTGAACTCAGTGCCACAGCAAAACAGGAGTAGGTCCTATACATTGGCTGTCACCGTAGTCTTACATTATACATATACATATAAGCACATTAGTATGTACTTGAATGACTTTCCTGTATTTTCTAACTCTTTCCATTATATTTATCAAATGAAACTGGGCAAAAACCTCTGATCTAGTTGTGGCTCTGAGAAAGTCTTGCGTGGCGTACAGAACAGACACATCCATGTAGGCTCAACTAGTAATGACATAATGCACATGTGCTGTTTCCATTGCTGACTTGTCAATTGCATGCAGTTATTTTGTCTGAAAAAGTGAAAATATTTAACTCTAAACTGTGGCCATTTCACCAGAACTTTATAGATTAGTTTTGTTTGTTTTTTTCCAGAAAATATTTGTTCTACTTCCAGATCTGATACACAGGAGATGGCAAATACACAGCATTGGTAAGCAGCAGTTGTGTGCTTGATTTCATAATTATCATTTCTGTATTTGATGGGCAGTTTTTGTTGGCCTTCTATTCTTGTTTTGCTCACTGAAGTGTGATTAAAGCAATTGGGTAAAAGAACATTGATCATAAATAGGTGAATGGAATGGTTAATAGACATCGTCTACACAGGGCTTCACCAATGGCCAACCCGCCTTTATGTTCAATGCTAGTTTGGCAGATAAAGTTATTGCTTAATTGTCTCAGCTTGGAAGTAGTCCTTGTTCAAATTCATTTTTGTTTTTTCAGGACATGTTATGAAGAAACTCTTTCATCATGACAACTGTTCAAAGGTACTTTAAATTGAATTGATTTCCTTTTAGCAAAATTGCTGAAACAAATTTTAATGTGAGGGGAAAATGAGGCTCTTTTTAACGGTTGACAGACAAATTGTACCCAGCAACTAGCCCCTGGAAAACTTGCCCCAGTAACTTGCTTCCAAAAATTTGTCCACCGAATTAAAACGTTTTGCGGAAACTTCATCCCCAGCAATTTGTCTCCCAATTCACACTCTGAAAGACTACTTAAGCATGCTTGCTGTCTTTTCTTTAAATTCGGTACAAATTTGTTGGGGGTGAGTTACTGGGAGCGAGTTGTCTGGGGCAAGTTACTGGGGCGAGTTTTCCATATCCTTTTTTAAAACTGCTACTTATTTTTTTGTACCTCATTGAAATACAGCAGAACTTTGTCATAACAGACTCGGTTATGATGCCTACTCGGTTATGATGTACCACAATGTACAGTTCTGTGTGACGTGTTTTTGTTTTGGATGGTATTGGATATGATGTATCTCAGATACAACATACTAAAATTTGCTGACCTGCTAAGTATGTTATACTGTGTATATCAGTGCTTCCCAAAGTGATGGTTCATGAACCGGTGCCAGTTCATGAACCCTTCTTTGCCAGTCCACAACATGAGCTGAGAAAAGTGAAAAAAAGTTAAATAATTACAAATAGCTCATATAAAACTGGTGTGATTCTTGATGAATTGAAAATGGCTAAAAGTATTCCAATATACAAATCAGGAGATAAAAAGATAATTACTAACTATAGACCCATCTCTGTACTACCTATATTTTCTAAAGTTTTTGAAAAACTATGTTTAATAGACTTATGAAATATCTTGATAAATATAATATGCTATCTTTAGACCAATTTGGTTTTAGACCCAATCATGCCACTTATATGCCACTTTTATCTTTAACTGATAAAATCACAACTGCCGGTAATTTTGAAGATAACAAATATGCTATTGGTATTTTTTCTAGACTTAGCTAAAGCTTTTGACATAATTGATCATAATCTTATTTTATCTAAATTAAAATATTATGGAATAATTGGAATCTCTCTCTGTTGGTTGACAAATTATCTTACTAATCGCATGCAATACACTTATGTAAATTCTATGAACTCAAGCTTAAGATTAGTTATGGCATACCCAAGGATCAATTTTAGGACCTCTCCTATGCCTAATTTGAGTATATACACCTTTTCAAGAAGGCCTAAATGTAGTTTTTGCCCATGAAAATGGGACCACCATTAAATAGATCACCGTCATCCCAAAGTATAATTGAGCAGTATTTAGCACTCACGTATAACACACACACAATTATGTTAAAACTTATATTTATATTAAGATTTATATTGAGGTCTTATAACATTTAAAAAATTCCAAATTACAAGGATTAATTATCGGTCCCTGGTGCAAAAGGAAATCTTTATGCTGGTCCATGAAAGTGAAATTTTGGGCAGCACTGGTGTATATCACTTATCATGATACAAGGTAATACAGCAATTGAGTTCATGAGCAACTTAAAATGATTGCAATATTAGTCAAAGAGATTGCATTTGTTTGTTTGTGTGATTGAGTATGACAGCGTGGCTTGAATTGTAATGACAGAAGACAAATTAGCCGTCAGCGTGAGCTGTTTAGCTGATTCATTGATTTTTGCAGCTGAGAAGAGAGGCAATGCGTCTCTTTGTCATGTGGTATCAAATTTTGAGGGACAACGCAACTGAAGATTGCCATAGAATGTTCAAGAACCTCATTCCTAAGATATCTTCTTCTAACTCATTTGATAATAACTCTGAAACTGAGTTTGTTTCTGCCAAACTGTTTCCTCAGAGTAAGTAAATGATTTATGAAAAGTTTTCACACACACACACATACTGTATATATATATATATATTATATATATATATATGTTACAGTTTTCTACACACTTTGCCTGGAAAAAGTTCAGGCAATGTCAACATTGCCTGAAATCAGGCAATGTTGACATTGCCTGAAATTTCAGACAGTGGCGGCTCCAGAATTTCAAGTAGGGGTCGTTGTGGTGGCAAGGAATTTGTTGTTAGGTATGTAGTATTAAGCTATAGGGTCCCAATAGGGGGTCACTGGGGGGAGCCAGGCACTCATAACGGGCCCCATGTGGAGCCGCCACTGGTTTCAGAACTGTTTCTGCTTGCTCGTTTGGGCACTGTCATATTTTCAACTCCTCCCCTGTTGACATTGTCTAAAAATGTTTAGGCAAAAAGCATTTTTAATTAAATGCCTGAAATTTTATTTCACATTTTATACACACATTTCCTGAAATCTTTATCTGTGATGGAATTTAGCATAATACACATTGATGCATGCATAGCTCCATATTTAACTAGAAAATGCATTGAAGATGGCTAATGATTTGTTATGTTGTTTTGGTGTAGTAATGATTTTCTTTGTGTTTCAAATGACCAGCCGGAGTGGTAGCTCAGGATGTTAATCCTCTTCTGCCTTCTCAGGTCGGTGACGTCCGTCCAGATGAACCGTGCAGATGGCTGCTGGATTGTCTCTTGGATTACATGGTGTTGGAAGTAAGTTTCATGTGTCTAAATTTGCTTTCCCTTTCTTAAGTACAATGACTTTACAAAGCTACATTGTTGAGTAATTAATATTTAATAATAATACATGACGAGTGGCGCTCGTCAATGTAATTCTGAAGTGCTTTAGACTTCACTAATGTGAGAATTTGAACACCATTGTCAGTAATAATGGTGATCACATTGTGGTTAACTGTTGTTCTGATTAAAGGTGAACAAAGTTCAGTGGAATGATCGTGAAATGCACGAATGCTGCTTTAAATTTCTGTTTGACAAATTCAAGATTCATTATCTGCCGGGAATCTTTCCAGAATTGATTTACAATGCCAGCATTTATGAACCTTCTCTTGGTGAGTGGTTATTTGATGGTTTTGCATAACATCATCACAATATTATTTCATGTAACAGAAATCTCCCAAAACTAACGATGCCTCTTCCGATTGTTCATTCAGCAGTGAAACCAGAATGATCACTGCTGTTGATGGAGAGATTCATGTTCAGGTGTTCCAGCTACCAAGAAAGAGAAGATTGATTCTTGAACCGGTAGTCAGAGTACGTGAGCTCTGAGAACATCCAGGAGAATGATTCTGACCAATAGGCTATGACTGGAAATGTGTATTTTCCACCAGATACTGGATATGGATATTTTGGGTCAATATCTTCCAGATCCGGAGCAAATATCCCCACACAGGATTACAGTAATCCTGTGCCATGAGTTTACTCCATTTACCCCATTTACCCAGTGTTGAAAAGGCTAATCAATTCTCTGCCAGGAGGTTATTTCGGGAAGAGCATTGCGGAAGAGCATTTCATTGTCCCCATGTACAGTAACTCTAGTTGTTTAACCGACCATCTTTTTCAGTCTAAAATAAGGCTGTTAAAGAGGCTGAGGTAAAATGACAGGTGGCTTTTGTATGTGTATGAATGCACCATGTATGCTGCTGGAGAACACCAGAGCAGCTGACAAACCTAGGCTTGTCTCGACATTTTGACAGAATAGTCGTTAAAAGGTGTGTGTGTGTGTGTAAAGTAAAAGCTGTTGCACTTTGTTAAAATCTAAAGCATGAAATATGACAATGAGATTTAAATTCAGCTGTTATCTGCCATAAGCATTCGGCAAGACCAGATAGTGTAGAATAATACCTAATTATTTAGCCGGAGCAAATGTCCAGAGCAGTTTCCCATCTTTCCATTCTGACCAACTGAATAATCCTTAAAAGTGGCTCTCGACAACATTTTATTTGACTTTACAATCAGTAGAATATGTACGAATGCAATGCTTTTAATTCATATATGACCATTGGCCAGTTACCAAGTTCCTGCATTGCAGCAATAAGGCTTTTATGACTGGCTACACTGTGGCACATTCGACATCTTCCTCATCTTCCAGTCTGAATCAACATCCGTGGTTGGTGTTTGAATCTGGATTAATTGATTTAGGGCCTCCTCCCTTAACACCTTCCAATCTCATATCACTGTTGTCTGTCTTTTCTGTATTACTGCTGAGTCCACATTACCATCTTACTCTCTATCTTTTACAGTGACCTCACTTTCTACCATTCACTTCTTATTTGTACATTTGGTACAATGTTCTTATGTCCTGTTCTAATGGTAACAGTGGTTGTACTCTTTGTCTGTCTACCAAGCTGACTGATTAATCATTCCTGTCCTCATTAGAGATGTCAGGCAAAGTGTTTGGGTACCAGCTAAAATCTGCATGATGACAAATGGTTTGATTTTAATTTTACTTCTTTAGAATTGCCAAAAAGAATTGTGCTAAGCGATGGTTGTAGCAAGACAACTGCTTTGTGTCAAGTGGCTGTAATTAAGTGGATCACCAGATTCACTTCAACGCCAGAAAATCAAAAGTAAGTGTGTGAAAGCGTTTTACAGCTGTGCTTTACGTACGCTCTGTTCATTCATTGCTTGGTCAAAGCTTGGCTTGGTCATTCATTCATTGGTCAAGGTTAAATAATGATGAATTACAAAACTCTTTGCTCTGATGACGTATGAATCTGCAGTTCCAAGATCAGAACGCTAGTCCTTGAGCATTTATGCCACAGCCCATGGAACTGGAACTGTTAGTTATATTTTTTATCTCTTGCTTTAAAAGATCCAGAATGCCTGAAGGCTGTCTGATGACGGGAGAATCCGAACCAGCAAATCCAGAAAGCAACGCAAGCAGTCTGACCGTGGGAAGCTTGTTGTTGGACAGCTATTCCAGTGGCTCATGTGCCGGCAAAAATTATAAAACTCTCGAGCGAGAGACTGTTCTGAATGTTTTCTACTCGTCAAGAAAAAATATCAACTTAATACATGAAGTATTACGACAGGTCTGTGTTATTAAATGTATAACTCGCATTTTTGTTGGATGCAGTTCTGGATTTAGTTCTGCTTTTAGATGCCTGAATTATGATCAATGCGTTAGCTTCGTGTAGATCAACTTTTAAAGCCCACAGTGATCGCTTGGTCTCCAATCCCATTCTGATCCCAATCCCATTCTGATCCCAATCCCATTCTGATCCCAATCCCATTCTGATCCCAATCCCATTCTGATCCCAATCCCATTCTGATCCCAATCCCATTCTGATCCCAATCCCATTCTGATCCCAATCCCATTCTGTGATCCCAATCCCATTTTCCCAATCCCATTCTGATCCCAATCCCATTCTGATCCCAATCCCATTCTGATCCCAATCCCATTCTGATCCCAAACCCATTCTGATCCCAATCCCAGTCTGATCCCAATCCCATTCTGATCCCAATTAATATATTTCTTTATGCTACACAAAAGTTCTAAGTCCAGTTGTGGCATTGATGATACTTGAGTTTGTACAGTCAGTGGATACATTGTTCAGTGCTTGTATTGTCGACCAGTTTTGTTGTCATGGTGAAATTGCTCACTTCATGCAACCTGTTTCTTTTGCTTGTCACTTTTTTGTTAATATTCAGTATTTGTTTGATTGTTTTTTTGTGCACCATTGTTGCTGTAATCAGAAAGTCATCATATTTTTGTGCCATTTGTTTGACAGGCATTTCTCTGTCCATTCCAAATCCATCGTAGCTGTATGGTTCGTCAAGTGATCAACGTATATCGAAGCTGGTTTCAGGTATCTAGAATTAAATTGTAATGCTATTCTACAATGTATTGCAGTTGATTGGCTGTGTAATGTGTGTATTGTAGCTCTATATTTGATCAAGGCTGCTGAAAAATGGTACCAATCTTTACTTTTGTTCATTAATTTGATTGTTATTTTATGTCTAAAGAAATTCAGGTGAGAATTGAACTAAAAGTGTTCCATAGATCATAATTTTATTGTTTGCAAAATTGTTTTTTGCAGAATGATAAAAGGCCAATCTTTATGCAAGAGCCAGAATTTTGTGATGAGACCGATAGTCCTGGAAGATCCTGGCAAAAGACAAAGCACGCCATCTGGTCACTCTGTGAAGGTGAATTGACAATAATGAGTTTGTTTCTAATTAAACAACAGTTGTGTTTGGCAATGGATATTAGAGCAGTTGGTGTTTGTGATTATGTGCAGCAAATTTGATGTTTTTAGAGCCAGTGGTCTACCTAGTGAACCATCGAGGGAAACAATTTGATTATGATAATTATGTTGTTTTGAACATTCTGATGTCACATTCTGGCTTTATTTTGTTTTTCTTAAGTATTTGTACTTCAGTATTCAGTGATTACGTTGTATTTGAAAGTACCAACTTACCGGTAAATGTCATCATTGCCACAGCCAGGCACTATTCATTTTTAGTGGAATGCTGGATATAAACCACTGTTCAATTTTGAATCAATTCATACAATAAACATATAGTACAGCATTAGAGCAGGATGTTCGAGTATGTTCATTATGTTCATTTTGATTTTTTTTATTTATTAGCAAAATACTCGATCGGATCTTAGCTCATTGATCCCATTTGAAGATGCAGAGAGGAAAACAGATGTCAGAGCTGGATTACAAAGAATGCTTCAAGTTTTTATAACAAATTCTGCAAGTCTGTTCATGTCTGAGAACAGTTTTGCTGAAAACAACAGTTCTGCTGAGCAACAGATAAAGCTTGAGGACCGGGTAAGAGATCAACACTGTCTACTGCAGTCTATGAGATCTCAATCTAACTTAACTACAGGAAGTAAACTGACTTGACTTAGAAATGAAATCTTAAATCCGAGTCATTCTTGTGCTGAAGGGACCAAAGATCTAAGAAGCCCAGGCCCATACGAAGTGGGGGTGCAGCTGCACCCCTGGAAAAAAGTAGGGGTGCAGCACACCCCCTGAAAGACAAGGTTGGGGGTGCAGATCTGCAGGTTGGGGGTGCAGATCTGAAATATTATATATATATATATATATAATATATATATATATAGGAAACGACCTTTTTTTGCTTGTCCACCGAAAAATGTGACAACCAAACACCTTGCCTCGAAAAATCTGCACCCCCTGCTAAAAATTCGTTCCGACTTGCCTGAAGAAGTCAGATACATATCACATGTCTGTCATTGATTTTGGTGGATTGTTAGCTTTTCAACTGATTGCATGTGTGTGTGTTTCTTTAAAACAGGTGGATATTTGTAAAAAGGTGTTGAAAATGTATCGTTATATTGTGGCAGATATGACTTTGGATGAAACAACATGGTTAGCATTTGACAAGTATTTGCATTTTATTGCTCTGCTGTGAATTACAGATTTTTCTTTCAGTCATTACTTTTGTGCCGATGTGTCTTTCCCTCTCTCTTATAGATGTTATATTCTGAAATTGATGTTAACTTACACTGCTTATACTTACAGTGTACACTGTATGCGCTGCCAATCTCTTTGAGTTTGTTCTGGCATTGAAGATGCGCATTTCTCATATTTGATTAACCCCTTAACCGGCCATTTATTTGTAACTCAATGTAAAATGGACGAGTTTACTCGTCACGGCCGGTTAAGGGATTAAACCTTTTTCAAGTATTCTGTGCAACGCTTTTACTTTTGAGTCATTTTAAGTCTTTTTCTTCATGTGCTACGTCGGCGACCATGGATTTCCACTCTGCTCTGTTTCTGGCCGATCTAATCAGTTGGGCGTTGTTTTTGAGTCCTGTTTCTTCTTTTAACTTATACGGTTCATGAGATCGCCTAATGTGTTAGGAAGTGTAATTAAATTTTATGATTGCTATGCATAGTTGGAAATTAGTTGGAATGGTTGAATTGTCTTAAAATCTAATTTCAGCATAACAGATCTCAATGTGGTGAATAAATCTGATTTTCAAAACTGCTCTGATGAAGCTGATTTTTAAAAAGAGATGGGGCAACAGATCTGTCAAATATATTTTAAATGAATCATGATTGATTGATTGATTTATGAATTTTGATTTCAGGAAACAAATTTTAATGGTTCTGCTGAAAATAATATCGGTGATGATAATTGTTGGTTCAAAAATTTCTGAAGAGCAGTTGCTTGCCAGAAGACTCGCAGAATCATTATTTAAGGTATCGGAGATGACATATTTCAATGCAGACATCTCAAGCTTTGATCAAGGAAAGGCCAACTCTGATTTATTCTTACACCAGAGATGATGCTAATAAATTGTTCTTTAAGTCGTTCAATTTAAGATCCAGTATCTCAGTTGGTGTTTAGTTGGTGGCATTCTAGTCCAGTCGTTAAAAAAAATTGACCAAGTTAATGATTCAATGATTCAGATGTTAGTTGCTTAATAAATTGTTAAGCATTCATTGACTGTTAGCTCATTGGAATTGACTCTTGGTGGCCGCCTCCATGAGGCAAGACAGGAAACAGTGAGCCAAGACTTGTGTAAGCCTGGGAACCTGGCTGAAAATAAGTCCAGCTGACCGGCTGAGAACTGCCAGACAGAGGGCAGCAGCTTCACGATGGAAGAGGGGCACTGATGCCCCAAATGACGCGAATCTCATCACTGCAGGGCATTCCGGAATATACTTTTTAGTCAAGCCTGTATTCACTGCGCTTATCATCTTCCATGACCCAAGGAGACGAAGTATTCAGGGTCAGTTGCCTCGACAACTATGGATGTACAAGACAACAGCACCAGGGTTAAAGCCCCTGACCACAGTCAGGGTTTGAGGCGGTGCATTGAGCCTCTCTGCTGGCTTTGCAGACTAACTGCTAACTAACTGTCACTCACTCACTGGAAGGGAAGGAAAGGTGGTGATGGAAAGGCTGTCTATGTCTCTGAGGTCAGAAAGTCGGTTCCAAGAAAAATTGAAGGCACTAATCCATCAAATCTTCTATGTGCACTGTGCCTTTGGAACACCCTTTGCGTTTTTCATATAATATATACAGTTTGTATTCATAGATTATTTCTATAAATTATTTTCTAATCATCTAGGCTGCAGTCTATCTTTCAGTGAAAGTTCTTTATTAAATAATAAATTTTTAAGTCTTAATTAAGCTTTATGTATTTCTTTGAAGACGGTGATGCTCGCCTGGGTGAAAGCCAATCTCAGCATTGTTGTGTCTCAGCATTTGTGGAAGAATTTCACCGAAACACTTTCTTCGCTCACAAATTGCGTTCATTTGATACAACAGTGGTCTGTGAGTGTCATTGCGATGGCCCTGATTAAATTTATCATAAATTCCAGGCAGCGTAGATACTTTTCAGTTAATCTGTAGTAATCTTGAGGTTATTGAGCTGATCAGTTGAATTTTGTTCTGGTTTTTTTGCTCAAGTTGGAACTGGATTTTGTAGCGTGTCATTTGACAATGCTTTCATTTTCACTTTTCATGTTCTGTTATATTGAGCTTGAATGGTACTAACAAATGTTGAATACATGGCATTGGTATAGTGATTGAGGATCAGGAATGATGTGGATAAAAGGAGAATCAATAAGAATAATTAATCTATAGAGATCAAGTCTTCTTTTTATTCGATAATTAATGTTTGGCTTCAAAATTTATGAATTTTTTATGATTTATATAACTGACAACAGGATGCAACATTATTCTTTTGTTCATTCCACTCATCTATAATGTTTACGATACAAGATTTTCAAATGTATATATAGTATAATGGTCATTACCTGCTGCTTGATTATTTGAGCAACAAAAGGTAACAGATTGCAAGAAACAGAAATTTCTATTTGGGTTCGTTTGCATCACCCACATTATGGCAATGGGAACACATTATGACGATGAGAATATGTTATGGCAATGGGAATATGCTATGGCAATGGGAACACATTATGACGATGGGAATACGTTATGGCAATGGGCATGATGCTTATACTGTATCATTCTTTGTGATATTTCCATTTTGCATCTTGCTGTTTCTGTTCTGTCATTCTTGCTACTCATGTACAAATGTAATAAACTTTTAAAAAGTTTTTCTGTATAATTTTATTCTAGGACTATAAAAAATTCAAACCTATTGAATTTAGTGTTATTGTTGTATATGTTTTGCTTATAAATGTCTAGAAAATTATGGAGTCACTGACGCGCATATTGTCTCAGTGCATCTATGACGTTGACCTACGTGACCTACCGCTCGACAAGTGGAACAAGCGGAAGGCCAACAGACTGCATGGTGCAAATCATGGTACGTGTTGTATTATGAAGCGCTGCTTTCCTTTGCTTATTGGAATTTCCATTGCTGGTGCTTCTCTCATAACCCAAATTATTAACAACAAAAGTAACAACATTGAAGCTGTCCATTTGTGTTATTCTTGCACATCCAGGAGGTTTGCCATGAGCATATCAGATGCGACCCTGCCTTCCCATTCCGTGGACTGTGAACCTTCATACAGTGACTTGATTAATCATGGAAATATAAAGAAAAATTCTTCAATTGATGAAAGTGAATCTCTTGGCATGCATGTCACTGGTTCACCAGCTTTATGAGTCACTCACTCACTTACTGCTGCACATAGCCAATGAGGGTCGTTGTGACTACCTGCAGTTGACCCAAAGAAGATACAAGAAGGGAAGATGTTCAAGGGGTGGGTGTGGTCAGTTCAACAAATCTGGTCAGTAAGTGACCCACACCTGGTAGAGGAAGACCATTGGCAATAAATTGGCAATGTTGCTCCGTTGGAAAGATGTTGCCGCTGCCCAACATCCATCGTCCATCCACCGTGCCTCTGTTAGAACTGGACAGCACCACGTGAAGATGGGGAGGGGGGATAAGTGGGTTTGGTCAGCAGAGGCTGCCTGAGATGTTTGCCGACCCATTTGCCCCGGCTGTATAAGTGAGACAGTGACAATGTAATTTTAGACATTTCGATAAGCCAGACAGATTTTCTTAAATTTTATTATTTGCCTAATGTGCTTACAAGTCCCTTCCTGGTTTGTGCTTCATCCTATTACTGGTTAAAAAGGGACAGAAAGTTTTGAGAATTGACATGCACTTTGGTAGACGTCATTATCTGCATGACAGTTGGTTTTGTGAAATGCAGAGAAATTACTCATTATTCTAGACATGGTTAACTGTGAAGAACAGTGAAAAATAGTGAATATAACCTTGAGTTTTCTTTCCTGGTTTTTGTACAAAAGGTTCAAAGAATCACGACAAAGATTCATCTCTCAGTAGAACCTGGTTAAGGCAGATCATGGCTGGTGCCTACTCGACGCCACTAAGCCACAGGCCGCGGGCATCAACTGTTGGTAAGTTGTCTTGTGGTCTTATGCAGCGTATTATTCACTGTATTATCTTTGATTATATATATAGTACACACTTAGTTTCCAATTTAGAAATCAGTGCAAAGTCTTGATGTGTATTATTCTTAGGAATAAATTTTTCTGCAATTTTCAGTGAAACACTACTACTCACTTGTATGGACCACTGTGCAGAGTTCTAGGCTGATGTCCTAAGCATTATTATCAAGGCACCATACAAATTCATGAATCTACAAAATGTACTTATACTTGCACCTAATTTACAAAAGTGGCAGTCACTAATGGTTGATAACAGCAAAAAAATTTGATTTTTGAGGAATCTTGCAAGAAAAGAATATAGTGGGACTTTGTCCAGTAGCAGTTAGCAACCAGATTGATTAAAAATTAAAAACTATGAGCCATAGACCCTAAATAAATGCAATGCTTTAAATATAAATACTAGAGCTGTAGAAGGCATTAATTTTTAATGGCGTTAATTGCTCAATTAATTTTTTCGATCGCGGTTTAACGCACGTGTTGTATCATTTGGACTTGTGGGACTAAGTACTCGTGACCTCATAATTTATTTTACTTAAACGTAAAAGTTTTGAAATTAAGCAAATAAATTTGACTTTATTATATAAAGTGTCAGTTAAGTCTGATGTGCTACTTAAGCCTATTTAATTAGTCATGCTTGATTTGAAATTGGAAATGAATAAATTAAACAAGTCACAATCAAAAGGATAGAAAGTTGGTGTACAATAAGATACCGGTAATCACTTCACAATTCTGCAATTGTAAAACTGCTACTTTCTCAGCCAGTCTGATAAGCAAACTAGCTTCTTGACATTTGTTGGCAACAGAGAATCCAGCTTCTTGCTAGGAATGTCGCCAGCCACAGAAAATAGTCGCTCAAAGAACTGACTCAGACATTCCACAGTCACAACCACAATACTCTAGTAACTGGCTCCTAAGTTGAAATTACAAACTAATAAAGGTAGCAAACACTTTGCAAAAACAAAGGTGTTACTATCAGTTTTAAATATAGTAAATTTACTTGTTCTAGACAGTCAACAAAATAATGTCAGCAACAGCATAGAATATCCTTAAATTAATTTATTTTAAAGTCAAAATTTAGTGTCGTATGGCAGGTTACAAACCAAAAGAAAGTATTCAATCGTTGAACAATAACGTAAACGCTCAAACGTCAATTGTCTAATGTTGTTAACTGTTTTATCAATGACAATGTTGTCAATGTTGTAGCATTGTTCATTTAACAGCCAAGCCTATGGTTTAATTTGTAATTAATTAAACATTTGACCATTCTATTATTGAGAAAACAAAATTTGATGATGAGATGATGGTATTAATTGTTTGAAATGGGATATATTTTGATTTTAAGTAAAGAATTTTTAAATCCAAATTGTTTGACTTTGCCATCAATAACAGAAATGTAGAAGTACTAGAAATCTCATTTATATGTACCGGTAGATTTTTAAAAAGCAATTTTCTGTTATTTTATCCATTTGAACCGTCTATTTATCTTTCACTGATAAGTTGATATTGAATATGAAGTGACTGAGTGAATTTGTCATTGTAATGCCAGATGGAGCAAAGAGAAGGGCTCATCCGTCAGTTAATCAGCAATCTCAGAACGCAGTCTCCCATTCCAAGTGTCAGTCTCAGTTTGATCTCAGCTCTTTAGATTTCTCTTCGGCCACGGATGATTCTGACGTTCCTCATCACCTTTTGAGATGCACCAGCGACAGCAACATCTTGATTGATTCAAAAAAACATAAAGGTGAAATTCTACTTTTTTGTCATTAACAATTTTTTTAAAATAATAATTATACACTTTTATAGCACCAGTTCTAATATTCTACAGGTATTAATTGATGATGCTCCAAATCCGTCTGCAAGATATTATTAATGTTTGCTGTTTGGAATGGGAAAGTGCTGAAATGCAGAACTGTAATTGGACATAGTTTAATTTTTGATTTCACATTTTCACTGTCTTTGTAGAATGTTTTAAATTCTTACAGTTTAAATGCATAGTTTTATGTCATTTTCCATAGTTCCTCATATATCCATAAGTAATGCTGAGAAGCCACCAAATTCTGAGGACAAGACGGATTGTGTTTTTTATATTGACACTGAAGAAAATTCTTTGCAAAGTAAGTCCACAGAATGTATAATATTTATTTTAAATTATAGGCTATTTCAGACTATTATAGGCTATTACTTTGTTAGTAAGATTCATACACATTGTGCTATTAACTATTGGAATCTAGGAAAAAGGCAGAAATATGTCCAGAGCAATGTAGAATTTCGATTCAAAGGCATTGTCAGTAGTTATTCTTAACAGATTTGTATTTTTCTGTAATGTATCAATCTTGCCATGCTTGATCTGTTAATCTCTGTTAACTTAAAACTTACTGCAATCATATTTTCCAGAATTTTAGGTTGGAAAATTCACGGTGCATTAATTTATATTTCTGCTGCTGTGCTATTTTTAGGCACGGCCTTTTCTCAAATGTTTTTCTGGTTTAAATACAGGGTGGCACAAAAAAAGCCGGACTAGTCACATTTAGGTTTGCATTTAATATAGTCCGTTTTTTTTGCGCCACCCTGTAGTAGAGATGGACTGTTCTGCTGTTCCCATTTGATGTTTCCGGAAGATATCTGCTAAATTTCTTTAACTCGCTTTAACTGCAGAACAGGTTTCATATTTTTTTGTACTGACATGGTCAAAAATGTCAAATCGGTCACTGTGAGCAATAGAATGTAATGCATTACATTCTGTCCACATGTACTGTAGTGCCATCTTTGTAGAAACACATTTTTGCAGAAACGGAAATTCCTCCTTCAAATTACAATTAAATATTGTCTTCTGTTTAGGAATAATAATTTATTATTTTTTTGAAGATAAGTAGTTAGATATTTTGCCCTGCAAGTTTTTGTGTCTCTTGAGAGAACCGGACAGTTTCAGGTTCCAGGCATAGAGTTGTTAAATTGGTTATAATTCTTCAGACAGAAGTAGGCCTAGTAACTGGGACAAAATAAATGTCCAAACAGACTTTTCCGGGACACCGAGAAAATCAGTAAAAAACCAGGACATCTAGTCACCTTGCACTAGTCTGCATCACTTCTGTATAATGTCATGTAATGAAATATTGCATTATATTGTTTTGAAACTGAAGCATTCTCACAATCAGTGTCATTTTAATCAAGAAGTGCATTTTGTGTAAAGCAAGATAATGTAACACTAGATGTGGCTTAAAACCTAAGAAATTTTTGAGCCAGTAATATTCAACTCACAGTTCCAAAACCTCTTCAGCAAGTTTGTGCATAATTTTTCTTTCAGTTCAGTTTCAGTTTAGCCTTTTTTGCACTCCTTGTGGAGCATAGGCCGCTGACAAGTTCGCTCCACTTTGCTCCGTCTTCCACGATCACTTCCATAGTTGACCATTTTATCTCGTTTACCCTCATTTCTTTATCCGGTGTGTTTTTCCATGTGTTTTTCGGTCTTCCTCTCTTTCTTTTACCCTGGGATTCCCACTTCAACACTTGCCTTGTGATACTGGATATAGGTTTCCTTAAGGTATGTCCTAGTTTGTATTTTCTGTACTTTTGTATTTGCTTCTCGATTGGATCTTGTTTTGTGATTTTCCATAGTTCTTCTTCGTTAGTTATCTTATTTGGCCACCATAATTTTGCCTACCACCTTTGCAATCCCCTGTTTACAAAGCTCTGTATCTTTGAGTTGTTGATACTCGAGTACTTCCAGCTTTCTGCCCCATACAGTAGGACCGCTTTAACGTTGGTGTTGAAAATTTTCACTTTGGTATTGAGGCTGATATGCTTGGATTTCCATAGCTCCTGTAACATCATGAAAGCTGCTTGAGCTTTACCTATTCTAGTCTTAATGTCTTCATCCATTCCTCCTGATCTTGATAACACACTCCCCAAGTACGAGAATTCTTCCACTTCTTCAAGTTCCCCGGATTCCACTTTGATTTCCTGTTTCCCTTTGCCGTTTATCTTCATCACCTTTGTTTTGCTTTTGTTTATGTTTAGTCCAATTTGGTTAGCTGTTTCTTCAAGTTTTGTTGTTTTACTCTTCATTTGCTGAACATTTTGTGATAGTAGTGCTAGGTCGTCTGCAAAATCCAGATCATCCAGCGTTTGCCCTTTTACCCACTTTATACCATTTTCGCCTACTACCTTTTTCATTACCCAGTTGATTACAAGCAGGAACAGTAGCGGTGATAGCAGGCATCCCTGCATTACGCCGCCTGTCTTGACTCTAAAACTTTTAGATGTTCTCTGTTTCTTTCTTTAAGAATATCAAAATATCATTGCTTGTTTTGAATTTCATTAACATTTGCATGAATTTAAGTAATATGCATAACTTTGACTTGAATCTTAGTTTTGATGATCGCAAAATTTTCAGTGTTTATTTTCTGTTTAATTTTGGATTAATTTTAGGCGAAGCAAATGATGAATGCTCCAACAATCCAAAACTGTCCGTCGCTGACAGCACAAGCATCGTCAGCTCTGATAGTAACATTCTTCCGTTCAACATAATGGTTGGTCGCAGTGGTGCAAGAGACAGCAGTCTCAGCACAGAGCTCAGTGATCAGTTGGACAATGGAGCGCTGCTTAGAAGTAGGCTCGCTGCTCTTCCATCCGCTGGGATTTCTGGTTGTTTCTGTGTTTTTTGAAATGCATAATTCCTCATAGTGCAGATGGTAACTGGCAGATTATGGAACCAGTAGTTCAGTAGATCAGTGTTACATTGGCTGTTTTAAGAAATTTAGTTTTCATCACAGTCAACTAGTGAGCTTAGTCGTTATGTATTTATTTGTTGCACTGCATGAGTACTGGCAGTTCTTGCTTTTTATGGTCGGTTTTTAGCGTCTGATTCAGGAAGTGTATCGAGTCATAAAGTCTACCAAAGGTCAAGGTTGAGGTCTTTGAGTGAAAGTGGCAGTCTTCCCGACGAAATATTGTTAACGGCAGCAGTAGAGGGAAGAAAGGATGAAACAGAAGAAGAAATTCTTGCTCTCGAGTCTCTAACTGAACTTCAGTCAATTAAAACTGCAAATGAGAGTGTGGACGACGATGACGACGGTGCAACAGTCTGTGACATTGAAGGAAGGCAGATGAAGCAGGACAGAGACAGTCTACGAATAGAAGATGACCAAGCCTTTATTGGTACAAATGATTTTATTCACATCTGAGCTGTCTTCAATAAAGTCTTACAGTCAATCAATCATTTGATTAATCAATTTTCTGTACAATGCTGCATTATTAATGTGACCATATGTGATGCTTGCTTGAAACTACAAATATTGAAGATGATATTAATGGTCGACTTCACTTTAACTAGAACTCAGTTGTACTATGATCCTATGCTATGATGTATGATTTTTTATGAAGGCGTTCAAACTAAATTACCAGTAAATGTAGTTTTATTCCTATCCGGTGGCAAAATATGATGATCAGCTGCATTCACCTCTATGGCCAGACCCTCTTTTCATCTGACATTCTTTGATTTACACAGTAAAATGACATAGATGTGTTTTACAGTTCAACACTTCAAAGCCGTTGAATTTGTCAAAGAATGCGTACATTACATTTCTGCATGAGGCTTCACTGCCAAACTGGCTGGGATAGGAAATGTTTAGTGTCTCTGTTAACTTGCCATCATCTATCATTATAATTTTGATTTATACTGATGAACCTTTTCAGATGTTTTAAGACCAAAACCAGAAAAGTTAATTCAAGTTGCAGCCTGATTGTTGTTTGTTTTCAGCCTTGTGTGGCAACATCTCACAGGGGAATGAGAGCGTTCTGCAGAGCAGCGGTGGTCATGTATCGGAGGAGCGGACGTCAGACATCGCTCTTGTTCTGTGGCAGAGAATGCTCGGCTGTCTTGGTAATGTCAATGACATTAAGGACTCAGAAATGCACGCACAAGTCTTCAAATTCTTATCTGACCTGTTGGATACATTCATCAAGGTACAGTCTGGGTGGAAATTCTGTCAGCTTTGATTTCAAATTCTGTGGCCATTGATGAGAGCCTCATTTGCTTATAATGGCTCCTGAAATGTCACAAGCCCATTTCTCTATCAGCTTGCAGTAAACTCGTAGTAAACTTATACAGTATTATATACACTATGTCATTTTTCTGTTAAATTTAATTAGATATTTAATTTGAAAGAATTCTTTCCACATTTTGTATGAGTAGAGGAAGTTTTGCAATTGTGTGATATTTTGTAAGAGTTTTATTGCTCTTTGATTGATTTATTCACAATAGTAGATTTATAATTTTAGCTGTTTTTGACTTTTGTATCAGATTCGAGAGAATCAGGGTGTGACCAAAGACAACAACCAGACAACACCAACTACTCGGCCGCGCTTTGTTCCTCCTGTTCTGCTGCTGTCGTCTTGGTGTTTTCAGGTTACTCTGATCTCTCGTATTAAGAAGACAGACCAAAAGCAACACCACTTTGAACTAAAGAACAGTCACTTCTGTGTTTTTCTCTGATTTTCTTGATTTTTACATTTATCGGTGCCCCAGTTTGAGAACCACTGTTTTAGAGAAAGATGGCATTGGCCATTTCTGACCCATAGCAAACTTTGTCAATGTGCCACATACCACCCAGTAACCCATGTGCATAGAAAATTTTAAATTAGCATTTTTCATATGTGATCATTCTAATTTCAGAAGTTTATGAATGAGTAAAAGTGACCAATGCCGTCCTTTTAGGAACTAACTTAAGCACCATCTTTTAAGTGGTAATGTCATGCTAAACAAACTGCATTTGATGTTGATTTGATGTTAGGCATTAGAACTCCCAGAGGAATACAGAAAGGGAAAACTGTTGGCATACCAAATACTCTGCACAAGTACTGTACAACGTCATGATGTTAAACTACCAATTGATCATCTTCAGAGATTTTTTCTGGTGTTACATCATGCCTTTGTGCATGGATCTCAGGTCAACTAATGTATTGGTCTGCTCAGATTTATTATGCATACTGCATTCAATTGTGCTCATTTATTGGCTGAAATGAAGACAAATTCATTTCTAAGCACATATGCATACTTGTATTTGAATGTATTAGGTAAGTATGTAACTGAGCAAGTAAGTAAGTAATTAAGTAATTAAAATTTCTGTTGCACTACTTTAAAGTTTGGTGCTGTTAGGTTGGCATAATCAAGGTCAATTCACAAAATTCTATAATTTTAATCTTGAACTAAATTGTACAAAACTGGAATGTATTTTTTTAGGATGTTGTTAATGTTCTCATTCGTTATTGCAATTCAAAGTTCTTTTCCCAGTCACTGCCAGGCTCAACACTAATGATGCTTGACTTTATCAAAGGTGCCAAGTCCGTCCTTTCAGAACCAATTGATGCAAAGAATGTAAGACTTTTCCTCTATACTTTGGCTGTAGCTGTGTTTTTATATGAAACGAATCATCATTATTATTAGATAGCTGTCTATTGTATGTGAATGCCATTTTTATGCAGTCGTCATTTTCATATTTACTGGAATCAGGAAACTTCAGAGTGCATATATATCTATGCGTATTTGTAAGAATATTGATGTACATGTATGCTATCGGTCCCTGAATCTTTTATGCTGTGATTCTGGTGACATATTTCTGAATTTCACGAGGATTGCAACTCACAGCAATAGACTTGCAGCAGAATTGCTAAAGACTGTCCAGAAATGTTCCATTTTTGTCCAGTAAAGCTTGTTAGCTTGACGGCAGATGATAAACAGCTTATAATTATATAGAGTGTGAATGCAATGGTAATAAGGAAACACTGAGCTCTCATTCTTTTAAGCTTAAAGACATCAGCTAATGGTCGTTATTATCATGTGGTACTTGACCTAGAGAATTATGAACCTGTGGAGAATTAGGAACCTGAGCCCATGGTTATTGATGGTGGTGGTGGTGGTGATTGAAACTGATTGAAGATGATTTATGATATGACAGTTTGGAGGTTGATTGAGATTGATGTTTGATTGGCATATCTTGATACTAGTGCTTATGTCTGTTGCTGTCTGTGTGTATGTAGGTTCCACGGGCTGAGGCAATGTCTTTGCTCGGTTCATTGCTGTACTTTCAAAACCATTTGCGAGATGTTTCAGTTCTTAATCCTGATTCAGAAGATCTTACTGTCATCAAATGTTCAGATGTTAGGGTAAAGTATGTTAAGTATGTTTAAAAAAAAGAAAAACAATAATGCAGTTGAACTGTTTAGTCTAAGTTGTTGCTAATTTTCATAATGTTGAACTTTATGATATTCATTGTAAGTTTCATAATACAGTAATTGCAATGGTTAACAGCATTGACTATGCAGGGTTGACCAATAAAAACCCAGTTTCATTGTAAATAATTTCACAACTCCTGGATCAATGTGCATGAATTTTGGAGTACTTCTACAGTTCTGCATTGCATCGCACATGCTGCCACTTAAGTTTTTCTGTGAAATTCCAAAGGGCCACCTAGCAAAAGCCAGACTACTTGTAGAATGCGTTCATAAAAATATGGGCTACTACGTTTGTAGCAAGTACAAAAGTGACAGATACCAGTCAATCGCGCAATTTCACGTGGACTTTTGTGTGTTGTCTGTGGCAGCTTGGCTTATCTTCCAGTCTGAATATTAATTCCTGAAAAATTGTGATATTGAGTCCCATCCAGAAGAGTGCGGACAAGCACTGCCTTACTGCCTCTCCGTCGTACCTGCACTATCGATTTTTTTCAACAGGCATTCAAAACAACAGACTATAAACAAAAACAAACAGAGACACTATCAACACTGTGACACTATCAAAGCTGAAAATAGTAAGGAAGGAAACCTGAATAGACACTGTATTCAAACCTTCAGTTACTAATTTTTGAAATCAATTATAGTAGCTCATATTTTTTATGAATGTGTCCGCTACTTTTAGCCGGGGTGGCCCCGCTGCACTTTGGAATTTGAAAGAAAAACTTAAAACTTAAATGACTGCATTCAGGATTTAATACTGCAGAAATGCATAAGATTTCATGCATTTGACCCACGGGTTATGGAATTATTTACAACAAAACAGTGTGGTATCCTGTATGTGCCTTGGGAATTATGCTCCATATTTTAACCATATTTTGCATCGCAACTCTTTCTGTTGGTCTTTCACATACATTTGTTTCCTATTCACTGTATATTAAACATGACATCCAGCTTTATGCCATTTAATTTTTTGCATAACACCATCTTTTGATACTGTACTCATCTGCTCTGCCAAATCCTTCATGAGAGCATTTACGTTAAACAAATGTATTCTTTTTAGGACAGAATCATAGATATACTCCTGAAGTTTGCAAAGACAGAACCTCCTGGCCATTCGCGGTTAGACATATAATTATCAATAAATTGACTTTGATTTTCTAAAAGCATTAAAATTTATTGGCTTTTCAGTAGTTACCCGGTAATCTTCCAGTTTGCTTTTGACAGATATTTGAAGGATCAAATCTTAGCTTTAACTGTTGTTGACTTGTTTAAGATATTTTACGATATATTAAGTGAGCGCTTTGGGCTCTAAACTGAATGTTTTGTTAACGCAGATGCATTGCAGTCAACGCTCTGGGATTGTATTTGTATGAAGAACTCTGTCATCCAGAAATGTTACATCCAAAGTTACAAGATGCCTTCATTGTTCTTCTGTTCATACTCAAGGTCTGTAGAGCAAAAATCACTTTTCTGAAAATGCATCTAATGTATAGACTTGTTGTCTTGATCATCCGGTGACACTTTTGTAAGTTATCCCTTTGAGTGATGTGAGAAACTGCATGTAATTACATTGATCAAGTATGATTATTTATTTACAATAAGACTAATGTTAGATTGTAATTTGTGCTTTCTAGCTAGCGGACAGAACTGCCAGCTTAACAGCAGCACATGTTCTGACATTACTTAGCGATCACATACCTTTGCTTCTGCTCAAATTGCCTGAATTTGCGTGTGCAGTTGTGAAGGTAAATTTCTGCTTATAGAAATAATAGTTTTTTTAAAGTTATGAAGCAGCACAATTCAGAACATTCATTCATCATTTTGCTGAGCACTACAATGTGGATCATATGTTTTGATTTTTATCAAATGAAATTTGGATTTTCTATTAATAGTTTTCATATTTACCATATTAAAAAATGTTCCTGTCTTTAAGGAATCACTTTTCTCAAAATACCAAAGTACTACCGGTAGTAGAATATGCTAGAACTGAAGCACTTTTATCCATTGAGCTGAGTAAACGCACAAGTGTTATTGTTTATCAGCATGAAATGCTTTGACACTGCACACATTTTGTGCTACTCAACATTGCCAATGCACTGTTTCATTAGCTCAAAACAGACTATATTATCATTGTCAGAATTTTGAAAAACAATGGAAAATTATGGAGTTCGTGCAGAAATTTAGAGACACAGATGAATGAAAACATTCTCTATGGTCATTTAGCTTGTTGTCGCTGTCTTTTGAAAGATGTTTGACATGTTTTGGCAACAACCGGCAAATGGGATCGGCAAGTTTCAATGCTCTTTCCAAAGATAATTCAATGTGTTCCACCCACAATTGTGTGTTGTTGCATTTTGTGGTAGATACGTGTGGAGCATAAGTAGAGTATATGCTTCCGCCCAATGAAATTTTTTGTGAGAAGAGCTGTGTTGATCCTGTAAATCAGTTTGTTTTCCGTTATCTGATAGCGATAGACAGTTCAGATGGATGGGAATTGATTTTCTGTGATAGGATCTGACGGACGCAATGACTCACTTGCTGTCTGCCGTTCACAGCACTTTACCTGAAGAATCAAAGAAAATGGTATCCAGGGTTAGTAACAATAAGTGGCTTTAGTAAAAGAAACAGGTGAAGGCCCACGAATATTATTTTGAATATGTGCTGTGGAGTTTGACCAGTCTTTGGTCCAACATGCAGTCATATAATCAAATAACTTAATAATTATATTTTACTATGAAGCCAGATTTAAAACCAAGAACCGTCAGGGTCAAAGCACTGTGGATTCATTGAGGTTATTATCCAATGGAGTATCCAACGGAAATTTAGCATTTGCACATCTGGTCAAGTCTATTTATAGATGTATTTGAAGCAGTCTCTAGTCCACGATGGCTGACAGATTGCTTCAAATTTATTTGCAATTAGATGAAATCTCTTCAAGGCTTGTGAAGTATATTATTTTGTTCTTTCTTTCCATGGTTTGGTTTCATTCATTAACTTTGTTTTAGATTTTAATTGGTGTGATGTTTGCATTGCTTGAATGGTGCATAAGAATTCCAAAGGTTCTTTTACTGAGTCACCAAAGTCAAAATGGAAAATCTCTTATTCATCTCGTGTTTGATGTAAGTCTTCGATTCTCTTATCTGGCATGTTAGGAATGACCATTTCCACGGTTGACCTGTTGTTGAACAATCTTCTGTTGTTCGGAGGCATTACTTTTAAACACTCACGGCCAAGACACCGAAAGATATTTGGAGTGCCCTGTAAATGTTAGACACTAGAGAAATTTTTCAGAAAGTGGGGAATTGGGACTTTTTAATAGCATTTGGCTAAAATTTTCATTAAATTTTCTCATGCTTGAATTCACCTTTTCCTCTTAAGTGGAAGCAAAGGAATTGTCACTTATTGAGGGATGGTGGTCATTGGTCAATCCTTGATTTCGGCAAATTTATGTGGCAAATATTTCTTGTTGAAATATTTTCACTTCTTTTGACAATTTGGAGTCAAGGACAAATTGCCTCTGATTCTCATTAACTCTCATTGCCGATGTTGTCATCAGCATCATCAATGTTATCATGATTGCCATTGTTGCTGTTATTTAATGAAGCACCAGTTTCTTGTTTACGTCTGTGCCAATGTTCAGGTTTTGATTAATAAAGATTTTTATTTCGTCTTTCTAACTTATTGGTTAGTTTTGCAAACTGTATTTTAAACAAGGTTGGCTGCAATTGTACACGGAATAAATGAACTGTGTAAAGATACAAGATATATTATAGCAACAGTTTATGAGTTAAGTTTTTATGGAATTTGTTGAATCAGGCGCTTAATACAGTTGTGCACGGACGCAGAAAAACAGTTCCATATTCCGGTGGAAAGGTCTTACGGCATTCAGTCAACAGTAACGCTCAACTGACCGACAGATATTTTCCTTCAACCTCATTAACCCAGAAAATGGAAATGTCAAATGACCAGTTTATTTCTTTTTCACCGCAAAAGATGATCAGTGAAGATCAGCACAATTTCTTTGGTCTTAAGAGTGCTGCAAAAGCTGTAAGTACAGATCACCATTTTAACTAAATCACTCCAAATACAAATTATTAGCTAAAGCTATTTGTTTCTATAAAATTTAGTGCAGCAAAGTCAATGGTGATGGTAGGACATCTGAAGTAGGTAAATGAGTTTGTGACTCCAAGTTGTGGCTACTAGCAATATTGTCAGATCTAGAATAGACAAGAACAATAATGGATAAAGTCGTGAGTGAAGAGGCAGCATCTTAATGTGAGTTAATCCTGGTTGTAAGCAGGCAAAGAGGTTCTTCTTATCAATCATACATTTAATAGACAATCTGTTAGTTATGTGGTTGGTGGCAGAGGCAGTTAGCCCAGTGAACACTCATTGTTATAATCCAAGTAATCGGGAAGCAACTTATTTCAGTGATAACCATAGAATTGATTGTCATGTTAATGCAAACTGTGTCTCAGTAAGAAGCTCTTTGCAAATTTAAGCACGGAGTAATAAACATTACTTTAAAAAGTAACTGCCCATAAAAGTAACCAGTTATATTGCTTACGAGCTACTAATGACTAAATTAAAAAAGACTACTTCTATGATCAGTAGGCTGCCACTATTAGTCTGTTACAAAACTTGATGACCTGCTTATCACGGCAACATGAATGCCAACCCTGATCTGAATTTGAATTGTTATTGGGATAAAAAAAAATGAGTATTTGCTGTCATGGTAGACTTGTATAATGTATGTTTGCTTATATTCAAATACATAGAGTGTATCTTGAAAAGCAATGATCTCACTGACTAGAGTAATTCTGCCATGTCTTTAATTTCTGGGTCTAAGAAAGAAATATGTCTTTAGTGCAAGGGTTGTGGACAAATGGAACAGTATGGATGAGGTGTAGTGACAGTTGAAACAGTAAACAGATTCAAAGACTATCTAGGAAAACTAGGTTATTGAATATGGAGAGTTATACTACAGTGATTTTCATACAGGCTTACTTAGCCTCCTAAACCACTTAAAATCACATTATTATTATTATTATTATTATTATTATTATTATTATTATTTGCTTCAGTTCTTCTTTGTTAAGTGATTAAAAGCTGGTTCATTGAATTTTTATGATCTGCATCCATGGTAGATGCCATTGAAAGCTGTCTTTTAAACATTGCTAGAGCTGTATTGAGATGTGGCTGATGAATACCGTTTGCTTTTCACGTCCTATTTGATGATAGTTTTTTTAAATTTCAATCTAGATAATATTTCATCTGATCAACTACTTTGATCACTTTCCAATGAGTTTGTACAATGCGACTCAGATGGACAGCAATGTGGAAGAATATCACGACGCTCTTCTTGAAAAAGACGAGCAGAGTGATCTGTCCGCTCAAGTACTTGCGTCTAAGAGCACTCAGGTACAGAAAACATGGTGTATTATAAATGTTGTTTATGCTATGTTATTATAATCTGGACAGCTTTTTAAGTGATTGAAGTGATAATATGTATATTCACTTAAAATACTTTATACTTCAGGTTGGTGTATTTAAGAATGGTAGACTAGGATGTTCATCACTGGCATTTGGTGAAAGATTTTTTTATTACTTTACATGTTGAGGTATTAATCTTGTATCAAGTTTTTGATAGTGATAGATTATTATTTTTTCTATATTGGATATCATATAACCCCCACCCACAAATTCAACATGCACCTCACAGTGGTGGGGTGGCAACATCTAGCATATGGTGATGACTGCTGAAGGCTATACCATCAATGGTGAAGGTGTAAAAACCGAAGTACCATCTAGGGTGCTACACAAGGTGGGCAGGTTTCACAGGAACCATCTAGCTAGACAGCTAACACAGGCTCTGGTCATGGCCCTCAAGAGTTGGGAGGGTCAAGTCCTTCAGCAAGTGGATGAACCAAAGACAATTCAACAGTTGCTAAGGGCAATGTACAGTGTATGTGAAATGTACAGTTTCAACAGATGGAAGGTTATAAGTACCTTGGGAGTTACATCACAGACGACGGACGAAATGAAAAGGAGATCAGAATAAGAATAGGTGTAGCCAAGGAAGCCTTTTGGAAGATGAAAGAGCTCACAAGAAGAGATCTCAACATCGAGTGCAAGAAAAGACTTATCCAATGCTACATCTTTCCAGTGCTGACTTATTGATGCGAAACCGGAACAATAAACAGGAAAATTATGAAAAAGATCATGGCCTTTGAATTATGGTGCTACAGAAGGACCCTGAGAATCAGCTGGATGGACAAAGCTGCAAACGACAGAGTCCTCGAAAGAAGCAAAACAACAGCAATGTGGAAACAGGAAATAATACAAAGAAAAATGTCCTACGCTGATCACGTCATGGGAGGTTTGGGCGGAGACCTACCACTGATAATAATGGAAGGTAAAATAGTAGGAACAAGGGGAAGGGACAACCAAGAAGAAGCTGGATGGACAACATCATTGACTGGACAAACACAAAGAACTATGGAGCCATAAAAAGGGCGACAGAAGATAGAGAGAATTGGAGGAAAATGACTGTCAACCCTCTGACAGAGGACAACACATAAAGAACAAGAAGATATTATATCATCATCATCATCATCATCATCATCATCATCATCATCATCATCAAGCATCTATAGTGGCATTTTAGTAATAATTTTCTTGACTTCAGTCACACCTTGATTTGTATCATAATGTAGTTTCCGTTGCCAAATTCAATAAGTCAGTCGGATATTCTGTTCTGGCACATAGGAAATAGAGAACAGCAATGTCCTATCTCAGGCACTACTTAGCTTCCTATTTTCTAGACGCAGTGCAATGCGGCATTCTCAAGAGCACCACTCTGCTTCACTCAACTGCCTCACTATGGCGAGTTGCTGAGCTACGTCTTATTTTCAAAATGCCCCCTTAATTCAACAGCTAGTCATCACAGCTGCTGTAACTCGTAATTTACCTTACAAGTAAATTTAACTGTATTACATCCACAATATTTGTTTAATTATAACAATGTTCTTTTCTTTATAGTTTTTTGTGATGAACAACATGGCTCTGATATCATTTGTGGAAATACCTGTGCAGGTAAATTTCACTGTATTATGATTTCTGTAATATGTATTCTGTACTTTTTGTAATATAAGTGATATTTATTTATTTTTATCAAGTCAACTTTTGTAGCACAGTAGGCATGGCAAAGGCCAAAGTCAAGGGCACTTAACATATGTCACTTGTATGAGATGTTAGATGAGTGAGTCTTTAAATTCTTCATGAATTTCACAACAGATTTAGCTTTTGTAATGTTCTCAGGCGATGAGTGCAATAAAATTGGATTGCTGCATGATGCTGATCTGTTGCCAAACTTAGAGGTTTTGTCTGGAGGAGGGACAAGTAGTTGAACGCCAGTGCTGGAGCAGAGTCGAGAATGGCAGTCGTTCGATGTAGACGTGGAAACGAGCGAGGAGATGTAGTTCAGGACGGAAAGGGTCAGTCAAGGCTCAGTGGGTGAACAGACATTGCTTGGAGGTGATGTGTTCATGTATTTGAAGCCATTGAAGCTTGTTCCTGAGGGCAGGTGTTACTTGGTTGTTCCAACGACAGCCGAAGATCAAACGAACAGATACGTTCAACTCCAATTGGAGGCATTTCAGCTGAGTATCTGGAAGGCCGAATAGGATACTGTTGCAGGAGTCAATTCGAGATAGAACAAGTGCATGTGTGAGTGGCATGCAGTTGTGGCATGCAGTTGGAATGTAGCAGTGAATGGCTTTGATCCTACGAACCTGATAGTAACAAATCTGAGTTAGATGGGTGATGTGAGTCATTGGAAAGCATCTCATCAATGAGGACACCGAGGAGATGAGTGGCTGTAGTTGGCACAGTGTTGACGTCGTCAAAAAAGTTGAAAAAGTGCTAGACTTAATGTGCCAAGTGTGTTACGTTACTGCTGGCTAAAAAAATCTATTTAGTAAAATTTCTAATAACAACTCATGTCTGGTCTTAACAATCTTTTAATAGACCATAATTTGTGACAGTGTATAAGAACTTCTACTAGCATGTAACAAAGTCACGTTTTCTCCTTCCACATTCGTACCTTTTGTAAGCATTTCATTTTACTCTTCAACAGTGAGATCAGGGAAACAAAAGAAGTTTATTGCTTTTGTGTCACAATTTAATTGAATTAATTTCTTCCAGCAGTTGGAGATCAACTTCTTTTAATATAAAGTAAAAGCTCCATTCAGGGTTTACCGGGTATTAAAAACTGTTTATTATTATGTGACATTAAAAACGGAATGTTTAGCAGATGTTGGAAAATAGATAGACATTATTATTGCTATTATTTCTTCTTCTGGTTCTTCACTGTTTCTGAACACTGACTTTGTGTCTGTACTTGGCTGTGAGATCTGCAGACTCTTGATATGTTTACAGAAATGTTTGTGTAGTTTTAAATATTGTTGTTTGATCTGTGACTATTTTGCCATTTTATAGACAGAAGATCAGCATAGAGTTACTAATGGATTGACAACAGAAAAGACCGTATGTCGTATGATTTCTCGTGATCCAAGTGGAAAGCATTGCTGGGATTCTTCCATTTTATATGGGAATCAACAATGTGGATCAGGTTCCCAACTGCCTGGTGATTGAACCATTGCTTACCATTTGAAACTTTCATGAAGATGAAATGTATATAAAGAATTTGTAGAACTCATTTTTAATTAAATGACTTTTGAGTTCTATGTTTAGTGTTTAATTGTCACGATGATCTTGCCATAATTAATTGTTGGTATTGTAGGTGTTCTACGGTAGAGAAGTTTGAGACCTTTCATTTCATTTTACTGAATATATAACCAGACATTTGAATTTCAAATATTCACCTGACTTAGGACAACTAATTTGTCTTATGATAGATCCTTCAGCATTAATGTGCATTGATGAAGAATGGAACGTTGAATTTGGGGGAAAAGATTTCAATGGATTTGAAGATATTGGATCATCTCCTTCACCTGAGGATCTTCAGTCATGTAGAGCACCAGCTGACAACAACATACTTGATGTGGTTAGATCAATTTTTGAAATTGTGTGTTTAAGAGTATTTGACTTCTGTCAGTAAATCAATACAATGCAATTTGAGTTATGAAAAATGTCTTTTATGAGTAACTATTTCATGATGGCAATAAAATGTATTGTTTGGTTTGAAAAGCTTTGCAGTGTCTTTGCTATGTGAAATCATTTTGCGTTAGTATAGATTATTTTAATGTTTATGTATGTTTTATATTGTGTTCTGAAATAGTGGATTTCTTGTATAAAACTCATTTGTCTCTGAAAAACAACAGTTAGAATGAAATATGGGAATTTTTTTATTTCCAAATATATTTTACAGTTATGAGTCTCTGAGTAACTTTCAGACTTCTAAACAAAGGAATAAACTCACTTCTGAATTCTTAGCTGCCATATAGACATTTCATGTTTCACGGAATATTCATTGATAATTATATCAATGAATACTCCTTATTAAAATCAGAATGATAATTAATGTTTCGGTAGATATTAGTTTGCTCTTTGTTATAACTTGACGTTTTACACTTAATAAAATTTGGAGTTTGATTATACTTTGATGTACTTCCACTGTACTTTTTCACTGGTATCGTTCAACTCCAGACCGCTTATTTAGGCCGAGACGTTTCTGTGTCGCAGATGTTACGATATTTGAGTGAAAGTAGTCCGGAATGTCTGGTGCACTCTGATGAAGCACTGAGTGTTTCATTCGGTATTCCAGCTCAACTGAGCGCAGACATCGAAGAGGCTGCAGAAGATTCGATGATTAAGCAACAGCTCGAGGAGAAGAAATACGCACGGCTGCATGCTGCCGATAAATGGTAGTTGACAGTTCATCGATTTATTATTATGTTGATGTAGGATTAATTTCATTGGCAAGCAAGGCCTTTGTTTCCTTCACAATAGATCTCATTTGTGCTGAGGTGTGCTGAGACGTACCTAGGCATGTCTTCTTTGCATGTCAATGCCCTATATAATTCTAGTAGAATGTTAGAAATAGGATTGTTCAATTAAAAGGCTGTGAATCTAATGCAAACGTTGTTCCAATGGCTGTGAGATGCAGTACAAGATCATTCATAAATAAGGTGAGTTATATTTTGGGTGACCAAGTTAGAGTATGGGTTCCTCTTCTTCCCATAATTATGTTGTGCATTTTATGCTACTATTCTGTGAAAATGGGTGTCATTCTTCTTCTCAAATATATATAAGATCATGTTACAAGTGATTGCTTCTTCTGATGTCAAATGCTTCAGGATTTTCTTCCAAGAGCAGGATGTTCATTCAGTACCTTAACCTTGCCTCTGCACTGATGCCGCCACTACCTCATGATGACAGTTTTCCATTTCCAAAACTGCCAGAGATGGTTGAGAATGGGGATGTAGGTAGAGATGGATGAGTCGATCGATGCAGACGGAAGTTGTTGCATCCACCAATGATACAGAGACATCAACAGCCAAAGGCGGCAGAGATCATTGAGATTTTGGCTCAAAAATCAGACAGAACTGCTTTCCCAGACAACTTCAAGACTTTCAAACATATCGAATGATTTCACTAAGACGTTGACAGCATGGAACAATGCTGCCAAGAAAAGTGGAGTCTGATTTTGCTGAGATACTTACAATACTCTGATATGCAAACCATCCGACAGTGACTGAAAATTAAAGTCTGCGGCATAAAATTTTGTTTTCTTTTGTGTTTATCAAACTGCTGTGTCATAGCATAGGACTTATGTCTACGAAGGCATTACAATGTAAATGTGCAATTGAATTTTCTTTAAATCCGTATGTGATGAAGAAATTACAAATACATATTCATGTTCAGCATTTGAAATTCTGTAAGTATCACCAAAAATTGTAAAGAAATTAAAATTTCTCTGAAATTTGTTGGTTTGTATTACCAGAAATGCGTTTAGACAATTCTTGTTTTCAAAATATGCTATGTTTTTGAAAAGTTGCCACTTTTTTGGTAATGAAACGTGGTTAATATTGAAAAGGTCCGAACCAAAAGCACAGATCGTGGTTGCTATTTACAACAGATGCTGATGTTGACTTGCAGTTTCCTTTTTCTGTCAGTCATTTTCACCTCGGCACATATTGGGCTTTATTGTCATGGCTGGAAGTCTTTAATGAGTTTGTTGCATTATGATTAAAATTATCATCTATAGTGATTAGTGAACAGATTGAATTAATGAGCCTGATTAACCAATTGGGATGATATTTTAGTTTGACATCAAAGACGATGAAGCCTCCAGAGTATCGTCATCCTCAGTCACCATATCAGTTGTGTCGACTCTTTCTCAGTCAGTTTGGTTTCACTGCAAATGAGAAGCGGTGAGTGTCAATTACCGCCGATCTTGATTTAACTTTCCCATGTAGATGGTCTCAATAAGTCTTTTGAATTGATCTTCTATTAAATGAATTAGGGCTGGTAATGATTAAAATTTTCTTGTTCGATTAATCGGAAAAAGCATTTAACCGATTAATTTCGATTAAAATAATTACATATAGCTTTTTGCTGATCTCCATGCATTGTCTACTTTGCCATCTGCAGTTAGCTTAAAAACAAAACAAAAGTGCTTGGTCATCTCTCCCCTTAAATGCTTAACTGCAGTATTGCTTCCATTACACGCCATTGTTGTCTGAACGAAATAGAAATGTAGTAAGCTAAGTATTCAAGGAAAATAAGTTACAAAAATATTAAAATTAACCTAAAATTATTTGATTAAAGAAAATTTAATCGATTAAAAATTTTGATGATTAATTGATTAATTAATCGTTAATAGCCGCAGCCCTAAAATTAATACTTAAGATTAAAATGTGTGTGAGGTCGACAAATAAATTTAGCAATTAGCACTGGAGGATTACTATAGCAATTATGTGGACATTACCGAATATGCATTTCCAATGTGAAACAGAAAGAATGAATTGCCTTGTGTTCCTCCACATTGATAGGATTAATGATTAGCACTTAGTGAATGGAAGCTGATTGTGATATTTTATCAGACAATCATTATTTTCAAACACTAACAACTCTTCACTTCTAATGAGTTGCACATTTCCTAAGATATGAAATAATCTCATCTGTTCATTCTGCTGTCAAAGGCTAGAAAGGACATTTCATTTTGCAAAATAAGTATTTTTAAAACTTAGCATATACTAATTTTCCAACTAATCAGAATGTGTTGCAAAGCCATTTGCTAATTGCTTAAAAGTTTGCTTGTATACTCACTTAAACAAACATTTTAGTCTATGAGAAGGTGTGTTACAAAAGCCATCCAGAGCCGTAGCTAGGAGGCGGGGGTGGCAAGCTGTCCCGGGCGCCGTCCTGGGGGGAGGGTGCCAGAAACCATAGTTTATTTTATTCACGGCGGGAGTTTTAGCAAATTAAACGTCTGTTGTCGAAACTATTGCCAGTATGACAAGCAAAAAAAGGTCATCACCCGCTTTCTGCACTACTCTCACTACTTTACTCCTCTAATGTTGTCAAAAGGCTGATGAGCAAAAAGGTCATCACCAGTTTTTAGACTGCTATGGGCAAAAAATTGATACCTTGCCATGGATGCCAAATACTCTAGCTACAACTCTGAAGCCATCGCATGACTGAGCAAAAGTAGTGATCAACTTAAAGTCCAGCAGCATCAGTGTTAAGAAAACCACTGCACAGGTTTTCATGGCTAATTCCAGGTGGTAACTCCATTGTTAGCTAACTTTTACTTAAGAATTTTGATGCATGTAATAAATGTTTAAGTTGATGTACGAGTAATTTCTTGTTTTGTTTGTTAAAGGAAAAAGTTTGATCTGCTCCATAAAAATGAGAAGTTACTTCGTGAATTGAAGCATTTAGACAATCAATGCTGGTAAGTCATCGGCTGCTTTCAGAAGATGTCTTAACCATTTGAAATTCTGACCATCATAGCTCCATTGCCTGTCTGCCAAAGTTGCCAAAAAAACTGGAGCTTGTTTTTCTCATTTATTTGCTGCAGCACAGGCATAGCCTTAGACCACAAAAGCAGTGGTTGGTGGGGTTAACGCCAGCCTTTTTGCCCCCACCTACAAAATTCCTGGTGATGCCACTGCTTGGGGGTACTTGAGGGTGATTGAGGGCGTTGTGGGGGCGGGGATCAGGAAATAAAGTCTGTTTTGAAGACTGCCCCCAGACCATGTTTGTAATAAATTATCAGATTCCCGCACAAATCTGTGACAGAAGGTGAGAAATTTTTTTTTGTGGTGGGGTAGGGGGGTGAGGACGCCTTATACTTGTTTCAGGGTTAATCACCCCACCTCCAACTCAAAATTTCCATTATGGTTTTTTGTTTCATTTTGAAGTGATGCCATTTTGAATGTCTTGACTGGGACGGTGTGGGGGTATTGATGCTTGAGGGACGTTGTGGGGCAGAATGATCAGGAAATAAAGTCTGTTTTAAAGAGTTTTACTACAATGTACACTGTACAGATACTGCAGAAATGTTTGTAATAAATTAGGAATTGTAACAGAAAAATCCCACTTTCTGGCTTTGTAGCTCACAATCTATCAGATCTAGATCCTTTCAAGTTTCATGCCAGAGTTAATAATTTTTTAAAATATATTACAAAGCATAAACTTTTGTCCTCATAAAAGGTACTGTAGGCTGGTAGGGGGTACTTTGCTCTCTTATACTTGTTTCAGGGGTAAGTAATCACAAAAAGGTTAAGAACCACTGGCTTAAGGTAAAAAAAACATTTCTTTTTTTGGATGTCATTATGGTTTTTTTGTTTCATTTTGAAGTCTAATTTATCATTTTGAATGTCTTGAACTGGAGACATTCAAATGTCCGGCTTCGTGCTTTTGGGACTTTACTCCATTCCTCACTTGTGCTTTTTGGAGCAAATATTAGTTTTAGCCCAAGAAAGTCATTCAGTTCAAATGCTTTCCTTGTCCTCCATTTGATATTCTTTCTAGCTGTTATTTATTGTGCACTTGCTGCCCTTGGAACTGAATCACACTTCTGTTGCTTTTTGGCGTCCTTTATTTGCATCTTTTGTATCAGAAATTTTTCAGTCTGATCTCTGATATTTGTGATTCAGATATTTTTGAAATTACTTTTATATTTGAATGATGAATTATTATTGCCAATTGATTGTAAGAGATATCTGATGATGTGTGTTGGATATGCATTTGTTGAAGTCGAGAAACACACAAGTTTGCAGTAATTTATGTCGGCCCTGGACAGGAAGACAAAGTCAGTATTTTGAAAAACACAGCTGGAAGTCATTCTTTTAATGAGTTTATAGCTTCACTTGGTTGGCAGGTACTCTTTAATGCATCTGTTTCTCCTGTCTTCATTCTTATTTGTCATAATGTTTCATTATTTATTTATTACATTTGTTATAAATTTTAAAACTGCTTGCAATTTGTTGTTTATTTGCTTGTCCTGTATGTATTATTCTTTATGAATGCATTCAAACTGAAGATGCTCAATTTATCTTTGAGATTATCTTCCAGTAAAGTATTTTGCTTTTAGGTGTGAGTTTTTGAAAATTTTGTCTTAAAGGTGAGCCTTCAGTCTCATTCGGGATTTATGGGAGGTCTGCAGCGAAACCAGACAACAGGTTCAACGGCACTCTACTATGCTACGTCAACAAAAGAAGTGATCTTCCACGTTTCAACCCAAATGCCATCAGAAACAGAGGAAGACCAACTACGCAAGGCAGGTCCTGCCTTGAAACAAAGTGCTGAATTGCAAAAAATTGTTCAGTGACATGACAGACACATTTACTGACTTTGCAGAAAGGAAAAAATTGGTATAAAAATTAAGAGAAACTGTTAGAAACAAAAGATCTTCATTTTTAGCAATTTATAAATAAATGGTAAGTAAGTAAGTAAAATCTCGTGGATTTCTATAGCACCTTGGAAAGCAGCACAACAGTAGCTGCTTATTCTTAGGTGCTCAGCCTTTCTTGAAATAGCTATGGTAAAGATATATGATTAGCCAGGCAATAGTCAACATCCAAAGGGCAGTGAGGCTAGGTTGTTACAGCTATGGAGGAAATGATTTCAGAAAAAGGAAGGATTTAAGTTTAGACCTGAAGACTTGAGGAGATAGTGCAGGAATTATAGGAAATGAGAATTAAGAATTTAATGTTTGATAGTGTCTAAGACTGCGGAGGGAAGCTGGGATAGAGTTCCAAAGTTCAGGTGCGGCGTATGAGAAGGCACGGTTGCAAATTTTCAGAGATGACTGATTGAGTGGGCGTGACAGAGTGAGGTAAGATGATGAACGTGTGGGTCGAGGAGGCTGAGGGGTTAATAGTGATCTAAGGTAGACAGGTTTTGATGACTGAAGTGAGCTATGTGTAAGTGTTATTATCTTATATTGGATATGTTCAGTTATTTTAAGCCAATGTAATGATTTTAGTATGGGTGAAATATGGGAGAATTTAGGTGACTTAGTAACAGCACGAGCCAATGCATTTTGTATTGATTGCAATTTGTTGATGGAGGCTTTGGGAAGGTTATAGTAGAGGGAGTTACAGTAATCTAATTTGAAGTGGACTATAGAAGTGGCGATTGTGGAGGCAGTTTTGATATCGAGGCAAGGACGTAGGCGACGAAGGTCACGAATATGAACAAAGCAGGCTTTTGAAAGTTGGGAGATTTGTGATTCGAAGTTTAGAAAATAATCAAATTTGAATCCAAGATTTCTTGCAGTTGGAACAGGAGTTATTGTGGTGTCAGAAGCCAAAACTAGTTTAGGATTGTCAATTTTTTTTTGAGCTGCTGAGGTAGTCCAATTAAAAGAAACTCTGTGTTAGATGGGTTGAGAGCGAGGAGATTAGATGACATCCATGCAGAGATTGAGGAGAATGCATTTTCAAGCTTAACGATAGATGCATCAAATGGTAGAAATAGAATTATGAAGTATCTGATTTTAAGTGGATCTCTTGGATCTGACCTGTTTCAGAATTCTATGGAACAGCTTAAAAATTATCTTCATTTAGTTGTCAGACTCTGTTCCTGGTCTTTGCACCCTCTGAATTAACAGAGAACAGCCTGTAATAGACAGTGGACCTGACAGTAATTAATTAGTAGATCTCATATTAAATTTCAAAACTAAATCTATAACATATGCATGGCATGCTGGCTAATGTTATACCCTCTTATGCTTGTGTGTGTGTATGCGTGCAGTTTTGCGTGTACTATAGCGCTAACGTGATTCTCGAACTATCATGCCTGTTATGCCCCTATTTATACCCTAATATTGTATAAAGCTTCCAGATGACTTTATTTTTTTTTAAAAATCTTTTATGTCTCAATTAAGTCTTCTCTCACTGTCCTCTTTCCAAATGGTATGTTTGTATTGTTTCAGTCTTTTTCTAAGCTTAATCTTTGAAAGACCTTCATCATTTCTGCTTGGTGAAGTGTTGTCATGTATGTTTTGTCTCTTGGACTATATTGATGTTAGACTTTGAGCATTTCTGTGATTTTTTAAATCATTTACTAGAAATAATTGGTGCATCATGAATGGCATTTATAGCACTGGTTTTGTCAGATAATCCTTGACTAGTTGGAATTTTTATAAACAGCAATGAAGTCATTTTTATAAATTTATTTTGTAAGACAATGGCCTTGTTATCTTGTCACATGATCCTTATTTAACCCTTTGAACGCCAGCTTCCACAGCAAATAGGCTATATATGCCTATGTACGCTAAAGCAGACTGCCGTTTCCAAAAGGTTAATGCTTTATTTTTAAAATTTATTTGTATTGATTATGTTGATTTAAATATTTGCTTTTAAGTCTCCAGATTAACAACATATATGGCATCTCCTTTTTATTATTTATCAGAACTAAACATTAACTTGTCGATTAAGTTGTGAAATATTGATTATATTTTTTTCTATAAAATAAAAAGCTGAAGCATTTGGGAAATGATGAAGTTCACATCATTTGGTCGGAACATACAAGAGATTACAGACATGGAATAATCCCAACTGAGTTTGGAGATGTTCTTATTGTTATCTATCCTCTGGAAAATGGTCTTTTCCGTATTCAGATAATACAGCGACCTGAGGTATTTTCCTCATTCACGCCTCTGTGAAACGTAATTTATTTTATATTAATTTTAGAAAATTGATGATCTGTCTTTTGCTGATTTAAAATAAAAAATCAATGAAAACTTCTGATTCAACAATTTGGCCAACTCTTTAGTAATGATTTTCTCTTGGAATTGTAAGAAAGAAACTTCAGAAGTCTTGTAAAAAATGGTATTCACATTTTGTTTCTTGAAAAATAATTTTTAAATCTGTAATTGTTTTATTTCTAGGTGCCAAGCTTTGGTCCACTGTTTGATGGAGCAATTCTGAATTTTCAAGTCCTACCAGGACTTGTGAGGGCCACAGCCATCAGCGCAGGACAGATGCTGCGTATGAAGAGGCCTCACTATCAGGCTTTGTATCCTTCTGAACATTCTAAAGGGTTGTTAATATTTAGTAAGAGGTGTAATTTTTAATATGACAAACTTTTATCTTCTTAATTTTAGGACTTTCATTGATTGACTAGATATATTTTCAAATAGTTGGGTTTGGAGGTCATTTCTGATGGCATGTCTGCTTGTAGAACCAAATATGCCACTTACCCTACATGTTAATTTGTTTTAATTGAAGGATTTCTTAGGAAGGATTTCAGTTTGATTAAAAATTTCTTAACAACTGAATAGCTATGAGGAAAGAATGCATTGCATTGAAAATATTATCAAGAAATTCAAGATGCTGACAACATTTGAAGTGTTCTCATCACAGATATTTGCTCCAAGTCCTCAGCTGGGTATCAAAACTGAACAAGCATTTCTCTCTTTCTCTGCATTGTAACAGTAATCATTGTAAATGGTCAGAAAGAAAATATGGGCTGACTTGCTTCTGACTTGCTTTTATTAAATGGAAATACGCTAATTATTGGGTCAAAGACTGCTTTGCAATTAAATATAGAGAGAAATGAATGCATGGGAAACTACCAGGTACATATGACCAGGAATGAAGTAATAATTAATGTAGTGTAATATAATGTAATATTTGTATAGCACCTCTTATACCTCTTAGTCAGAGGCACTCCCATCTTTGAATAAGCATGATAAGAAAGTGAGTCCTTAGCTCTTGCACTGAATACAGTGAGGAAGAAAGAAGTGAAGCCTCAATAGATGGAGTCATTGTATTCCAGAGAGATGGACCAATCACTCTGAATCTTTGATGCTGAGTAAAAACTGTGCATCATCTAGGCACATGACCATCCCCCTATGACCAGTGCAACTGAGCAGTCGATGTGAAGTGTAATAAGGCAGTTCGAATAATGCAGTAATGTAGGAAGGTGCCTGATCTCAAAGTGCTGCAGAAACAAGAATAATTATTAAAGATATGAAAATTTGGATTTAAAAAGCATTATGCTCAGGACAGATACATAAAGGAGATCTAAGATAACAAGAGCAGAGCAATTCTTGCCTTAGAAACTGTTTGGTATATTTATAACAAATTTCACATGATTTTGTAGTAAGGGAGGGAACTCTTCCAATGTTGATGCTGTCAATGGAGTTGTTCCAAACTTAACTTAAATTTGATTTAGAATTTGAAACTAGAACTTGAACTTTATAATCAGCATCATCACAGAAGATCTTAGGAGATGAAATGGTACATTAGTAGCAGAGTAAGCAAGTAAGTAAAATCCGTGAATTTCTATAGCTCTTTCAGAAGCAGTACTACAGTAGCTCCTAATTCTTATGTGCTTCAAAAGTATGAAGTAGCTATAGCCAAAGGTGGGGGTCATTCATTTGGGGTAATTTAATCCAAAGGGTCATTGTGGTTGGAACATTACAGCTATGGAGGAAATTATTTCTTGAAGAGAAATATTTTGAGTTTAGAAAGAAAAACTTAAAGAGATGTTGCAAGAAGTGAAGGAAATTGTGACTCAGAATTTGTTGTTTGACCATTGTGTAGACAGTGGAGGGATGCTGAAATTGAGTTCCAAAGTTCTGGTGCAGCATATGAAAAAGCAAATTTTGAGAGATGATTGATGCAGAGGACAAAGGAGAGTGACATGAGAGGAAGGTCAAGTAGATCAAGGATGCTGTGGGATAATTATCAGATTTGTAGGTAGACTGGTTTTGATGTATGAAGTGATTTATAAGTCATTGAAATAATTTTATATTTAATAAGTTCTGCTATTTTCAGCCAGTAAGAGATTTGAATAATGGTATATATGGCAGAATTTAGGTGATTTGGTAACTGCACGAGCTAAAGCATTTTGACTCCATTGGAGTTTACATATGGAAGCTTTTGGAAGATTGTTAAATAATGAATCGCAGTAGTCTAACTTAGAGTGAACAATTGAAGTAGAAATAGTGGAAGCAGTCTTAATATCAAGATAGGGACAAAGGCGACATAAATCTCGAATGTGAGTATAACAGGTTTTCGATAGTTCAATATGAGAGCTTTAAAATTTATGGAAGAGTCAAGTAAATCCTAGATTGTTTGCAGTTGGAACGGGGGTTATTATTGTTTCTAGGGCTAAAATCAGTGTGGGATTTTCAATTTTTGTCAGTTGTTGTGGCATCCAATTAAAAGAAATTCTGTTTTGAAAGGGACGAGATCAAGAATTAGCTGACATTCATGATGAGATTAATGACACTTCCCATTCAAGTTCAGTAACTGATGTTTTAAAGAAAGACATCAACAGAGAGTTGATGATTCAAATGAAGAGAGTTAATTAAGGATGAAAGTGGGGTAGTGTAGAGTCTGAACAAAACAGGTCCAAGAACAGATCCTTGTGGTTCCCATGTATATATATTTAGGTTGAATGGTAATGGAGTTTGGAGGCATGGTAATGGAGGCATGAATCTTGAAAGGATTGAGATTGGAGATAAGATTGATACCATCAGTGATCTACAGAACTTAACAGAAGATATTCCAAACCAGAGCGAAAGGCTTTTCTGAAAAATTTTGTGATCTATTGTATCAAAAGCAGCAGAAAGATCAAGGAGACCGAAGCCAGTAACTTTTTGAAATCCAATGGCAGTGAAGAGTTTGTCATAAATGTATGTGAGGACGGTTTCTGTTGAATGGTGTTTTGTATAAGCAGATTGATGAGTGTTATATAAGGAGTTGACAGATGATCAGTTAGTCTGGAAAGAACACTTCTCTCTGTGAGTTTGGAGAGGGACAGACAGGTTTGAAATGGGATGGTAGTTGTTGAGATCTTCTCAGTCAAGATTACCAGTGTACTCCCTTCTTTGTTTGCAGATGCTGAACATTTTTCATGTGCAAATGTTTCTGTGAATAGAAGCCAAGTACAGCCATTGACAAACATTTCTAAAGGTTGGCGAGGACTAAATTTGAATTAAAATGCCTTTTTCTGATTTAATTACAGTGAAATTTTTAACTGCATTTCTTTGTCAATATACAAGTCCAGTTTGTTCAAGACACTTTTTTCTCAGTGCAGAATTTAATTGGTTTTAATAGCTGAAGCCATGAAATTTCATACTGTATAAATGTACCACTGACCAAACCAACAAAGTTTATTGTGAACATAATAATTCCTATGCAAGTGTTTTTGCAATGTGGGAGATAAAGTTTGATCATCAAAATGTCATATTTCCTATGTTCATGTTGTGTTATTGATTTAGTTAATGTTTTTCTTGTAATGGCCTCAGCCTACTTGACATTGTTCAACCAGTTCCCATCTGAACACTGAAGTTAAGTAATGTCGAGTGTGGCTAGTACTTGTGACCATCCGGGATCTACCGGTAGTCATGGTGCTGATGGCTTACCAAGCCATTCATCGCTTAGGCATTGATAAATTGGTACAGTAGTAATACTAAGTTATGAAGGTAAAACGCAGGTCTAGAGAAAGCAATGGCAAACTACTCTAGATTAATGGCATATCACCTGTGTCGCTGCTTGCCGAGTACAGGACTACCTTTACATTTTTTTCTTGTAATGATCAGATTATTGTATTGTAGATGAGCAGGCTATGCATCATAAACTGTCACCTGCTGGGGGAAAGCAAAAAAAGTTAAAGAAGCCAGCCTCTACCCCTCCTCAATCACCACGTTTTGATCAGAAACAAATCACAACAAGATAGAGAATAACAGATGTCTTTCTGAAAAATTATATATCTTGATTATCTTTCATCTGGCAAAACTGTTTTTCATATGAATGCAAATCACTAAAGGGAACTAATATTATAATTGCTGAAACAATTTTTTTACTCATTGACTTTATATGGCTCATGATTGCACTTACATTAATTTTTTATATTCATAATTGCAATAGATATTGTAATTTGGTAACTAATTAATGGAATTGTATTTAAGCATCATATTTTTATAGGCGTGTTTGTGGGTGTTTGTGCACGCACGTGCATTACATTAGTGATAAATTATGTTGTCACATTAAATGTTATTTTCCAAATGGCTGCTGTTGAGAGATGGACAGAGGTGCTTTACAATTTCTTGTATTTCTTGTTACTGTCTTAAAAGATTGAACATTCATTGATTTGCTTCTAGAGAAAGACGGCAATGCAAACTGATTTTTAAAGATTAAAATTTATTACAGTGCAATAAAATTAATGCCATAATGCAACTATTGTGCTAATTATGATGGAAAAATAAATAATTATTAGTAAACAAACATATGGACATATCAATCATTTGCAAATCTCTAGTCAAATGTGATTTAATATTGATGTTTAGTCTTGGACAATAGTGTTGTGTTGACGGTTGCGTGTGATCCAGTCTACTTGAAAAAAACTTTCACTTCTGAAATCCTGTACACATTCATTTTATGTGATTATCTTATTTTTGCACTGAATACGATGAATAACAAATGAGTTGAATAAACATAAAAAACTCAGTTCTTTATTATTATTATTATTATTATTATTATTATTGCAAACTTCTATAGCACCAATTCTAATACTCAAAGGCATCAATTAATGATACTCCAAATTCCTACTGCAAAAGACTAGACCAATTTCAGAGGCCAGTATGACTGGAGAAGCAACAAGCAGACTACGAAGGAGAAAAGAAACCGAAAGATACGTTATTTGATTCCAGATTTCATAATACTACAGTATTATGGCAAGACAAAAATTGTGTTGAAACAGTTAATTTCATAATGTAGCCACAATGCATTGGGTGCTTGAGTTTAAAAGCTATAAAGACTAAAGAAAGTCAAGTTATCAATTGATGTTATTCAAAATCCATAAATTCATACCAAAAATGATCAGGTTAATTTCAGATATCAATATTTATTAGTGCAACATTTGTTTCAATGTCTGAACAATCGATGGAATAAATAAGTTTTAAAATAGAAATATTATCTTATGCATTTTATATTATGAGTTCTTACTTAAAGAAAGCTAGTCTGAAACAGTCATTTAAAGATTTTATTGCATAATTTACATTTTCTACATGCCATTTAGTATTGAAGTTTGGTATTATGTGCATGGCACAGACATTGTCATAATTGTTGATTGCATAGGAATATTTTGTTGGATTTATTCTGCAATATATTGATTTTCCTTTTGAAAGATTAGAAGTAATCATGGAGTCATCTTGCAGGTCATTCCAGAGGCTATTGAGGTTCCTGTCGTAAAACTAGAAGAAAACAGAAAAACCAATAAGTAATGTTAATTATGAAACTGCAAGCAACAAATGTGGATAGTAATCTTTCCTTCCCCCTCACAAATTATAATTTAACAGTGATTTTCGCATATAATTAATCATTAACCATAAGTAAATGACCTCTTGTTAAAGTTTAAATTTCTTTCTTCTCCAGTAACAGTTGTCTTTTTGTTCCATAGAATTAGACTGCCACATTTTATATGCATTGTATTATTTCTTTCTCAAGACAATCTCTTCATCTCTTAATATTAATATACTAGGCTCTTTAAAGTTAATTTATGACAAATTAGATGAAGGACAGCAGTGGTTGTAATATACCATACTGTATTTGGACTCTGCCAAAGCATTTGACAAGATACCTCACTGTAACTAGGCAGCCAAACTCAAGACCTAAGGAGTTAAAGGTAAGAGTTCTTTATTTGATAAAATACTGGTTTGTGATCACAAGGTTCACATGATGGCTATAAGATGCAACAAACAAAACCAAATTATGTTACTTAATATTATATTGACTTTCAGTGTCTTTGATATCTTCATACAACATGCTTTCAGCCAAGTGACCCTGTTTATCACTGGCATTCAAAACAATACATGTATTCAGTGCAACCATAATAATAATAATAATAATATATTGACTTTTAAGTAAGACCTTGTTGGCAGTAATTCTGTCGAGCATTATAGAATCCTCTTATTGTTTCATCAATTTGTGGATCACCGGTTGAAATGATGTTGTTACCATTTGTTGTAATTGGTGCAACACTGAAACAAAGTCTTACCAAATTATGCATCCACAGAATGCATAAAATCAATGATTTGTCAATTTTAAGTAAATACTAGAAAATATCTAGAATGTTAGTACTTCTGATTTTATATCATCTGGTGATGCCTTCACACTGAAGCACACTGGACCAGGTACCAGTACTGTATTTTGTCTATGGCGTATGTTAGAAAGAACACAAATGGTAGTTAGGTAAATAAAGGGAGTAGCAACTTGTCCATTGTCTTTGTCTCAACCTGTATAGTTGGAGTCAGATTCAATCTGTGACACTTTAGTTAAAGGGAAAATAACTATTGCATCTAAACAACAGAGAAGCATTGATGTTGCACCCTATAGTTCAAAGAGGTTTTTTTTACAACAGGGTTAGCTAGATTAGGAGTCATTGCTTAATTACATAATGCTGGAAATTACCTTTTATAACCCATTCACCCTTGTAACAAATAGTAACGTTTTAATAAACTCACCTCAGCAGTAGATAACAAGTATTTTTACAAATTACTTAATTTTTCTAGTTTAAAGTGCAATTACATTTATTACGTTTTGTGGGTTATTTCCCAACATATTAAAGGAATTAAATTAATATTAATAAATCGAAAAATAACCCATACAATGTCCAGATACATTTAAACAAAGTCTATTTCAAATTATTTATGCAATTTTAATAAGAGATTAGTACTCTGATTACATAATATTAACACGTCATTAACACGCTCAATGATCATTCACGCTTTTAGACAAGATTTGGCCTGGCATTAAATATTTAGCCAAAAATGCTATTGAAAATATTAATGGCATGTCTGCTGATTCAGTGCTGAACAGTATCAATAAATTGCTTTTATGATAATTTATGTGTAACAAATAATTATAATATTATGTTTGAAATACTGAAATTTTGATTTTAATTACCGGTACTTCGATTAGTCAGCATTTTGAACTCAATAAACATCAACTGCAGCATGCATAGAGATATGCTGTCATTAATACACTACACCAGGGGTACTCGAACCACAGCCCACAGACCGGACCACAAAGATGGTTCTTGTGGACCACCGCAGTTCTTTGAATAAATGTCTGAAAAAATTTTGAACCTCAATTTCAGTGGCTTTCAACACAGGAAAACCCCTACAAATCCACTTGAAATCCAGTTATTATTATAAACATTAGCTTACTTAATTACTGTTGTCATTGCAATCATACATTGATGTATTTCCATTTCCATCATCCTACCGTTCCTGCTTTATTACAGCTTTTGGTCACTAAGTAATAAATCATAATTAACATTCTTAAAATATGCACCAGAGCTCACCATCTATTTCTAACATTACAAAATTTCTGTGATTGGAGCTCCAACCCAGATCCCGCTACAAGAACTAATTACCTTCAAAACATTTTTCAGGTGGGGTCAATGGCGTGCAGAGAGTGGTGGGCACCTAGGACCAAGTCAATAAAAAAATGGTTGACAAGCAAAAAAAGGTCGCCGAGTCAATTTTGGCACCCCATCTTGTCAGCGCCCGGGGCCACCGCCCCTCTGTATCCTACTGGGAGGGAGATTGCCAATATCCTGTCATAAAGTCTAAAATTTATTATTTGCATTTTTGGATTTTGTCAGTCATCTTTATCTTTGCCTTGGTTCACTTACAGTAAAGCCAGTCTATTAAGAGGACTCGTCGTTACTCATTTCCCTACATGGTGGACATAGAAATAAATAGGACTTCCTTTAACTAATGGACCCTCACAAACAATGGAAGATGGAATGTGGTCTGGTTGGAAAAAGTTTGAGTACCCTTATGCTACACGCACATAGATATGACGTCATTAATATGCTGTCTCCCTGCTGTTTGATGGCAGATATTAACGTTAAATGTAGCGTAGTATAATAATGGCCTCTGTACCCAAGCTGTATCTCTTTACCATTGGTAAATCGGTTTTAACAGTGTTAAGCAGGGCTTTTTTTGTGCCGGAGCGAGGCGGAGCGGCGCTCCGGAAAATCCAGACCGCGTTCCGGAAAATCCAAAGACTGGTTTTTGCAAAATTAAATTATTAAATAGAAAAATGTACATTGTTGTATTGTATTGATTATAATCATTATATATATATATATATATATATATATATATATATATATATATATATAGCTACTACGTTACTACGTCATGTTGACAAGTGACTTCCGACTGTTGCGCTTCGGAAATTTTTTTTTAAAAAAAGCCCTGGCGTTAATTAATGGCATTAATTAATGTTAAGCTCACACCCACCCACCCATAACATATGTAACATTTCGTAACGCTTTCAAGGACCCCACCCACCCTCCAGTGTTACATAATTATGCAATGGCCCCTTGTATACCTGCTACTGCAATGCTGGTTTTGAAAGTGCTATAGAAATTGATGAGATCTTACTTACCTGTGACCATCATTTGCATAAGATGGCACTGAACGACTGTTGTAGGAGTGTGGCACTTGTTTGAGAAATGAGGGAGATGAAGTAGATGAATGACTTTGATCATTAATGGAAGACGAACTGAACTGAAATTCAGAACAAAACATTTTAAATAAGAGGAACTTGCTTGAAGTCAGAATTTTCCTTTGTAAACCCCAAATAAAATCTAATCAGATGACTTTGAAATGAGCAACTTGAACTCATGCTTCTCAGTTTGAGTTAAACCTTTCAACCTTGTATATTAATCAGATATTGCAAGTCAATTCCAAATGATTTCCAATCAATTGCTCAAAATAGTCTTGTTAGAAACCACTTAAATCACATTATTATTATTATTATTATTATTATTATTATTATTATTATTATTATTATTATTATAAACTGTTCCTTTCGCGTCATTATTATTATAATTCAGCGTTAAATCTCTGGAGTGTCTTCAGCAGAAAGTTTCTCTTTCAGATGCATCTTTAACAGCGGACACGTTGATTCAGTTTGACCAGAAGTATGCAGACAGTTGAAAGTCTTGATAGCAGATGCTGTCTGATGACAGTAGGACGCGATATCCCAGATAACCATGTCTCCATGGGATGAGAGTGCAGCCATCCGGTCGTTTTCCATCGGATCTTTGTCATAAGTTTTATGATGCATTTCAGGCTGATGCATCTAAATACAAAAGACATTTATGAAGAAGGTTAAGTGCACAGAGGAGGCCACAGTTGTTTTGATTAGTGATTAGTGAAATTTTATTATTATTTTTCAGCTAGTCTTCAGTAGTCAGATTAATCTTGTCTTTTACAGAGTAACCATTGTTCCTGCCGGATCTATCTGATCATTTCAGGCTGATGCATCTAAATACAAAAGACAAAGGTTGGAAGAATTGATAGTGATTAGTTTGAAATTTTATTTTTTTAAGATGCATTTACCAGCCATCTATCAAATAGTCAGACAAACAGTCCAAATTGAAACATATACAAATAGTCAAGTAACTAAACAATACATACAAATACTAATATTCAGTGATGGGCACTAGTTAATTAAAATAGTTATAACTATTAGTTTAACTGGAAAAATTTAGTTGAAGCATTAGTCTAACTACTTTTTTTCTTAACTAGTTACAGTAATAGCTTAACTACTTTTTAAAATAGTTATAACTAAAAGCTTAACTACATTTTTGTCAACTTTTTTATTATACAGCACTGCTTATTTCTTATAATACTGTAGCCTGTAGCTTTGTTATGGCAACTTTTTTATCTTCTGTTACTCAATTCTGGTCCCTGTTGCCCCCACACCTGTGTTTATTTCTTACTTACTGACAATCAAGTACTGCCTGCATAAGCCTTCATAGATTGCGGCAAATGTAGAGAAAGGCAGTTTGGCAGTGTTTTTTAAGAATGGAGTTAAAAATATTCAGTTTGTTGTAAGATCCGACAGACAAAGAAAGAGAGTTTGAGAATAGTATTAAGCTCTTGCTTGTACGTCCATATGAGAGTAGATAATAAACAGCAATCAGAGTCCGAGAAAGTCTGTTAGACAAGTGTGTTCATATTTACATTTTGATTTTAGCCATTTCCAATCCATCATTCACAGTTCTATTAATGTCTTAAAGTTTTTTAATAATAATTTTTGAATTTTAATCTCCACATATACACAACATTTACTTACAAATATATTTTTAGCTGAGCATTTAGACAAAACAAGAAACTAACTTGAGAATAAGTCTCCTGATCAATCCACCACTTGTCAAAGTCTCGAACAATCGCCAGTTTATCTTTAGCAAGCGACTGCTCTCTATGGTCGCATTTCTCCTTTATTAGTTTCAGTTCAGCAACATGGTCTTTGAATCTATGGATCAACAATAGCCCACAATTCCAAATCACAATCAAAATGAGCATTCAAGCAATTGGAGTAACAGAAATTGTGGAGAAGTAAGCTGTGAATTGTTGAATAGCATTTATGGCAGCAATACTTAAAGCAACGACTATTGCATGCTTTTAATTTCTTCTTTCTTCATCATCTTCAGCCATTTTCGCTTTCCATAAAGCATAGGCCGCGTACAAGATCTTTCCATTTCTCTCGATCTTCTGCCAGTTGTTCTATTTCGTTCCAGGTGTATCCAAGTTCTTTGTGTTCTTTTTCTAGTGATCTTTTCTATGTATTTCGTGGTCTTCCTCTTTTCCTTTTTCCTTGGCAGTTCCATGTCAGCATTTGTCTTGTGATGTTTTCGGTCGGTTTTCTAAGGGTACGCCCTAGAAATTGATAATTAATTAAGCAACTACCAATGTATCAGATAAAAGTACAAAAAACCATATCAGAGTTGTATCATATGTCATATAATATACATATTAATGACAACTTTATAATAATTCTCTGCCTATGCTTGGCAAGAGGGAAGAGTAAGAGCAGAACATTCAAACTATTGGTGAAATGTATTGTAATTTTGTAAACTGCGTGAAAATACATAGAAAAACGAATGATGCACTCAGCATTCTGTGACTGATATTTTGGTGTAAAACTCAATTTGACTATTTGCTCATCACTTAAGGTCAAGAAAACACAGGCCTTTTGGAGACAGCCCAAGAGTTTTTTCATCAACTTTCAATCAAAATCAAATTTGTAAAATTGCATACTCAGAAAAGTCCTGGCTGTGTCCAAGATTCTCTGAAACTGAAAGTAAGTATGATTCATTTGGCTAATACAGTATCTCAGAACAATAATTATAAACCTTTGTTTTGTATTTATTTTTGCCTAAAATGACAATTTACCTCTTCTGTTCATCTACTATCCTTTGCATGAGAGCATCTTCGGATACATCGGGAGTTCTTGTATTTGCCCTTTCATCTGAATCTGTTGGAATTAAGAAGAGAATTTGAAAAATTCAGACTGGAGCAATTGTTGGGTGATTACAAATTTACAGATCTCAATTACACCGACGATGCTGCTCTTTTCGAGGAAAGTCACAAGAAGCTTCGAGATATTTACTGCAGATGGAAACTGAGGTCTCCAAATTCGACCTTCACATCTCGTGGGCTAAAACAAAGATCCAGAACCTCGGCTTTGGTCACAACAAGACACCTATCTCCATTGGCTCAGAAACCGTGGAACAGGTTGATTCATTCTGCTATCCTGGCTCAAACATTCACAGTATGGCTAACTTGCGAGAGGAGTCTCTTAGCCGCATACCGTACATACTCGCGGTCAAGTTGACCTCACAGATAGGTCGACCCAGTTTTTTTGGTCAAAAATTATGTAATTTGCTATGACCCGCGTATAAGTCGACAAGGCAATTTAGGAGTTTACAGATTTCTTGAATTGCCTAATAATAGCTGATCTACACTGAAATTGAGTCAACAGACGGCCGCTCCCCTTCCCCAAACGGGTCCAATAGATTGTGGCGAATGTAGAGAAAGACAGTTGAGCAGTGTTTTTTTAAGAATGGAGTTTAAAATATTCAGCTTGTAAGATCTGACAGACAAAGAAAGAGAGTTTGAGAATAATATTGAGCTTGTACGGTGTTTACAGGTCAAAAGTAGGCCTATTTGCAGTACACAGAGGTCACCCGCGCAGTGAAACAGACAGCCGCTCCGCTCACCTCTCCCCTCCCAACGTCTCCAAGCTGTTTACAGGTCAAAAGTATCTGTGGTACACAGAGGCCAAGGTTGGCCAAGCGGTCAAACAGACAGCCGCTTCCCTCCCCATCCAGTCGTCTCCAATCTGTTTATAGGCCAACGGTCATTGGCTGAGGTATTTGTTGTCCACAATGTCTGTTATACTCTGAACGGAATCTGACTGGTCCAATCTATCACTGCTTAACGGTGCTTAGTTGAGAAAGGAGGAGCCAGACGCCCACCCCTTTTTGACTGACGCGTCTTTAAATAGACACAATATGACTTGACACTGTAATGCATTAGGAATTGCATTTCTTTACAAAAATTCTTTGGAAAATTGCATTGACTCACAGATTGAAGACTTGATGATTTTTTGTGAATTTTAAGGCATAAATTTCTCGACTTATCCACGAGTATATACGGTAGATATTGCCTCCTCTGCCATGAATCTGTTTGACAGAATCTGGAGGAACTAGAATTTTAGCCTTAAAACCAAATTCTAAATGTACACCTCTCTGGTTGTACCAGTTATTCCCTATGGCAGCGAGACCTGGGCTATGACCACTTGAGACTGGCAGAGAATTGATGATGATGATGATGATGATGATGATGATGATGATGATGATGATGATGATGATGATGATGGAGCAATTGTAAAACAAATGGCTCAAGAGACAATATGTCATAACAATTAAATGAAAAAAATCCCATCGTCCCATGGCCACTAGAATTAATTAGGGAAATATTTAATAATTTTGTGTACAATTGAATTGAGTATCATGACAACTTGAATTGAGCCTAATTAAGCTGTGGCTTCATTAAGAGGTATGTTACAGGGATATATCCCTTAAGTAGTTACCCAAACAATATCCATGTGAATGATAAGTTGGCATTAAACAATGGGTGCTCCATTTTAAAAAAATATATCACCAAAATATTTGCTTGGGACAAAATATACCACCAGGATATATCCAAGCAAATGCGTTTGTACATTCAAGCGGATAATTCAGCCGGATATCTTAGTCGTTCAACCAATCAGCTTCCAGGTTAGTAGGTCATCGCCCGATTGAATGCTAGGTCTTGTGTCAACTTGAATGGTTATGCGACATTAAAATGTGTTCACAAAATAATAAATTGCCAAAATGGCACCAACGCTGTGACCGAAACTTTCTACATTTGTGACACTTCTTACTTTCAATCAAAGACACAGCTTTTTAAATGCACATCAACACCCAACTTGCAACAACCCTGTTGTCCGCCATCTTTGCAATAGGCGTGGCTACCTTTATCCTAGGGTCCATCCACCTACTGACCAGGGGCAACATAATGGACTTGTAAGGGGATCTATCCCAGACACATATCCCCTAATGGAGCTGTACCTTTACCAAACTCAAATTCACATTTTATATTGATTGACATTAATTCCCTGAAGTAGGTATTCCCAATCTGAAGTGATGTTCACTGATCAGTCCTAACAATGCATTTCAGTGGCTCAGTTGCAATTCTGAGAGTTGACTATCGGATATTTTTATCTTGGGCATTCAGTCAACAACCAGCATGGAGTGGAAATTAATATGGTCTAATGTGTCAGATTTTACTGCATTGTGGCACATCAGGGACACTAAACACTGAAGTTGCTTATCAAGAAGGGCAGCTTTACTAAATACCTGACAAAGCAGTCACACCCAACACACACACATACTGCAATTGAAATAACGATTCACAATGAAGTACCATTAATGTTGGCAATCTTGTACTAGAGCATGTATTACAATATTAAGTGTAAATCTAAATTCAGAAAATTCTATTTCTCATTGACTTATCTCTGAAACTGACCTGACCTTTTGCAGCATTGATTATGAGAACTATTGATTTACACCTCTGAATATTAGAAATGGTGAAAAATGGTCACAAACATTATCATCAGAAAAACTAGAGTACAATATTGCTGTATAAAATTGTCTTATAATTTCATGCCTACACATGCATCTTATGGGATTAGACAGCAATTGAATATATATATATATATATATATAATCTAAAAATTGTTAGAAAACCAAACTCACATTTCACTGCACGGAGCGTTCGATGCTTTTTAAGTTCATCCGTCAACTCAGCTAGAACAAGCAAAGAAATTTTTATAAACTGAAAATATTAATTGTAATCTTGACATCATTTTAAGATTCAATTAATTTCTGATATATTTTAACTTCATAGATTTTTATTTCAGTAAGACAAGAATTTTAATTAAAGGCTGAAAATGGTAAAATAGTTCTGTATCTGTGCCATAATAAAAAAATTACCAAGAACTGCCTTTGAGTGTTTAAGCTCGTCACCAAGTGTTCTCGCTTGGACATGAAATTGCTTCAGTTGTCTTTTGTCATTTTCCATCTTCTCATGCAGTTCATGATCTCGTCTGAACAGTTCAAATGCCTCTTTCTGACCGACAGACATATTACCAACTGAAATGACAGGGATTAAAATTAAGAAATAGCAGGGTTGGAAAAAAATTCAAATAAAATAACCACTACACTTACTAAAGTATAATAGATTTCAGATCTGCAGTATTCGACTAGATCAGTGGCCTGCAAACCCTGGCCCACAGTTTGCACAGGTTTTCAAGTGGCCATGAGTTCCCCTTCCATAAATTTCTGACGTGTGTCTCTACTGAAAAGACCACATTTCATGGGCATTTGATTTTAGACACAAACCTGTGTGTGAATGGTGTCCATAGAATTTCTTTATATACATATTTATATACATATTTACGCACACTTGTAGGCAACAGTAGCAGGTAGCTATGCTGGTTGTAATCACAATCAAAATACACAAGAAGGGGATCAATAGTTAGAAAAGTACTGAATGAAGCTAGTGACCAGTGGTGTCATTTGGGGCAGGGGGGCCGTGGCCTCCCAAGGAAATTAAGAAATAATGTATAATGTAATAAATATATAAATAAATAAATGTGAAATGTGCAAAAAATTGCCCAAAATTGTCAAAAATTTGCCAAAAAATGTCAAAATTTACAAATTTGCCAAAATTGGCCCAAAAATTGCCAAAAATTTGTCAAAATTTGCCCAAAATTGACCACAACTGATCTTGCCTCCAAGAAAAGTCATGGGGGCACAACAGGGTGGGCCAGGTGGGCCATGGCCCACCCAATATTTAGGCCCAATGGGCCACAATGTGTTTGGCCCACCCAAGTTCAATTGGCAAATTGCAATGTTTTGTGGAACTAATAACCGTAAACCCGCAAAATATTGGCATAATATGTCTGGACACCCCCACTTTTCAGCCAAAGGATGTCCAACAACAGCAGGACATCCCCACATAAACGCTGCAATTTTAGCATAAACGCGTAAAGTTGCTTAAAGTTTGTTAACAGTCTGGTAACTCTGGTTAATCTCTCTATAGTATAGTATATCAACAGGTGCACTTAATTAGGGGATAGAAGAGCCACAGCTTTCGAAAGATATGCATGGGTAATTTGCTAGGGTCAAGACTCAAGCATGGAAAACTAATAGTCTATGACTCAAGGGTCCGTAACATTAGGGTCAGCCAACGTTGTTCCAGTCTCGGACATTCCGATAAGAGGCGTCCAGAAAGATTACCGTAATGTTGTCTGTAACAGGAAAATTAACACATTGGGCCCTGACACCCCAAGATCACAGCCTATGGCTGTAGCCGGCTAGGTATTCTGTGAAGAAGCGGGGACCGTATGCCCCCCATCTCATGTTATTAAAATGGCATTCTGTATGTACTTTAATTTATCATAATTTTCATCATGTGGACATTTTCCACAACATTAAAGCTAATAGTTAACTCTGCATTTCCATTAATGCTAAAAAGACACAAATAATATTAAAAAGTTAGTTCACAAAAACACAGCAGATGTAGACTACAAACCTAGGGACTTCTCTAATTTGTCATAGCGTCGAACTCGAGTTTCTATTTCATTTTGCTTCCTCTCAGCAGCGTAACTGTCATGAGGCGTGTATGATGATGATGATGAAGATGATGATGAAACTCTTCTGTCATAGTTTTCTAAAGACTTCCTGTTCTGATGCAGTTCAGTTCCACCTTGTATCTGAGCAACTTTCTTCTTTTCTTTTTTCAGCAGATTTACAAGAATAGCTACAAACTGTGAAGGAGTTAAATTTGCACAGCTGAATATATTAAAGGACTTTTAACACATTAAAACAGACCAGATGAAGCAATCTGCAACAAAAGATATTGCTCAAACTTAAGCATAGAAGTCAAAAGGCCGTGAAAAAGGATACTGATCTCATTGTCTCGCTGTTGAAGTAAGGAGCACAGCTGTTGCTGCTCTTTCGACACATAAGGCGATGACAAAACAGGGAACTCTTCCACCATTGCATATCCTTCACTCTTCAATTCTACTGCACTTCTCTGGTTTTCACTGCTCTTCAGTTCATCCTATAAAAGAACCATAATCACATTACAACTCAACGTCTCTCTCTCTCTCTCTCTCTCTCTCTCTCTCTCTCTCTCTCTCTCTCTCTAATCAATCAATTCTGAAGTCAACTTGGTTTTCCTTACAATTCAATATGCTCTAGGTCAGGGCAATTCAACTGTATTTTTACTCAGGGCCAAAATCTTGAAAATGGAGACTGTCACTGGCCAGAGGTCCAAGTCTCAGCTTTGAAAGATCATTAATAAAAATACAAGTTAAGTCGTTTACAATGTTTTGGGATTGACCAGCGGGTCACATTATAGGCCTCCATGGGCCACATTTGGCCCACTGGCCCCAAATTGAATAACCCTGCTCTAGGTTGTCTTGAATCAATTTTATTCAATATATCTTATAAAGAGGCAATAAAACTTACATATATAATACCAAAGAATTTTAAAAATAACATGAAACTTTTTAAACTGCCAGAAAATATATAGCCAAAATTCTTAATGTAACAAAATTACTCAATGATACTCATAGCAGCTCACAGGTCCTGATCTTGGGCTATCAAAATCTCAGACTTTATATTGGGGCTCATGAATCTTGGTATTGTGCAGCACAGTCTGGTTTCTGTTTTAGAATTTGTTTCAGCAGTCTGACAGAATATAATACTGGTATGCATAAAGGGGTCGTCCATAAATGATGCCACACAATTTGGCAGTTTTTTACCCCACCCTCCCTCTCGTCACACGTCACAAAAAGTCAGACCCCATCAAATGATGACGTCAGCCCCCCCGCCCCCTGCCTTGTCATCTTTCCAATGTCAAAATTAATGTTTCAAATCATTTATTTCTTGAATGAAACAGATATTGCAATAAATTTGTTTGAAAATATTCATGATATTTTATTATAGCTAAAATGATATTCAGAAACTTTTTCAAATTCTTTTTAAAAAATGAAATATAATAATTATATGTGTATAATTACTAATTACTCATGATTTTCAAAACATTGTGGTACTGATAACAATATTTAGTATAATGTCAGAATCAGAATCAGTTTATTTTCTTCTTGTCAACATCATACATAGACACTTTGGCAGCAAGTAACAACTGTTAGATGTACAAGGTAGTCATATTAAGTAGATTATAAGTGTATAAGACAATTGAAATTCAGATTAAGCAGTAATAATTTGATAAAGTATTACCACTGCAAACTTAATTAGATGTGACGTCACATTTCTGGAAACCCCCTCTCCCCATCGTCACGCACACGTCACAAATGTCTGAACCCCTTCCTCCCTCATGACGTCATTTATGGACAGCCCAAAATAACTGTATAGATATTCTTAGTGAGAGTATTGCATGTAAAATCATGTCAATGCAGAAAGTACCACATAACAACAACAGCAAGGTTTGCATTACTTGACTTTCAAATGAGGGTCTGCAAGAATTGTGACTGTTTGAAAAAGAAAGAGCATGTCAGGAAGTTGCAGATTAACATTTTTTATGCCCAGTACACATATTTCCATGGAGGCACACCGGATAAAAACTCTGCAAACCAATAGCTAGTCTAAGTAGTGTCGATGAAACTTTACATTTTTCAAAATCTCTAAAAACTTTTGGAAAAGTTACAGATTTACACATCGAGTGTGAAAAAGTGGTGATGACCTTTTTTGCTTGTCAAGCTTTTCAGGACATTGCATGACAAATATGGCTGCATGTATACAAATTTCTGTTTTTCAATTTTTTTAAAATGAAAGTTTAATATATTCCAAAAATAAAGTTCATTGAAGAAAGAACTAATAAAAAAATCATTTTAAAAATATTGTTAATAGAAAAGGTGGGCCCCTAACTGTTAATTTTGCAGGTGGGCTCAGTACCGATGTATTATTTGTACTGTGGTAAATCTACCACTGATGTCAGGCATAGTTTTTTTTAACAAAAAAATTACTGAAGCAAGTGGAAACACAAGACAAAAAGCAGTGCTGAAAGTCTGTGAAAAAAGGTGCAGGAACTCTCTTGGCACAACCCTAACCCTAACGAACTATGGGTAGCCATAATTTACATTTCTATAGCACTTTTAAATCTTAGCTTAATAGTTTTGCAACAAGTACACGGTGCTTTTACAATATTGGAACAAATATTCAAAAATTATGTAAAAAATTTTCATGGTCCAAAAAGGTGCCGGAACTCAGTTCCGGCGCGTTCCGGCTGACTTTCAGCACTGGCAAAAAGTATCATACACTGAAGACATTCATGAACATTTTTTAATGTACAGTAATAAATGTAAAAATAGGGAGAGACCAGCAAAAGCCTGGACTGATAACATTGGTGAATGGACTAAACTTTAGGGTTCATGTTTGATCAGCTCAGCCATGTACAGTAATCAACTGCATTTAGACAGAAGCATAAGAGCCAAAATTACAAACCTGGTGCATAAAAGTTCATGGTTTACACCTTCACCTAGGAAAGATTTGGTGTCAAGTTTAGTCATCACATAAATGATTAAACAAGAGTACATCCCTCTGCAGCACAAAAGGTGAAGAGCATGCCAAGATAGGTTTAAAACTTGTGCGAAATTGATTGTCAAGAGTCTTGAGACTGACAAACTTTGATTCTGATCTTGAACAGCTGAGTTTAGAATCAAATTCAGCTATTAACCTTCATCAACTTGAAGCATAACTGTATCCGTCTTAAATCCAGACCAACATTCAAATTGGCTTCAGAATCCCCGTCTTCTAAATAATAAGTCACAGCACTCCTACACCTACAAGAGACGAAGAACAGATTGGCTTAAAAGCCAGAAAACTTATAATCTAAGAAGAAGCAGATGAAGACTCATTCCCTCCTATTGATCAATCGGCTTACTCATACACTTTCTCTCTCTCTCTCTCTCTCTCTCTCTCTCTCTCTCTCTCTCTCTCTATCTGTGCTAAAACATCACAGAGAACAGCCAAATGAAATGACAAACATTAGAGACTTTGTGCCTTCAAGCCGACTGTTTGATTGCTCAGTTACATATAAGTGTAGATATTTTAAGGAAAAGTGAAAAGCAAGATGTCAACCTGGCAATGTCTTCTTCAGTCAAAGCATCAGACGGCTGATGTCCAGTCACAAGAGCCAGCTCTTCCTTCAACTTAACGATTTCCCTCTTCAATTTATCTATTAAAAGCTTTGGGTCAAATTCTTCATTTAACTCTACATCATTCTTGATCATTGCAACACGCTGAGCAAATCTACAGGTTGATACTGTTTCCTACAAGAAAAAGTGAGATCAAATATTTTGATAATTCAGGACAACTATGATTTGATAACTAAAAGTTGAACATGCTCTCCAGAGATTCTGAACTTTCTAGAGCAGCTTATCAGCAGGAACCAGTTTTCTACATTTCAAAGGACAGTTTGCCTAATTCTACAAATCACAGCTGCTAATTTTTCTCATTTGGCAGTTTTCTGCAGGATCCAATTTACTAAGTTAATTGAGCTCATTCAGTATCACTTATTTATGAACGACTGAACAAAATAGAATTTACAACCAAGTCTTCTTTAGCAGTTTGTGCTGCTGTCTGACGCCATTTGCTAGCATGGTCTGCCGTTTAGGCACACTGGCACAGCATCTGGATCAACATCAGATCTGTGCTTTGCTGCATTTTCAAAATGGTGCTTAGACTAAATGATCTGCTATCATAAGCCTGTGTAAATGAGCAAATTCCACAGCTCAGCTAAAAATTCAGCCGTCAAAAACTGTGGTCCATACTTATTGGTTGTAAATCAAAAAAATTTGTAAAATATTCATCTGTTAATTAATTAATTAATTAACTACTCTGGTAGCAATCATAAAATAGACATTCAACAGCAACATATTTCTGCTTCATGTGTACCACTTGCTGTTCATGAGTTGGATACTTTACAAACCTCACTCAAAATCAATAATGAAGACATCAAGAAGGGTCAAATAGCAGTGTTTATAAACAAATGCATATAAGCAAGACAAACTGGTGAAAATAAAGGAAGTCTAACATCAATGAAGACATCAAGAAGGGTCAAATAGCAGTGTTTATCAACAGAACAAGCAGCAATCATTGTGAAAATTGTCTAACATCAATTGCCAACAGAACAAGACTATTCTCTGAGAACGACTATTCTGAGAATGAGAATCTCTCTGTACGGAATATGACTTCGACCAGGTTCCGATAATGCAACAATTACCTATTACAGCATTCACAAATAATTATTATTAACTATCACAAAGAAATCAGAATAATCACTAATCTAACATAAACTCACATTCTTACAAACTGTAATTACTTTCTTATTCAGTATCATCAAATTTTCATTTACAATAAATATGCCCACAACAATATATTTACATACAAAGCCAGAAATATCAAAAGCAATGAATATGCAACAAATGGCATCACGTAAGTAAATCAATAATTTCCTTCCTCTGCAAAGCGCATAAGTTGAAGTCTGCCTCACAAAGACTTCAAACTCAAATAATTATTTAATGTTGAAAATAAAAGACACTCAGTACACGCAAATGAAAGCATCATTCATAATTTCCTTTCAATTATCAAAACATCCAAATGACCTTCCTGTCAGTCTAATAGCAATTAATCAATTATACAAACTTCAAGAAAAAGTAAATATAAATAAAAAGGAAATCGCCTTTTCAAGATGATGCAACGATTCATTGATGAACTTTGCCTCTGTCAGCAAAATGCCGCTGGCCCCCGTCTTAGAGACTCTCTCAGAGCTTCACTCAAAGAAATAATATGTTACGCAATTAACTGATCAAATGAAATGCAAGAAAGAATGCAGAGCTGTTTTATATTCACAAATGGAACAATGCAATATTACAACTAACATCTATACTCAGTTACCCAACGTAGAAAATTAAAATACTTTGGACATATAGTGAGAGTAGACAACACGGTGTTGTTTAACATGTAATCTATGGGGCCATTGCCCCTAGTTGTTTTCCTGGCCCCCACAGTAATTATGCTATGACAGTCCGCCTTTCATACAAAGGTCCCCCTAGAAGCTATTCCGAGTTTTTCTCTTTTGGGATTTGGCAGTCTTTTCAGAGAAACACTGGAAACTGCTGTGCATTGCCATCATACCTGACTGTCTGCACTTTTCATCCGATATTAGAAATGTTATTCTACTACCATTATGGCTGATTTATGGGCAGCCGGGCAGAGTAAACTAAAAACGGAAAGTGACAAAATTAGTTTTCATCGGGAATTTTTAAGTTTTTCATCGGCCCCCTAGTAATTTTAGCTTAAAAAACACTTTGGCAGACAACCTATGCACGGTGATACTACATGGCAGAATTAATGGCAGGAGTAGGAAGAGAGGCCGATCCCGTAGGCGATGGAAGGATGATGCCGCGTGAAAAGGACTGCATCAGAACAGCAAAGGTCAGAGACTCTGACCCTCAGCAAAGAGACTGGTCAACCATACCACATCATAGCAATATTTCATACGAAATGTTCACAAGTAAAGTCAAACGATCAAGTAGTACAATTAAATACAAACTGAGCAATAACAATGATGATAAAGAAAACAAGTAAGCTCCCAGATTTTTAAGACCAAAGTTATTTCACAAATGATAAATTTGAACAGTTCACAGATTTAATGTCACCTACCCTGCAAGGTCTACAAGATGAAATTTTGCTCTTCTAAAAGTTGATGAGCCAACTGCTCGAGATGTAATGTGTATTGTATAAATGCAGTGTGAGCGAGTGGACCCTGGATTCATTGGAGTCTAAACAGCATTGCACAAAATCTTCTAACCAAAAACTCTGCTGTACAAGTCTCAAATAGAATTACCATGATTGTCTAGGTCAGGTCAGGCAATAGAGATTTTTTCATAGATAGTTAAATAATTGATGTAGGCCTATTATGGCATTAGGATGACTGCCGGTGAAGGGAAACTTTGTCTACACTTCAAATTCTAAGCAGACTTAGAAAGACAATTGTGATAGTCCATGTTACTGAATAGAGATTCCCAGATGAAATTTCAGGTGCATATTATACATACAGGAGTGGCACACAAAAAACGGACTATATTACCGTAAATGCAAAACTAAATGTGACTAGTCCGGTTGTTTTGCGCCACCATGTAGGTATTAAAATCTTTACATTATGATAACTCTAGAAACTAAGGGTGCATATTATACCAGAGATAATATTTTGCAAAAAAGTGTACCACATCTAATGCAATGACGATTCCTGTCTTGATTAGTTTGTAAATGAAGAGAGCCTAAATGTTTTAACTATTAATAAAAATATCATATTGCCACCAGTATTCAAGGCTGCATAAGAACTTATGAAGAGAGAAATATCTTACAGCAGCAACAACACGGTTGAAGTCTCCTTGAAAGAGAAGGTCGAGCGCTTCCTCTCGACTTGTGACTGTCTGGATCGAAAGGTTCTTCAGATGGATATTCTGATCAACGTCTTCCATTGGAGTCACTTTGCTGAAGAAATACATAAACTAATATGCCTCACATCAACACTTGCACTAGAACTCTTCTAGTTCGTTGGCAGAAACAGTAGCATGCTCAATCTTCTAGAGATGAAGTTACTGAGCTGTGCCTATATGATACTCGAGTAGACAGAAACATTCAAAGTCCAAACAAATCATGATCAACACTGCACCATATCTAATCTAGTCTAATCTAATCTAATCTAATCTGAAACTTCTAAAGCGCCACTCCATAATGTACAGAAGCATCAGCTGATAGCACACCATTTAAGAACCAGGTCAAGTCCAGGATATCCAGCCAGACAACCATAAACTATTGCCAAAAAGCATTCAATCTTTTCCTTTCTCCCATAGTTCAACACCTTAGTATACTAAAAATATTTCAAATCATGTTTACAAAATAAAAAGTAAAATAAGACAATTTGCAAACACTTACAGTCAAACAGAGTGAAATAACATCTTACAGTAAGCCACATTAATTTAGAATACATCAACACTTCTGGAGGGTTTCCATTTCTGACTTTAACCTCTTTAGGCACTTATGATCAACTATATTTATCCATCAGATCACTTTCAATTCATAATTTTATTATTAAGAATTGCATAAAATCTGTTTTACTAAAAGAAGTAGAAATTACATTACTTGAGATCATCAATTCCCCTCACATCGCCAGCAGTTAGAAGATCTCGTCCAACTTCATTGTATATCTCGAGGTATGAAATCTGAGTAGCAAACTCTGTGTCTTGATTCTACATTTCAACGTATCATTGAGGTTTTTTAAGTCAGATAACATTTCTGAGCTGACTATTAATCAACAAACTACTCCATAATCTGAATCCGTGACTGGCTGTTTGTTTTTCCCTATCATCAACTTGCTATTCTCTTAGCAGCCAAGTGTTTGTCTCCTGCATTTGATTAGTCCAAACATCAACACCACTGATGACAGAGGCATAGTGTGCCAATGGCGATTGTGGCTTTAGCCATGGGCGGCACGCATGTCGAGGGTGGCAGATTTTGCAAGCGACAACTTTTTTTGCTTGTCAGGAGATTTTTTCAGGAGGGGCGGCAAATTTTGGAAGCGACGACATGGGCCATGGGCGGCATGAGTGCACGCTATGCCTCTGATTGATGATTTACGTAATTATATTGGGGTCCAAAAATAATTTACTGGCATGAAATTGTCTTAAAGCAGTGCATATTAATTATCATTAAAATATCACTGGCCTAATTCTGAAGGGCGTTTCACTGTAAAGACACTGAATTACTTCAGAGAATTACCAATTCTAACTGTAAAATGCAACACCTGCATCTTCTCTCTGGCAGAGAATACAAAGAACATGTAAACTCACTTGCTTATAATAACAAAAGATGTAGTCAACTGTAAGTGGTATGATGCCTCGACTTTCATGAGACCCACCGCCTGTTATGGTGTACGTCTTACCACTACCTGTCTACAGATATTCAAGAAAGTATCTTCATAATTGCACATCTAATGTAATTACTTTCACAGTTAACAAGCATATGTAGCAAAGCTGGATTTTATCTGCTACATTTTTGTGCATATGATGAATTTTATTGACAGCTAGCTAACTACCCTGCCATGCATTGTGCTGTGGCCAACTCGGCTTCAATGAACAATGCCTTTTGGTCAAGTGCTACTCCTCCCTCTCCTTCTCCATCTCTCTCTCCCCATACCTCTCCCCACTCTCTCCCTCACCCTTCTTATTGTATCATGCAATTAACATGTCAAATATATGTCTAGCATAAGATTCTAATGTATTTATGCAAGCATTAAGAAGACTGGTATTCTATTAAGGCATTCAATTATGCTAAACTCCTAAATATATGCTTTATTTGTCTTTCCATCAATCTATTAGAAGACAGTACAGCTCAGATTCAAAGCTAAGACCTAAAAATTAGTCTACAGCAAAATGACATAGAAGAGGATTACTTACAGACAGACTTGGAGTCGAGGCCACAACTGTCGAGGCCAAGGCCAGGAGGTCCGAGGCCAAGGCCAAGGCCAGGAGGTCTGAGGCCAAGGCCAAGACCAAGGCCAGGAGGTCCGAGGCCAAGGCCAGCAAGTCCGTCCGAAGTCAAGGCCAAGGCCAAGGCCAGCAGATATTTGGCGTTTTTGGCCAACTTTTTAGGTACATTTTGCCAAATTTTTGACAAATTTTTTTGCACATTTTACATTTATTTATTTATTTGTTACATTATTTCTTCATTTCCTTGGAGTCACGCCCCTGCCCCCAAATGACGCCCCCGTTAAACACGAAGTCATGAAATAATGCAGAAGTGTTAAACTAAAACAGTTTAATCCACAGTTGGCTGCGTAGTTGGCAACTTGGAGGTTTTATTGAGGAGGGCCAGAAGGGAATATGAGAGTGCCTAAGGATCACGAAGACCTTAAAACGGCCCTGCAGTAGCCACCTCAGTGGAAGGGATGTACATGGACACAAAATCCCCTTTTCCTACAAAATCATTTTGATCAGGCCATCACCGATTTTGGGCAAATTAAACGTCAAAATATTGAAATTTTAGGGGCCAAGCAAGTGCTGGGCCCCTACCCGAATTATTGGTGCCCTGGCTCCTTATGGATTGGCGTCCATGGCAGTAAGGTCCAGTACTACTACCAACCATGTTTTAAAAATAAAATTAAAATACCTTTTGATGTTTTGTAGCTGTTTGCCAGTCTCGTGTTTTATATCCAGATGTTTCTTGAACCCACTTGAAGTTCCTCGAGTTTCACTTATTATTTCAGACAATACTTGCATTCATGGACCACTTTCTTTCATTTATTATTTTGAAATAGTGAAAGCAAACTTCAAAATGCTAGGCTCATTTGTGGCCATATTCTTTGCTAGTATGATTTTACTTACAAACTTTAATAGCAATAGGTAGGCCTACAGCAGAGATTGCTGTCACTACTTTCTTTTCCAACATCAGTCTACAACCTCCTTAGCCTAAGCAGATGCAGCCTGCAGGTGTCTCTGTTATACTTTAGAGACAATAAAACCCAGCCCCTACAAGCCGCCACTGTATAGAACTGCTCTAAAATAGATTTATATATCCATTTAGGTTCAAGCCTTTTAATACTTTTTATTAGCAAGAAACCCAATTATCTGGTCCAAATGCCTACTTCAATCCCTGAGGCAATGTTCACTTCAAACAATGGCAGACTTGTCAATGCAAGCAACATAATTACAAGCTACTAGAGCTAGCAGGAATTTCAGGGTCTACCGTTTGGATTGAACAGAGGACGTTTTGTTCAGATATTATTCGTCACTTCAACATTTTGAATGCACGATTTTCTTGTTTAATTCCATGGTGTGAGGGCTTGGCCTTGATCCTACAAAAGGCCGAGGACTCTTGAAAGGCCAAGGCCAAGGCCGAGGACTTGTACCCGATAAGGCCAAGGCCAAGGCCAGCAGGTCCGAGGCCAAGGCCAAAGGACTTGTATCCCGAGGCCAAGGCCAAGGCCAAGACCAGCGTCACTTGGCCCATCGGCGCCTCGAGGCGCCTCGAGGCCAAGGCCACGGCCTCGAGGACTCCAAGTCTGCTTACAGAGGACAGACATTGATGACTTAAGCAGCAGTAAAGCAGCAGCACAGAGAACAGTAAAGTCACATACAGTCTTAAGTCATTTCTCATGAATTTTAACTTATTAGCTAAATCTTTTTACTTGAGCCAAAGCCAAACAGTAAGTCAATACATTTCTAATTTCAACAATGGCCTGAAGGTAAAACTAACCTGTCCATAGGCAAACACTGTTCCATTATAGCCTTGCAACACCCTGAAATTCAAAGTACAAGATTCAGCAGATGAAGTTTAAATGATCATAAAATCTCATTAACCCCTTTGCTGCCAGCGAATATATGGTAATTTTATCACCCATGTGCTGGAAGGGGAAGTGGATCCAGGATCACTCATCTTTGCTATAATCACTGTCTTCTAACATTCGCACAATCAATGTTGTCTTTACTAAATCATTTTGTACTCATTATTTCTAAATTTAACTAAATTTAGTCGGAATTTCTGCTAGCACTACCACTAGCCAGAGCTGAAGACCCATGGGCATGGCCATCACATGGCTGGCTGCTGCTATCTACTAACATGTATTCCCACTGCCAGCAGTGCCCTACATTGTATGGTGTCCATGGTATATATGACAAGCGTCGCTCGCCAACACCAGCACGTTGTGCACAGATAATACATCATGAGCGGTGCTCATCAATACAATAGCGAAAGGGTTAATATTCAGTCAATGGGAAGTACAGCTAGTATATTACTTAATCATTTGCATCAAAGTCCAAAATATGAATATCCTTTTTTAACATCTTAGCTGATTCTTATTTCAAAATTCAATGATTAAATTTATTAAATTGATGATCAATCAGTTCTACAATTACTTAAAAGCACTTAGCAAATATTTATGAGCACAATTGCAAAGGAGTTGTAGTTACAATAATTTAAAAATGCAGATATTACTATAAATATAGGGAATCTCAGAAAATACATGGCACACTTCAAAAGATTATCAGAATAAGGCAAGATTTTCTATAGAAACACCAAATGCAGTTACCGGTAGATCAAATGACTGGAGTAAAGCTACTACCATTCATCCTAAAAATGGACTGGATTTTGAAAAGAACAACCAACAATAACAAACATGGAATTACTTTCATGGTGAGACAAGAGTGTAAAAATTGGATTTAACAGACAACGTAGTTCTAATGGGTTAAAAAGCAAGAACCTGGAAAAACTGACATCAAGAGTTGGCAAAACTCAAACAAAATCTGTCTCCACATCAAAACAGAAAAGTAAGACAATGAAAGCTGAAAAATGAAAGAAGTGATCCAAATATAATGACTTATGAAAGAAAAGGCAAGACAGTGGAACACTCTGTTACCTGGCAGGCACAATAACTCAGAATGGTAGCAGCAAAAACGATATCCACATTAGAAATGGAAAAGCAATTCAGGCTTCAGGGAAAAATATCGAGAATTTCAGTCAAGCCATAAAAACAAGACTTAAGAAATCGTTGGTCTACTATATGAATCAGAAAAATAGTTCATGACAAAAGTGGATATGAAAGACTGGAAGCATTACATCATAAATGATAAAGGAAAAGGTTAAAAATCTCTTCAATACAGAAATTGTCAAATCAAGAAGACATCAAACACGACTAGAAACTGAAAACAACAATTAGACAAAGACAGTTAACATGGTTCAGACAAGTGGAATGAATCGATAAATAACGGATCACAATGAATCACTAAAATGGATTCCAGAAAATAGACGAGAAAAACAGAGAGGAAAATCAAGATAAAAGTGGATTCAAATGATCCAAAATGATCTTGAACACATCACCTTTCTTTGTCCACTGTATTCATTGCGCATAAAGGGCAAAAGAATATTTTAAATTAATATATAGTTAAATTAATATTAAAATCAACATCCATATTACATGAGCAAATCTGTGCACAAAACTGCACATCTAAAAGCATATTTCCTCATTGTGAGCTGGTAATTGAGAATGATCTACCGGTACTTACTGATCAATGACAGGCTTAGCAACTGCTGTAAACACTTCCACCTGATTTTTGTCCACTTCAAATATCTGCTCAAAACTAAAAGATGCAAAATTCTTGTATATTTACATAAAATTCAACAGAAAAATTGTTATCAAATAGTATATGAGTCGTTTCCCTACAAAGTACAAAGTCGTTCTCTCTCTAAAAAAATTGTTATCAAAGAGTACATGACAGTTTAGAAGAAAAAAGTCTTCAATTGACGAGGGTTCTCACTGTATAAAACTATAATGATACTGGTAAAGGCAGAGATGTTAGTCCTTGGCCTTGGTCCTGGTCTTAAGGACTCCTTAAGGACCAGTTTCAAGTCCTTGGTCCTGATCCTGGCCTTGAGGGGTTAATATCCCTGGGTAAAGGTAATCTCGTACTCAAACGAGCATAGGGATCAGCACTGATCTCCAGTTACCAGGCAAGCAGCAACCTAGTCTGGTATAGTTACAATTGTATTGGACACTATACAATTCTCTTCATAAGCAGAACACTCACTCAGACCATTCAGGTCAGGTCAGGTTTTCGTCCTCCAGCTGTGTCCAGCTATCGACTTCCACATGACATCTCTCCGGAGTTCTCTGTCCTTTGCTATTTCTTCCAAAGTCATTTGGTGTCTTCCGTCAGTTTTTCCATTGAGATTCAGCCATGCCATGTGCAGATCATCTTCCAAACCGTCCACCAATCGTCTTTTTGGTCTTCCTTTAGATCTTCTTCCCTCTGAATTGTAGTTGAAAATTCATTTTAGGTTTTTTATTTCTTCCATCTCGAGTATGTGTCCAGTCCATTTAATTCTTCTCTTTCTGATGACTTCCATGATGATCATTTGCAGCGTTCTCTCTCTAACTTCTTCATCTGTTATATGTTCTTTGTATCCAATTCTTAGTATTCTTCTAAGCCATTTATTTTCTGTTGCTATTAATTTTTTCTCCAGTTCTTTCTTATGGTGCATGATTCACATCCATAAATTAGTATTGGTATTACACAAGTGTTGAGAATTCTTATTTTTGTTTTCATCCCAATGTCATGTCTTTTGAAAATTTGGGTATGTAGCCTGTTGAATGTGGATCCTGCCAATGCTATTCTTCTTTTAATCTCCAAATCCGAACTTCCTCTGCTTCCAATTCACTTCCCAAGTAAACAAAGCTCTTCACCATTTCGATTTCTTTTCCGTTGTGTGTTATTATTGGCCATTCCCAACTTTCTTTGTAATTGGCATTAATTTTTCTTTATTAGTGTTAATTTGTAATCCAAATTTTCCACTCTCTGTTATTAAGGCCAATGTTAATCCTACAATCCTTGAGAGGGATTCTGCTAATAGACATGTATCATCAGCATATTCTGCATTATCTATATTTCCATGGCTTTAGAGATGTTCCCAACCCACTTGTATTTTCAATCTGTCTCATGATGTAATCTAATAGGGGTATCCAGTGTTTATACCAACAAGGTCCGGTTGCTCCGCCCACTGGTGGGCAGAAACCATAGAAACCATTGTTGTCTATTAATAGACGCCAATGGCAGAAGCAGATTTCTTGCTGGTGGGCATAGATCAGTGACCATAGAGATTGTTCTGGATACTCCTATACTGTATAATGCTGAAGAGTATTGGAGATAGGATACATCCTTGTCTATTAAGTCTAAATCCTATTTTGATTTTGAACCACTCAGTTTCTTCTCTATCAGTTCTTATACATGCTAAAACTGTACTGTATAAATTTTCAACTAGCCTGATGATTTTGGCATGAATGCCATATTTCATCACTAGAGATGAATGGTTAACATCAGTGAGAAAGACAAGAGTATACATATCTGCAGAAATTAATTCAGACCACCACCTTGTTGTGTCAGAGATAAAAGTTAAACTCAGACCACTGAAATATAGAAATCAGAATTTAATAAATATTTAATATAAATAATTTTCATACAGTGCAAAGTTCAAAGAATTCAACCATACAGTTTTCATTCAAATTACGAGTACACTTATATTCTTTCTGTTCAGAATTTAATTGAACTAATGAGCAAAGAACAAAAGCAACCTGAATTTATGTAGCTGCTTTCTGTTATTGACTACTCCTTTGCTAGAATCTTTAGGAACAGAAAATGCAATCTGTTTTGGCATTCCTTCATGATCACTAATCAATTCATATTGCTAAACAAAAGAACAAAATCAGTAATAGTTCATTGCAGTATATAACCAGACGCTACTAATCAGATGCTGAACATATGCTTATTCATGATAGGTAGGTCCCGTACTCGAGTCCGAGCGTTGGGTTCCGGTGCTTATCTCCAGCCTGGGCAATCAGCAACGTAGGTGGTATAATCCATTAATCTGGGGTAGGTTGCCATTACCTTCCCCAGATCCATGTTTTACCTTGCAGCTTTAACGCTGCTCCTCAATTTACCACCGCCCTCTAGCAAGTAAGGTTGAGTCCACCTTAGGGCTCCTGTGGGAATTGAACCCACGACCTTCTGCTCCATTGTCCAGTGTTGTTACCACTCTTCTTTATTCATGATGAGTTTCATTAATGCCTGGTGGTTTAAATCAGTGGTTCTTAAAGTGGTGGTCCATAAACCACTGGAGGTCCACCAAGTACTGATTGGTGGTCCATAAAAGAATCTGAAATAAATTTAATTTATTAACCAAGGCTTTTTGCATTTATTTGTGTTATTTTTATCTGGTATTTTCATTAAAATCCTAAAATTCTTAATGCACATTCTTAATAATGTTTTATTACCTACATTTTTGCGAATACATTAATGTTATATGATTAGGATTTGAGTTTACACACACACATACACACACACACACACACATATATATATATATTATTTATTTATTTATTTATTTATTTATTTATTTATTTATTTATTTATTTATTTATTTATTTTGTGTGCACGTCATTTAAGCTGGTGGTCTGCCAGCTTTAAGAAAAGGTTATTGCCAGTCCATGGCCTGAAAAAGTTTAAGAACCACTAGTTTAAGTTACTAAATATTTTCAAGTTACAGTTACAGTTGAAGTCATGGATTTTTTTTAGTTACAGCTAGTTAGCAATCAATTCACCCATATATGAATGTATGATGGCATGCAGACTCAGAATAACATGAATGGCTTTTACACTTTAATGACAGAAAAAGAAAGTTCATAAGACAGGATAATTAGATTTATGTACCCTTTAAGATAAGATTTGTGTACCCTTTCTTTATGTTCAGACATGCACTCCAGTGATCACAAATAAAGCAGTTGACAAAGCAGTCACCACTGCTGGCTTTGTGCCGTCATAAGACTTTCTCAATTGTTTTGCTAATTTTTAAAGCAGGAGTTGTGTACCAATGGAACAGTTTGACGAAGAGGCAGTAAAAGGTAAAACAATAAATGAATTCAAAAGCTTCTCTTAATTCATTGTTCATTCCTTGTCCATTCTGTATCCATTTTCGTGTCTGTTCCATTGTTTGCATAACTTCCTGTGTAATGCATAGTTTCTTTGGTTATCTTTTGGTTTTAAAACCCATTGTGTTGTAGCAGTGCCAGCATGTGGGACCTGCAATTGTTCCTGGAACATTCGGTACCGGAACATTCGGCACCAAAATTTTACTTGTGGAAGATTTGTTAAGATTCGGTACCAGATAAATCGGTACATGTTTGACATGCAGATCAGATGACGCCTCACCACCTAACCCTAACCCTAACCCTAATCCTAACCCTAATCCTAGTCCTAACCCTAATCCTAACTCCAGCGGGGCCTCCACATGTGGGCCATTACCAACATTTCCGTCCCGAATTGGCCATCCTGAAAATTCAGTACCAAATCTTCCATGACCGGTACTGAATTTTCCGTCCCGAATTTTCCTGGTCCCGAATTTCCAGTCACCCTTGTAATGCCTGCTGCTGCAGGGGGTCCTCATCCTCAAATATTTAAGGAATCCCGTTTTTATAGCCATGGTTTTTAATTTCAAAACAAGTTTAATATATTATGATAACTGTGGCACAATCAATGTGTTTAGTGTAGGCCTTCATCTTCAAAAGACTGGTTTAACATTCAACTCCACCTTGAAGAAACATTTATTTGCGACTTCTTATGAACGTTAAATATGTACAGCGCCCTTGACTTTGGTAGACGCCATGCGTACGGCACTATATAAATTGTCTAAATAATAATAATAATAATAATAACCGACTTCACTCATGTCTTCCTTGAAGGACAGTTTAAATTGCTGAACATATTGCCTATAGTGACATAGATCTTTGCATTGCTCAGTAATTGCAATTTTTAAATGAAGAACATATTTTTAGAGAATAAGACTAAAAACATTTTCAACTGATGAATTGAGACAAGGCTGCAGGAATGCAATTAGAGTGCTAAATTATAAGGTAACTGAAACAAAAGTGGAGATTAACGAATTAGAAATAGTTGCTTCAAATTTATGCAGGCCTATGGCCTATGTGTTTGAAAAGGGGATCAGTGTGTGTGTGTGTGTGTGTGTGTGTGTGTGTGAGGATGGAGAAATGGGATATAATACTAATCATCTTTTCTGACTGTGATTGAACAGTTTCCTCAGGACACATTATAATAAGTTTTGAATGGCAACCTAATATGAGATATTTATATAACAGGATCAAATGATGAGAGGGATATGAACTAGGTTTGGAGTTCGAATTCACTTGCAACTAGTCGCCGCATTTGTGAGGAACAAAGGGCGCCGTGTTCCTCTTTTAGTGAAATATTAAATAGCACGAATAAATGCAATTTTATTATAGATTGGCTTTAACTTCTTAAAGTATACATAGACTATGGAAGATTATTAACTTTGAATATATAGGGATAATAGAGCCACAATGTCTAAAAGTTGCAGAGGGCCCCCAAAAGTCACGTGCCGGCACTGGTTGATAGCTGCTTTAATTCTCTTTTCTTTAAGTGCTGTCCACAATTCTTTAGTCGGTCATGAAACTTAAAATGGTACTTTCCAGTTATCCGGACCCCAGTGAAGTGTAATGGCTTTTCGGTCGGGAACCTGACCCTAACCCTAACCCTGACCCTAACCCTTACCCTAACCCTGACCCTAACCTAACCCTAACGCCAACTACACCATCCCTCTACTGGGGTCCGGGTAACGGGAAAGAACCCTTAAAATTCTGAGTAGGCTAGATTATGCACATATTTGACAAGGTTTGTCACATTTTTAGTATTGAAATGACTTCTATGCAATTTGTAACAATGATAGATGAATTTTAAAAGAATTTTCTAATAAAAGCGAGCTAAGTAAGTAAGTAAAATCTCGTAAACTTATACAGCGCCCTGGGAAGTAGTACATTAGTAGCTGCTTATTCTTATGCGCTTAATCTTTCTTGAGATAGCTATAGGCAAGGTGGTTTGTCGGCCGGGCAAAGGTCAGTATATCTATGAGGCGGCTCTTCGTTTGTGTGCAACAGTGAAGTAAAATTCTAAATAAAACTCCCTGTTAGAGCATTAAGAGCAATGACAGCATGGTTTATTTATTCATAAACTCTTACTCCGGTTGTAAATGTTTTCGAAACTGGTTTTAAACGCGCAAAGATCCGAATAGTTTCTTTCACCATTGCTCCAATTGTCTGTGCAGTTTATACCGACTGAGTGTCCGAGTGAACGGACAGACGAAAGCCTCGAATGCGATCTAAGGCGTCGTTTGTCGCCGTCCTTTGCAACCCGATAATCGTCCAAACATTGGATTTTTACTTTCAATTATTTACAAATGTTTCTCTCTCATCTAAAAGTCGTCGTTGCGGACGCCATCTGTAAACAGTTACTATGTTTACCACTGATATACGAATGAAGAAATCAGCCCATAATCAATCAGTCAACTTCTATGGCGCCACTATATAATGCTTAGGACATCCGGCGACAGCACAGTGAGCACACCATCATCCAAGCCGAATTAGAGAACCAAATCAAGTACGAGTGGTCAGTTCAGATCAGTGGGGAGCAATTTACGGTGGATAGGATTGACTTTCTATCAAACACCGAATGAATTATAAAATCTGTCTTTTAGTATATAAAACCATGCTATATAGCGAACCTACCGTAATTATCCTAAGATGCTACTTATCCCTCGACCTACTAATCACTCCACTAGAATAGATATTTGGCAGGCAGTGTTGTAATAAATACTTCACTGAAGTATTTAAATACTTTCATAAATACTTGGTTCTCAGGTAGTATTTAAATAGTATTTAAATACCCAAATACCAGGGTAAATATTTAAATACTGGCAAATAAGTTTTAAATACTTTTTTAAATACTTGATAATGTATTTGACGTATGATTCGCCACAACCGTACTTTTGTGCAAAGAAATGTCAGTTAAAATTATTTATAACAATGTCAATGTATGCCTACTTAATGTTCCACTGTCTACACCATCAGTAAAGAAAATGTAAAAATGATCAATGCAATTAATCAAAAAATTTAAATTTCTTAAATACATCCAAATACTCTATGATATTTAAATACTATTTAAATACTTAATTTTGAATGGGTATTTCAATACTTTCTTAAATACTGGACAAAGTATTTAAATAGTATTTAAATACTAAAGTATTTAAATACTTTACAGCACTGTTGGCAGGTCTTTCATTTGCTGTTCATAATTCTCGCACAGTCATTGGCACTAGTTGTTTCTCAGCGTGTGGCCATAGGCTCAGGCTCATTACCAATATCATTTCGTATTACTAACACTTTATCCTCTTTCAAATCCAGTCTTAAATCATATCTGTCTGATTTGGTTTATCCACCTTAGATTGTCCACGATCATATCATAAATGCAATGGACGATGGCAAGGTCACTATAATAATATAATAATAATAATAATAATAATAATAATAATAATAATAATAATAATAATAATAATAATAATAATAATAATAATAATAATAATAATAATAATAATAATAATAATAATGTGATTTTAAGTGGTTTAGAAGGCTAAATAAGCCTGTGTGAAAACCACTGATGTAACCATCTGCATTCAATAACCTAGTTTATCTAGACAGCCTTTGAATCCGTTTACTGTTTCAACTGTCACTCCCACCTCGTCCAAACTGTTCCATTTGTCCACAACCCTTGCACTAAAAAAGTTTTTCTTTCTTGGACCAACCCTCTGCTTAAACAATTTGCACTTGTGGCCTCTTGTGCTGCTATAGTGTGCCAATGTAAAGAATCGACCACATGGCACATCTACTTTACCAGTCATTATTTTGTATGTTTCTATCAAATCCCCTCTCTCTCTCTTCTCCTTTCTAGTGTTGTCAGTCCACAATATTGAAGTCTTTTTTCGTAGCTTAAATTATGGCACCCATTGACCATCTTCGTTGCTCGTCTTTGCACTTTTTCTAAAAGTTCTATATCTTTTTCAAGAATGGATTCCAAGCCTGAACACAGTATTCTAGATGAGGCCTTACTAATGACTTATAAAGTTTAATGATTATCTCTTTGTCACGACTCACAATTGTCCTTTTCACCATTCCCAACATTTGGTTTCCCTTTTTTGCTGCCTCCATGCATTGGTGAGATGGATTCATACTTCTATGGATGATTATCCCCAAGTCCCTTTCTTTTTCTGTTGTGGTTAGAACCTTCCCCCCTAAAGAATATTCATTACCATTATTAGACTTCCCAACATGCATTACAGAACAAGACTTCCCAACATGCATTACAGAACATTAATACTTCTTGATCAATCAACAGCTTTTGATACTATGGATCATTCCATCCTCCTACACCGTCTCCAACACTGGTTTGGTCTTTCTGATTCAGCACTGAACTGGTTCACTATTTATTTTAGTCCTCGCACTCAGTCTGTCTGCACAAATGGCACCTTTTCATCATCAGCTAATTTAAATTGTGGGGTCCCCCAAGGCTCTGTTCTTGGTCCTCTCTTGTTCACTTTATACACGACTCCTCTTGGCTCATTACTGTCAAACCATCACCTAGATTACCACCTATATGCAGATGATACTCAGATCTTTATTTCATTTGATAAGTCTTCATCAGAATCTTCTTTGGAAACTATTTCTCAAGCATTCTCTCATATTCAGTCCTGGATGGATTCAAACAAATTGCTTTTAAACCCGGCTAAAACTGAATTTTTACTTTTAGGCACAAAGCCCCAGCTCAAAAAATTTTAATCTATAAACTCTATTAAACTTGGCGATTCAACAATTCCTGTAAGTAGTTCTGCACGGGATCTAGGAGTAATTTTTGATTCCACACTTTCCTTCTCAACTCACACAAATAGCATTTGTAAAGTAGCTCACTACCACCTTCGTGATTTGTATTGTATTAGGAAATTTCTGAATAAACCTGCATTAATGCTTTTGGCAAATGCCTTAGTGTCCAATCGTCTTGATTATTGCAATTCCCTTCTTTTTGGCATTTCTAAATCAAACCTGGCTAAACTCCAACGAGTTCAAAATTCATTGGCTCGGGTAGTTTCAAAAACCCCAAAACGTGAGCACATAACCCCAGTCTGTAAGGGTCTTCACTGGCTTCCAATTAAAGAAAGGATAGACTTTAAAATCTGCCTTCAGGTATACAAAACACTTTACTACAAGGAACCCAGTTTCAAAACTTTCTGTACGAGCAAACAAATACTCGACAAGATCCTCGTCTACAATAGTTCTCTCCATCTCCCATACTCGGACAGTTCTTGGTTCTCGTGCTTTCTCAGTGGCCGCCCCAAAACTCTGGAACTCATTGCCTCAGCATGTTCGCATTGCAGATTCATTACAAATTTTTAGAGCAAGATTAAAGACCCATCTTTTTGACCGGGCTTATCCACCATAGACTGTCACCCGTTTGTTCGGCCGGATACCCTGGATTTGACCTGGATCTTTAGTGATTTGGATTTGGTGTGCCATCGGTTGATGCTCCTGTGCATTATGAAAGTGGCGCTATAGAAGTTTAAGATTAGATTAGATTAGATTGCTCCCCCGCTGTCCTGACTGATCTCCGGATTGACTTGGCTCTAATTCTACATGTACTTAGGTTTGGTGTGCCATCGGTTGATGCCCTGGGCATTATGCTAGTGGCACCATAGGGCATTTGATTGACTGACTGACTGACTGACTTGACTGACTGACTGACTGACTGACTGACTGACTGACTGACTGACTGACTGACTGACTGACTGATTGATTCATAATGCACAGGAGAATCAGCCGATGGCACACCAAACCAAAATCATTTAAGATCCAGGTGAAATCCAGGGTATCCGTACTATCCGGCTGGACAAACGTGTGACAGTCTATGGCGGATAAGCCAGGTCAAAAAGATAGGGTTTTAATCTTGCTCTAAAGTTTCTAAACATCTGTAATGAATTTGCAATGCTCACATGCCGAGGCAATGACTTCGAGAGTTTGAGGGCGGCCACTGAGAAAGCACGAGTACCTAGAACTATTGAGTATGAGAGAGGGAGAGAACTATTGCAGATGAGGATTTGGTCGCGTATTTGTTTGTACAGGAAGTTTTGAAAGGAGGTAACAAAGTTTCTTGTAATAAAGTGCTTTGTATACCAGGAGGCAGATTTTAGTCTATCCTTTCTTTAATTGGAAGCCAGTAGAAACTCTTACGAACTAAGCACTGGGGTTATGTGCTTACGTTTTGAGTCTTTTAAACTACCCGAGCCAGTGAATTTTGAACTCATTGGAGTTTAGTCAGGTTGGATTAGAGATGCGGCAGATGCCTAAAAGGACAGTAACCAAGACAGCTAGACACCAAGGCATTTGCCAAGAGCATTAATGAATATTTAGAAATATCCTAATATGATGTAAATCACGAAGGTGGTAGTGAGCTACTTTACAGATGCTATTTGTATGATTTGTGAAAGAAAGTGTGGAATCAAAAATTACTCCTACATATCCTGTGCAGAAGTGCTTACAGGAATAGTCAAGTAACCAAGTTCAATAGTGCTGATAGTCAAAATTTCTTGAGCTGGGGCTTGGTGCTTAAAAGTAAAAAATTAAAAATACAGTTTTAGCCAGGTTTAAAAGCAATTTATTTGAATCCATCCAGGAACTGAATATGAGAATATGCCAGAGAAAGAGTTTCCAATGAAGATTCTGATGGAGAAACTTTGCAAAGTGAAATTCCAAGTCTCATCTTTCACAGCAGACTAGCTTGGTTTAGCCAGTACAACACCAATTAAACAAAAGAGATCGTTTTAGAACATTTGTAATTTTTAACATATTACCATTGGCACAATCAATTACATTATGCATTTTCAATCTATTAAATTACAAACAGATCCAAATAAACCTGTGTCAGCTGATTTGAACTAAAACAACAGTCATAATGTATAAAGTATGTCAGTGGGCATTTAAATTTTGCATCATTGTAAAAAATTAAATAGATCTTTAAATTGAAGTCAAAATCTTTACTTTATTAAGGCTTTATTGGAATCAGAAATTCAGCATTCACCTTAATGCCAATCAAAGTTTTCTAATATAATTTTAAAAGCACAATATCAATTTATTGCACAACTTATCAAGCATTTTGTATTATATTCCAACATTTTGTTGCTCTGCAGACTGAAGAGTGATTTGGAATAGACTGAGCAAACATTCCAACATAACAGTAATCATAACCATTGCTAGTAAAAAACAATTTTACCTGTATTAACAAAGCCACAATACTTCTACTGCTAAGACTGGGCTGTCCATTTGCTTATTACCTATGCAAATGCTAATTACAGATTTGATTAGTCACCAGTAGTTTTGGTTTTTGAAGTTATTTTTCTCAAAATGTTGACATCAGCCAGTGCTAACAAACTAACAGTTTTTCTCAAATTAAATTTATCTGTGAAAATCTTATATAAAATAACAAAAAATCAGATTAAACAAATTATTCATCGGATGTTGTAGGCTGTAAATGCTACAAAGGCATGGACAGATGTAGGATTAATTGCTTAATGCAATGAGTCATTTCTGGTATTAATAGTCAAAACAATAATTAAAATATTGACTCCAATATGCACAATAGCGATTAAATAAACATAGATTTCAAGCTTCAAATATGTTTATAATGTCTTTCAATATTTGAACAATCTTAGTAATTTGAACCATTTTAATGCTCCCAACAAATGACAAAAATCTTAATGCAATAAGCGCATGCCATGGCTCATCAGATCTTCAATATTTTGCTATAGAACAATGTTATTAACAAATAGGCAAATATAGGAACCTCAATCAAAGAAATCAAATTAGCAAAGACAAGCATGCTGGACAAGTGCCATATTATCAAATTGCTCAACTCAAATTTTAAAATAATCACCAAAAATCATCTGAAGTTCTAAATAAAACAGACTAATACTGTGTCTGTCTTCTCTTGTCATAAAAGAAAGCAATATTTTCCAGCTAATGACACAAGATTTTCAATATATTCTTGAGTTCTTAAAATATTCAAATTTTGATGAAAGGCACAAACATACATGCTCAATTTATTTATTACTTCAAACAAAGTGCCTTTAACAATATCAACTTTTAAACTCTAAAATCACTTTTTATGTATGTATTCTTATAATATCAAAATACATGTTTTAATTCAATAAATAACACAAGAAATTGCAATCAAGTTTAAAACGCCTTCTAAAAAGAAACAATGGCCAATAAATTTCAAATTAAGTGGCATTCATTGGAAACCATAAACAAGCAATGTCCTTAAATAACTCCAAGATTAGGTCCAGCCGAGTTCAGTCGTGAATTGAAGCCATGGAATGTCAGAGCGGACTGCACTTGAAAAGATGGCAAGTTGTTTATGCAGGCAGGTTGCCTAATACTGGCCATATCTGGATTGAGATAAGCAGAAGGAAGAGGAAGAGGCGCAGAAAGGAGGAGGAAACTGAGGTCGCTGATTTACAGCTGGGCATTTGACTGCGCCCAGCACAGCACCAGACACTGAAGCATCACCTCCTGCACAAAGAAAACAACAAATCACTATATTTGCCATTTTCTCTTTTCTTCATCATCAGAAAAAAATTACACACTGTTCCTAAAAAATAAATGACAACATATTTAGACTTCAATGAGGCTTCATGTGCACAGTCACAACTTATAACTCCAAAAACACATAATCAGTATTTCAAACAGTTTATAAGCCGAGAAACCACGAGAACAGCACTATTACAGGCATCAGGATGCATTTATTCTCCATAGGATTCTCTATTTTATTCAAATACAATGAGCAAAATGTTTTTAATTGGCCTTAAAGAGTTGAAAGGGCTTATTGAAGGCCAAATAGACAAATAGAATAAATGAGAAAGAAATTCAAACTCTGATATCAGCATCAGAATTATCAAGCTGATTATGAAGCGTCCATTTATTAAAGTTCCAAAGAAGACTACCAATTCATTCACCTTCTATAGGAATTCCAAGATCCTGAAGAGCACACTCTGCAGCCACATTCTGTGCCTTCTCAATGCTACTCGACAACTTTTTACTAATGAAAATGTTCATCAATGCAGGAATTACAATCTGGTAACAAAAATAACACATGCAAAAAGTAGATGAAAAGTATCTCATTATACACAAATATAAACCAATGCCTATTAAATTCTTCCAATGCAACACAACAATAACAACTTCATTCAACTTTCAATTAAGATTTAGATTGTAAACAAAACTCTTAGGACATCAACAAATTCACAAAGAGTACGTGTAAAACCATTTTCCAGCACCTTGTGTGACTGTGATGTGTATGTATGTCAATATACATTATATTTTTTGGAAAATGAGAATTGTACATATTAACATTCAAGATTGGCTGCAACACAATGGTGGCATATTAATGGTCCACTGTTGAGATTTCTCAAAGAAACCATTTTTTTATTTCTAATAAATAACCTCCCTGATACATTATATTATTGGCAGTTGAAATCTGGCAACGACAGCCTGTTTGCCCATCAATCATGCATAATGCCACATGCTATGGTAATGCAAGAAAGTTATACATTCAAAATATTACTTACACTGTTATTATATGATAATTTCCTAAGAATAGTCAGGTTATATTACCCTATAGTATTATTACCACATCCCCAAAAACATTTCAAAGCCTGTGTAAACATTAGCAAAACATTTTCAGTGGTGACCCCACCTGTGAGCGCCAATGTTTTAGAGAAACAAAAATTTACGAATTAGACCACTTGTCAACAGCCTAGTCCAACAATGTTAGACCACTTGTCAATGTGTGTGAAGTTTATGATATATTTAAAATACTACAAACCACCATTAGAAAAAAGAAAGACCATATTGTAAAAGACTTCAATCTTAAAGATTTAAGCTGCAAAACACTAAATAGACAGAGCAAAATAAAAATAAAGTTCAAGTAATGTTTGCACTGCAGGCATTAGAGGCTACCAATGTTCAACCTTTTTCTGTGGCAGCAAATGCATTTTAAGCAAATGGAGATTAGATTAAATTCTTCATTAGGATTTGCTGGTATTATAATGCAATGACCTTAAAGGCAAATAGTTGGACATCACCACTGCCATCGGCAGCTGCTGTGTTATTTCTGATTGTTTTCAGAAGATGATAAGTTGGTCTTCCCCATCGATTCTTTTCACAAACTTCCTCAAGAATCTGCTTTTCAGAAGAAAGAAAAACACTTCTTACACCTAAGTCATATGCTTCCCACAGATTTTAACCTGAAGCCATAACTTATAAGACATCATAAATTATTAATCTGTCATCATCTGATCTACAGTACAACCGGTAATCCTATAGCAATGCCATGATGATCTTTAACCAAACAGCAATGGGCAACAGAGACATTTATTAAAACTAATCTTACTGTCATCATTTTCAAAAAACTCAATACTAACTATTGCGAAATGGCAGCAGGGGCGTAGATAGGGTGTCCGGCACCCAGGGACAAAACATACTGATGGCGCCTCCCCTAAACTTCAGAAAAAAGCAAAATCCTGACAAGCAAAAAAAGGTTACTTTCACTCCTCAATTCATAAAAATTCTTGACAAGCAAAAAAGGTCATCACTATATTGATCCTAGGCTTTCCAGGGCACCCAGGAGCAAATCATCCTGATGGCCCCCTCAACTTCATGAAAACCCTAAAAAGAAAAAAGGTCGTCACAACTATATTGATGCTTCTTTTTACTTTTTTCCTACCCTAAACCCGATTTTGGTTCTCACCCACCTCTGCGCCTGGGGACATATGTACCCCTGTCCAGGGCCGGATTAAGGTCCAAGTGGGCCTGGGGCTGCATATTTTAAGGGGGCCTATTTTTATGGGGCCCATTTTTAATTTTAAGGGGCCTGCTTTAGCAATTTTAGTAAGTATTTAGAGGCCTATTTTGGCAATTTTTTTAATTTTATAAAATTTTAGTAATTTGATTTTAAAATTTAAAAATTGCAAAATTAAAATTTTATTTTAACATTTTGAAAATTTCAGCCATTTTTGCCTGGTCAACTTAGAAATGGCTGTCAACTTTTACACAGGCTTCTGTTGTTATTTAACTTGTTTTCAAAATGTGTAGGCCACGAGTCCATTTTTTATCAAATCAAATCTCCAAACCGACTCAACCCATGCCGGCAATAGGGTTACTTGACCAAACCCACCATAATACGTTATAATTTCTTAAACCAGGGACTACCGGTAATTTTCTGACCCAACCAGTTTTTACTTTATGAAAAATTTGCTAATTTAACTCCTATTTTAAGTTTGCCAGTTTAATTTTACTTCAATTTTAAATTTTAGTTCACAAATAATTCCTAATTCTAACTTAATTAATTTTTATGGTCCTAGTCACTGACTGATTTCAAGGACAAACCAAGGACTCTTGAGGCCAGGAGCAGGCCCAGGCCTAAGGACTCTACCCTTGAAGTCAGGAGCAGGACCAGGCCCAAGGACTCAACCCTCAAGGCCAGGACCAGGGACTTGTAACTTGTCCTTAAGGAGTCAATAAGGCCATGACCAAGGCCAAGGATTAACATCCCTGATAGGGACCAGTGCTGATCTCAGCGTACTGGGCCACTGTCCAGTAGTGATGCAGGTGCCTTGCACAATTAATCTAGAGTAGTTTGCATTGCTTTCTCCAGGCATGCATTTCCTTGTGATCTCAGGACAGCTAGCCATCAAAGTATGAGCCTTACTCAGTATGCTTAACTTTAAAGCTTCAATGGAACAGGTAACATCATGCCAAATAGGCTGCACTGCATTCTGTGTAGTAAATTCAAAATATTATTAAAGACCTCTTCAAATATTACCTGAACTGGTGCCTTTGATTGCTGCAAATGCAAGCCATCACGATTTGCCAAAGTCAACTCCATTCCTGGCAATACATCAAACACTTGCTCCTGCAAAAACAAGTACTGAAGTTATATCTCAAATTGCCATACACAGCTCCTTCTAATCTCTAAACACTGCACAATTTATAACAGGTGTGTCTTAACATCTCAAAATGACATTTTAAACAAATATTCTTTATGTGCAATGACATAATGACAGAAAAAGTAACACAAAAAACAGAATATACATTTATGACATAAAGTTAAATATGAAAACAATGGCTTGGTTTAATATTCAATAAGATGTCTGAATTACTGTTATTAGAATTTAGGGAAAATTTAATTTTATGCTTACAAGGTTAATATGAAGCACAAATGGAGTCTCAACCTAAGAAACAGTCAACTGATTTTGGATCACCACAAAGACAACATAGCTGCACAATGAAAGTGATCTGCCATTGATTTCCAATAGGTGCAAAGATCTTTTTTTTAATTAATTTTTTTGTCAGATAAACAGTTGATGCAGCTTTTACAATAATTAAGAAGAGACATTAAAAATTCAGTCTTGAAAACAACTGAAGCTTACTTGAAGGTCACTTTTGGATGGCTGCATACCCAGCAGTTCTCTTTTGCCAGATGCTAAGTCAATTCCAGAATACATGTCATAGATCTGTTCCTAAAAATTTCATAAAGTGTTGGAAAATGTCTTTACTGACAAGTGAATTTTGGAGGCATTCAGCTCAACATAAAAAGTGAAAACATCTTGGATGCCTGTCTCATTTTCACGAACACGAGTTTAAAGGCAAACAAGTGTCACAGAATCTGAAATGTTTACTAACCTCTAAAAAATAAAACTGAAATTATCTTAGAACTTAAAATTATCTTAAAATGGATAAATGACACAAGCTTAACCTTACATGAATAAATGATTAGATCTATGAGCTTAACTTTGACCATTCAGGTATACAAAGTGGATTCTAAAGTAAAAACCAAAGAGCACAACTGAAGCCTCTGTACCTCTGTAGCCATCTCACAACAAATAACACAATGCATTGTCACCTGAGTTCCTCTCAGCTGTCGGAGCTGAGGTTTGCTGCTAATCTCCATCTGACTCCAGATGCAGTTCCTGTTTGGATAAAACATTGATCCGTTTCCTGAAACGCTCAATCCAGACAATCTGCAACAGCATCCATGTGCAAGACATCAACCCATGCAATAATATTATTAACAGCACTCTATAGCAAAACATAAAGCATATTTTTAATCAATTATTACATTATTTAAAATAACACATCTTACCTTATATCAACAAATAAGCATAAAATTTAATTATATGCATTTTATAATTTAATAATTAACTTCATATAAAATGTTTTTCCAACAAAGCTAATGCAGAAACTGAAAATCAAAAGAAACAAAACAAAATTACAGCGACTTGATGCAACATGAGTTATAACATATAATAACATATATGATGGTCACCATATTAAAACTAATTAATAATAATAATAATGATTCATATGAACCAAATGGATTACCTGGTATTCAAATCTTCCGAGTTAGAGTTGCAAAGAGAAAGACAGCCGGTTGAATTAGTCAAACACTGTAATTTTTAAAAATTCTTTATTACAGGCAAGTATATAAAAGGAATGGCTTTCAACAAATAAGTTTACTTGAAGGGAATGCTGCAAAGAGCACAAAAATGAAGCAGCATCTATGACTGGTGTTAAATTAAACCACCATTCCTAAAAAAGTCTTATGGCAAAATCCTTACCATTGACTGACATTTTATCCACTGCAAATCTAGTTATCCTCCATACAATACTTTGCTGCAACTGCCTACCAGGATCTACAACCTTGACCATCACGGACAATGGATTATGGACTTTACCCAGATTGAGTGCTCTTGAATAAGCTGGTTTACAGCACCAAGCTTTTGGGCAGCACTATAAAAATTTAGTTTTACTTACTTACTTCCACCAATCTTCTGCAGTCATTCTTACATTTGCACAGGCATCTTATTTCACTCAAAAAAAGATGTTAAAATTAAAGATTATGACATCCTCATGTACAACTTAGACGGTCGACACTGAGATCAGCGTCCTCTCATGACCTCGCTGTCCCGAAACCACTTAAAATTCCAACCCTCGGTGATCGTGCCTTCTCCTGAAGCAGACCACTCAAGTGGAATACCATCCCACCTGAAATAAGGAGGATTAAAACTCGGCCCATTTTCAAAAGCAGACTAAAAATCCATCAGTTTAGGGAGTCATACCCTCTGTAAAGTGCCCTTGTTTTTGGTTATGCTATGCAGATATAAATTTGCAGAAATGTTCTTGCTATATAAATAGTCCAGTATACAATACAATACATCAATAAAAAGGCACCAACATAAGACACTGTTGATCTGAGTCTGCATCCAGGTCAGCAGAATAAAATACACTACATAATCACACAATTAACAAGGGCTACCTACTGGTACACAGCCAATTAGTTATGCAAATAAATTGCAACTGTATGCAATGCATATCGTTTTAAGATTCTTTTTAAGATTTTAAGATTCTTTTCTGCTTGCTTACTTAAACACGAGTTATGTTATGTTAATACCATTATTTTTAGTATGTTAATTTGCTGCTTCAATGTTTGAGGTTTATTTATCACCTACATGCTACTGTCATGTGGGAATTTTGGTTCCCTTAGTAGCTTTTTATTTCCTTAATTTTTACTGTGAAACGAAGTTAAAACTAAAAAATATACCGGTACATGCCTCTTTGTAACCTAGCATGGTTGACTAACTGCGGGACCTATGGTCCCTTCAGTCAACCCTTTTTTCAACATATTTTTTGTTTTTGTTAGCTCAAGACAGTCTTATAGATGTTATTAAAATTTATTCATAATCCTTCTAGAAAATCATAAATCACCTTGAAGGTGCTAAAATCATTTTCTTTTTTACCATGTTGTACCACTTAGTTAAGTCTTCAGCCTTGAGTTTAAATGTTTACCAACCTAATGGTTGTCAATTATTATGTTCATATTACACTGATCAATGTAAATGGTAATGCATGTATGAAGTTGAAAAATGTATGAAGTTGAAAAATAAACGATGTTTTCAATTCAATTCAATTCAAAAACTTGAATTAATATGCAATGGTGTTTTTTGGAAATAAATAAATCCTTGATTGGTCATCTCGTCATTCTTTGTCAAACTCGTTGCCCATTGCTCACAAAGTTCTTAAGTTACCAAATGTTTGCTCAAAAAATATTTTTGCCCTTCCCAAAAAAATTCACATTGGACCCCTTCTTAGCAGGACCACTGGACGCTGTCTGCCCAATAATAATAGGGATGAAAAATGCACAAAATGGCACCTATTAAATTTCAATTGAGATCAGTAATAACAAGAACATTTCTGCAAATGTTCATGCTTTTATCCATTTGTTGAAAAATCAATGATTTTCTTGAACTAATCTGTTTGAATATGCTTGTCATCACAGATTAAAGCATTCAGCAACTGCCTAGAATTATTACCAAGGAGCAAATTGATCCAACAATGTCTCTCTGTAACTGGTTAAACTCATAAAATCAAATTCATCTGGCAAATAGGTTATGATTAGTCACCTCTAATTGACTGGAAGCTGCCTTTTCTTCATTTTAATGAGACACTGTTAATTCTAACTCTGATGTCCAAATACAAATGCACTCTGGCTATTCTCTGTGATTTTTGGGTATCAGGATTATGACAAAAAACCCGTATTTCAAGTGTCTACTAATCACACAGAAATTGTCTAACAAAATTCTATCATCTCAAAACTTTGTATTTACTATCTGCTTAACAAACTCCCATTCCACACTTTGTCTGTGGATCAAGTCTTCTCTGATTGGAAACTCTTCTGGGATAGTGCTCATGACCACAAAGAAATGAAACTGGAATTATTTTGGCCTTGGAGCTTTAATTTCTAGAAGGTTGTACCCTGTAACTCAGCTTTGTTGGGCACCAGATCACTTTAATAGAAATTTTGATGCATACAAAGTATGTACTGAAATTATTAACATATTCAACCTAATAAACAACTTGCTACCTTCATTCCACCAAGATCTCCCATCTGTATATATGTGAATGCATATATTCACTTTTTTCTGACACATTATAAATCACCAGATATTTCTCATATAACACATCATGTATACATGGTCATCTATGACAATAACTACCTGATCCGAATAATTCTTTCCATTGCTGCGTGTGTAGCGAATATAGCTGTTTTTATCAACAGGTTTTGCCCACACAACTTCAACTGGTGAACCATCAATGCGATTACCTAACAAATTTTCAGAAAATTTTCCATTCCTGCAAATTCAGTAACTGAAATTAAGAAATACTGGTAATGCTAGCTCTGCATCTAATTTGTTTTGCTTTAACCAGTGCCAGTATCAGTATTAAACCAGTGCCTATTCAATAGATTTATGTCAACGATAAAAAGATCAAATTCATGGAATTGATCACAAGTAATAGGTATTCTACATGACATTCAATCAATTGGCAAAACAAATTGTGTATTGTTGGCGATCATTTTCTCAAGTTCAGATTTTTAGGAGTAAAATCATTAATAATACTCAATACTCATTCACAAAATACTTTAAGTTCTAATAATAACGCATGTGGGTGAGAGGTGACAGGCAAATAATAATAATAATAATAATAATAATAATAATAATAATAATAATAATAATAATAATAATAATAATAATAATAACAATAATAATAATGTGATTTAAAATGGTCAAGAAGGCATAAGTCAGTGTGAAAACCACTATAATTACTCCCACCACATAATAACCCAGTTTTCCTAGAAAACTTTTGAATCTATTTGTTGCTGTTGTTGAGGCAAACTCTCAAATTGAATTCAAAACCTCAATACAAGCTCTTCATCCAGGATGTTGATGTAGGGAAAGTAACTGCTCTCTTACTTCTTGATCTCTCTGCCGCCTTTGACACTGCTGATAACACCATTTTTCTTTACCATCTTGCACTGGTTTGTAATCTCTGACACTACTATACATTGGTTAACTTTGTATTTACATCCCAGCACTAATAGAGGAGAATCTCTCAACTCCCACTGATCTCTCTTGTGGTGTTCCTCAAGGTTCTGTCCTTGGACCTCTGTTATTTACTCTCTATATAACCCCCTTGGGTTCACTTTTTGATGAACATCAAGTGGCTTATCATCTTTATGCTGATGATACTCAAATTCTCACCTCTTTTGATCATTCCTGTTCAAACTCATCCCTTTAGACTTTATCCACTACCTTCACTAATATTCAGTCATAGATGGACCCTAATAAACTTCTTCTAATTCATCAAAAACTGAATTCTTGCTGTTGGGCACACCAGTTCAATTGAATAAATTTGAATCCCTGAAATCTGTGGAACTGGAAGATTCTATTGTTGTATTTAGAGACACTATTGCTTGCAACCTTGATGTTACATTTGACTCTTCTCTCATTCACTAGTCACATAAATTCAGTCTGCAAAATTCTCATTACCATATTCATGATATTTATCACATCAGACATCTGCTCCCTAAGCCTATTCTCATTCAGTTAACAAATGCATTGGTATCTAGTCACCTAGATTAATGCAATTCCCTTCTTTTGGCATTACAAAATCTAACAAAGAGTACAGAATAATTTAGCTAGAGTCATATCCAAGACTCCCAGACTTGAACACATATCCCCAATCAGACATTCATCACATTGGCTTCCTATTAATCAGAGAATTAATTGTAAAATATGTCTATAAAACTATGTTATATAATGAACCCAGTTATCTTAAGATATGGCTCATCCATCAACCTACTTGATACAGGACTTGCATTTGTTGCTCCTCGTTCTCATACTGTCAATGGCACTAGTTGCTTCTCAGTGTGTGGCCCCAGGCTCTGGAACTCAATATTGCCATCACTACTTCAAACCACCACATTATCATCTTTTAGATCTAGTCTTAAAACATACCTGTTTGGCTTGGCCTATCCCCCTTAAACTGCTCCCCCACCGATTGGACTGACCTTTCTGGACTGACCTTTCTGGCCTGACCCGGCTCTTATTCGAATAGGATTTGGTGTGCCATCGGAGTTTTTTGATTGATCGATTTATACACCTATATCTTGGACCCCAAATAAAAAATCAAATTTTAATTTCTCTCTAATTCACAACTTGCAAACCAAAAGCCATGCACATAATACTACCAATAATTAAATATATTTAAAATTCTATCTTGCTTGCCTAAAATTCTATCTTGTTTTGTTCTTAATCACAATCTAAGTAAAATGCCTATCATTGCCAGTATCAATATGCCCATAGCATGAAATGAAGATTATATCAGCCTAAATGAGGACTGAATCAGTGCCTACCATTATTTTCCAGTACCGCAGACAACCAAGCATTCTGCTTTCCTGAATCACAATAAAATTTGCATGCACAGAGTGGTTATAAAAATTGCATGCACAAAGTGGTTATAAAAATTGCATGCAACAGAGTGGTCAAGCAGTCACAACCACAGTTCAAACATGCCAAACACATAAAGTGATGTTTGCAAGAAACAAGAACCAAGAAACTAAGCAAACAAATCCAAACTCATATGAAAATTTCAGAATTAAATTGCAATCGACTGTAGCTGATCACACATATCATCACAATTTCAAACTTTTGTAATGCAATTTGATTTGATACACAGTCAAACTTAGAATTTGTTGTTGAAATTTGTCCAAAGAAGCCAGTTATGGCAAATGGTAATAATTATATAAATAAATAGAATGCATGAATTAGATCTTTTGTCTTATTAGTTTTGTTCTTTATCAAAAGCATGAGAAGCAGAATGACTTCAAAAATAAAAGATACTGACTAAACAAGTCATTGATATTTTCATCAGAATTATTTTATGGCATTGTTTACAATAGAGCAATGCAATGCTTTAAGTTGGAATTGATCATTTAAACTCAATATTTCAAATGAAACTGAAACTAAAAAATCTAATATGTGCACTATGCAACAAGCACTCAAAACTCAATATTATGAAACTACTGAAGAGCAAAACTTAAAATTCATTGTCAATATTGATCATCAATCTTCTTCATGCATTAAATTACCACACACACAAGGAACAATAATACTCAGTAGCTAACATATGACGGTCACTTGGAAGGTTCAAAGAATGATATCAAGATAAACATAGTAGTTCTGAAAGGGACAACTTTCCAAATATTATTTTTAAAACATCTGGGTATTATTTCTTAATATGGAGGAACCAATTTATTTCAGGCATCTGATTTATTTGCAGTGCAGACTCAATAAATGAGAACCACATCGCACAATAATCAAACACTTAACAAAAGTGGATCACTTTTTCAAAAATTCATAGCAATACAGAGCATGCTCTGGAAGATTCCTTTTATAGCATGTTTATTTGCTTCTGCTTCAAATATCAGCATAGAATGAATCTCTGCAAATGTTGACAAAAATCTGTCACATTTCATTGAAACAGTGGGCATCTGACACAGAATTTGGGGATATTTGATTAAAGGTGTGTAAAATTGCTGATATAGTAATATTGTGAACCCTTTTAATAATATTGTATCCTGAGAATTTGTCAAATGACCATCAATTAACAAAAACAGTTGCATGTGTCTGAATCTCAAAGGTTAACAAAAATAATAACTTTTGCCATGGACCTTTAAACAGCTTCAAGTCACTGTCTCCCATCATAATTCAAAAGGTGTTACAGGCAAAGCAAGCAGTTCAGAAAACAGTACTGCACTCAAATACATTTTGTGAAACTTGGTATTTTCCATTTTCATTCTATCCATTTTATAAAATGAGAAAAAACAGTTACAGTAGTCTAACAAATTGTTCTAAAATCCCCTGATCAAGAGAAAATTACTTCATCCAGAAAATCATTAAGTAAATATTTCAAATTATATAGATTTCCAGAGTTAGCAAAATTAAAGATTTCTTATAACTTAAGATTATTCTTGACTCAATCTTGACAATAAAATGCAATGATATCCACAATTGTGAAATATTGTTGCTAGCAACAGCATATATTCAGCAGTATTATATTTATAATTGGAAGAAATAGCAAAGGACAGAGAACTTTTTTGGAGAGATGTCATGGAGAAGTCGATAGCTGGACACAGCTGGAAGATGAAGACCTGACTTTACCTGATATTACGGTAATAATTTCAAACTCTCTGATATAAAGTTTTAATAATGTTAACATAAAATAGAATGAATCCATGTATTTGATTTGAAGTCAGAGTTAATCTCAAATAAAAAAATCATTTGGCCATGCACACATACATTGATCAATAGCAAAGTTAGAATGCATCCCTTTAAAGCTTTAAGATAAGCCTTAAAACCTGTTTGGAATTTGCAATTCCAAAATAAACAGCATGCACTAAAAACTCTAAAAGAGAGTACAAATGCAGAAAATAATTGTAAAATGTCTCATTATAACGATCTAAGCATCAAATGCCGGTACTTCTTACCATTTATGTTCTTCATGGCTCTAATTGCATCATGTCGTTCACGAAAGTGCACAAAAGCATAATCTCTAATCTTTTTCACTCTTTCTACTGCATCTTCACGCTCAGCAGCATAATTGAAAATCTTACGCAGTGTTTCCTCTGATGTTGAAAGCATTAGATTCCGAATATACAATATCTTCACCTTTGTTTTTAAAAAACAATCACATAAAAATTCAAAATCTCAAGTGTTCAACTGAAATTTTGAAAGGTGTCTTTTGCTGAAAATTATTGCCTTCAGTACAAAAATCATTAAAACAATAATTGTAAGTGATCAAACGCAGTTTTAATCATCAATTCTCATTGCCTTGAACAGCAACAGAACAGAGGCTATATTTCACATTTGACAAGGTGTTGATGATTTATTTAATAAATGAATTTCATAATAGATTTTCCAATGCAATTTACTATATTCTGAAATCTAGAATCAAATGTGACTCTCAAAAACCAGGATAAGACAATTGACATATAATAAAAGATATTTAGCAAGGTTCTTTGTAGAAAGCAAATTTTATACTAGCATGAAATCTGATATCTGATTTGTTAGGAATTGGGGAATTACAGTAACCCTTTCCAATGATTGAAGCTGATCACAGTTGGAGCTATACATTTTGATTCTTAGTCTAGAATAAAAATTGTGGGTGAAAAGTCAGACCCCTAAGCTATATGACAAAATCGAACAGAAGAAACTCCATGCACCTTTGTTAAGTTATGCAGAAATATAGACTCGGAGGATGATGCAAAAATTTTACAAGAAGATCTAAGGAAATTGTTTCAGTGGTCTGTGGATGCTTTTCAATATTGATAAATGTTCTGTAATACATTTTGGGAAGTCTAATAATGGTAATGAATATTCTTTAGGGGAGAAGGTTCTAACCACAACAGAAAAAGAAAGAGACTTGGGGATAATCATCCATAGAAGTATGAATCCATCTCACCAATGCATGGAGGCAGCAAAAAAGGGAAACCAAATGTTGGGAATGGTGAAAAGGACAATTGTGAGTTGTGACAAAGAGATAATCATTAAACTTTATAAGTCATTAGTAAGGCCTCATCTAGAATACTGTGTTCAGGCTTGGAATCCATTCTTGAAAAAAGATATAGAACTTTTAGAAAAAGTGCAAAGACGAGCAACGAAGATGGTCAATGGGTGCCATTATTTAAGCTACGAAAAAAGACTTCAATATTGTGGACTGACAACATTAGAAAGGAGAAGAGAGAGAGGGGATTTGATAGAAACATACAAAATAATGACTGGTAAAGTAGATGTGCCATGCGATCGATTCTTTACATTGGCACACTATAGCAGCACAAGAGGCCACAAGTGCAAATTGTTTAAGCAGAGGGTTGGTCCAAGAAAGAAAAACTTTTTTAGTGCAAGGGTTGTGGACAAATGGAACAGTTTGGATGAGGTGGGAGTGACAGTTGAAACAGTAAACGGATTCAAAGGCTATCTAGATAAACTAGGTTATTGAATGCAGATGGTTACATCAGTGGTTTTCACACAGGCTTACTTAGCCTTCTAAACCACTTAAAATCACATTATTATTATTATTATTATTATGTGTGATAGTAAGAAATTTATTATTATTAAGAATTTGAGTTGATTTTTGTTGATTGTTGCTATTTGATTCTAATTAGTAATTAATTAATACGATATATTATTATTATTATTATTATTATTATTATTATTATTAAAATCATCTCAAACTGATGCCATCAAAACCAATCTTTCAAAACTCGTGAATATAAAGAATTTTCTGTATTGCTCCAATTAATTTGCTCTGGTTTTCCTGCTTTTGGTCTTCCGATTCCTTTTCTTCTTGATGTTTTTCCAAAGCGAGAACTTTTCGTCTTTTTCATCTTCAGTCCATCCTCAAGTTAGATTTCATCTAGATTTTCTTGGCATTTCTGGCTCATTTACCCCAGCTATGTCGTTTTCATTTCGTAGAGAACTTATGGTCAAGAAAATCATCTTTGACAAAAGCTCAAAACTAATACTTTTGAAAAAAGCTCTCTGCCCCTTCAAATGTTTTAAAATACAAAAGCTCTGCCCTTTCAAATGTTTTAAACTTATTTATGAAAACAACATGGAGCTGTCTAAGAATAATAAAAGGATCGAGAGTCTGACCTACATTAGTTTTCTCAAATTTAACAGATCCTGTCATATCATGTCTCCATAAGCCAGTGGCGGCTCCAGGATTTGGCAAGTAGGGGGGCCGTTGGGGTGGCAACTTCTAATCATGGGGGCCAACCATTTGTTGTTAGGTATGTAGTATTAAGTATAGGGTCCCAACAGGGGGGTCCACTGGGGGAGGCACTCAATAGGGGGCACGGGCCCCCGGGTCCCAATGTGGAGCCGCCACTGCCATAAGCAGCATATCAATTTCAGGAATGTCAATTTCAAGCCACAAAAGTCATAAAAATTTCCAAAGACTTTTTACAGATAGCCACAATTAACAACAAAAACAATGAGAATAGTAGCCATAAGCAATATGGTAACAGATTTAGTGAATTCTATGAAATAACCCTGGACATCACATCTTCATCAACTTCTTTTTCTGGTTCTGCCCAATCGACTGCAATCTGATTACCCCACAACTGGATACGACCAGGAATGAGTTTGCGACGTGCCATTGCAGCAGCGCGATGACTGTCATATTCAACAAAGGCAAATCCTCTGTTTTTGCTCTTGTCAGCAACACTTGGATAGACGATGACACTGACCACTCCCTCTGTTACTTTCTTCATTTCTTCTAGAATGTCTTCTTGCTGTTTGTTCTTGGGAATTCCACCAACAAAAAGTCGACAGTTGTCAACACTTGCACATACTCCAAGATACCTGCCTTTCCTTATTTCATAGTTATTCATTTCCAAGATTGCCCTTCGTGCATCTTCACGATTTGTATACATAACAAAACAGTATCCTCTGTTTGATCCACTGAAATCCATCATGAGACGAAATTCGTAAATTTTGCCAACTCTTTCGAATGCAGGCACAAGTTCATCCTCATAGCAGTCACGTGGTATCTTACCAACAAAAATTTCACAACCTCTTGGAGGAGATAGTCCCACCCAATCTGGAGGGGGGCCATATTTTCGTTGACCATTCTCCTGGATCATGTGATATCCTGTTTTCTCCATTAGAGCCAGAAGAGCGGCTTCATTTGGTGTTCCACAAATTGAATCCATCCTATTAACCATCAGACAAAGAAAACCATTTATAAGAATGCATATATCAGAATTAATTAATGTTCAGACTAAAGCCGTCAATTTTTTTTAAAAAGCTGCCCGGGCATTTGTCCAAATTTCATATGGGCACCCAGGTACCTGAATTAGCATAATTTCTGTTGTGGCCTCTTATCTCTATTCTCTACACCCAACTAAATAACCACACGCCCCTCCCATCGCCACCCCTAGTTCAGACATACAGCTATCATGTCAAACTCAACTGAAAGTTCTCATTTTAGATACAAATATGTTTAGAACCATGGCATAAGCATAAAAACTAAGAAAAGAATGGTTGAGAGTAAGACGTGGAGTGTTGGTGTATGGCTGTGAAAGCTGGGCCATAAAGAAAAAGATCAGTCAAAGATTGGAGACATTTGAAATGTTCAGTTTAAAGACAATCCAAAGAATATCTTGGAGGGAGAAAAGGACAAATGAAGAGGTGCTAAAATCATTTAACACCAAATGGTAGCTACTAGGAAAGTGTCAATGATGGAAACTGTCTTTCAATCAAAATAAAATCAAATCAGTTTTATTAGTATATCACGTCACAAATTAAAGAAACATTAAAATCACATCCGAAAGAATAATTTCAAAAACATATATGCTATATTGTGCACATGTAATGAATAACATTATATTAACGGCGAAGTACTTAAAGGAGAAGCAGGAGAAGATTATCATCATGATGATGACTTAAGGGAGAGGCAGGAGAAGAGAACTATTTCTCTGTAATAAATCTGACTTCCTTTCTTTGGACATATACAGAGAAGCCATGAAGACTTGATGCAAAGAACAATACAACAAACTAAATGCTTTTATGCGATAATTTTCTACATAATTCACTGCCTTTGGCAGGAAACAGAACACAGATATATGAGAGGTCAACAAGTGATTTAAATCGAATTTTAAAGAAATTTTCCTTGTTTCCTTGCATATATATATGTGAACAGGGTATAATGCCCTGAAAGATGATGTGAGGTTGACCAAACTGCAGATGGACAGGTGACATAGAAGACTGGACTGGGATCCATGGAATCATATCATCCATTTTGCCACCTTAACCTCAGACGATAAAGGCATGATGATGACGACGATGATGAAAATGGTGGTGGTGGTGATGATGCCTAATTTAAACTGGGAAGAAGTGCCACTGCATCTTATGTTCAGTTTCAACAGGATCACTTTAAAGTCTAGGCACACTTGACTACAGTCAAGGCCCAATGGTATTGGTATTGGATTTCTGTTACCCTACATAGGCAGTCCAAATGCTTTTCTGCAGAGTTAGGCAAAATTGAATCATGATTCTATTCAATCACAATTTAAATCGCCATGGTTGATTTGATTTGAGAGCCAAAGATTTGATTTTAAAATTCACTGATTTTATTCGATTTTGCGCTCAGATCACCATTATAGTACATATAGGCATGTTTCTGAGCATCACAGTATCTTCTTAAGATATGAAAGGTGGCAGGTAGGAGATACTTAAAAAATCTGCACTTAGCTTACCTTAGTTGTTTTATAGTACACAACTACTATTACCTACTAGTACTACTACTACTGTGATGTATTTTTTACAATTACAATAGATGAACAGAATTCAACAGATTGCAACTTAATGAATGTGACTTGTTAACATTATCAACAATCTGAAATTTGCTGATGAGGTGGCAGCAATGGCAGGAAGTGAGCAAGATCTACAGACAACCATGGAAAGTATAACAGAGGCAAGTAACAAAATGGGTCTATGAATAAACTTGGAGAAACGGAAGTTCAGATAATGTCTCAAGTACCAAAAGAATTTGATATAACACTGGATGGCATAAAATTAAAGCAGACAGAGACATTTGTATATCTGAGGGGACAAATAACAGAACATAGTTGATTAGAAGATGACATAAAAAGATGAATCGGTCTTGCTCATAATGCCATGCGATGACTTGTACCACACAGGCTTACTTAGCCTCCAAGACCACTTTAATTCACATTATTACCAGTATGGAGATCCAAGACTATTACCGGTAGTGCAAGCACAAATGTAAGAGCATACAAATGCCTGATGCTGGTCGGCGTACTGATGTATAACTCGGAGACCCTGGACTGTGACGGCAAAAACACAACGGAAGCTGCAATAATTTGAAATGAGCTGTCCTTGGAAAATTGCAGGCATGTCTAAAAGAGGTCAAAAAAGAAATGATGACATAAAAGATGACTTTGGAATCAAGGAAGATATCGTTGATAAAATCCAGATGAAATGGCTACAATATTTCAAACACATCTGTCGGATGGAACAATGAAGATTGCCATATGTGTGTAATGTAATGCAATGTAAAAATGTAATGTAATTAGCTATTTATATTGCACCAGTTCAATTAATGATAACAAGCGCATTACAATGTCAATAATTAAACAGTTAAACAGATGGGTCTTCAACTGTTTCCAAAAGCGACGGGCGACTTTATGTTCCGTAGCCTGGTGGAGGGGGTTGCATCGGTCCAGCGCATGAGATGGCTCGTTGCCACATAACCGACTGGAGATGAGGTTTCTGGTATTGGCTGGTAGAGGCAGATCGTAAGCTCTACCGCTGGCGGTTGATGTTGGCTGGAGCAGATCAGTAAGGTAGGTCGGTCAAAGACCATTCTGTGCACAGAACATCAGTGTGCATAGTTTGTGTTTTATCCATGACTGGACTGGAAGCCAATGAAGTTCAAAGCGCCGGAGTGACATGACCTCTAAGTTTCAGGTCCAGCACTAGACGTGCATCAGCATTTTGTACATGCTGCAGGGCAGCCAGTGTAGACTTTGGAAGGCCGGTGTCATAAGATGAAACGTCCAGCGAAACAGAATGTCTGGGCGGATGATTTATTTAAGAAAACATGTGAAATGAAGTGTCCGTGATTGAAATAAATTGTCCGGGCAAAATAAATGGATGTCTACATGTAAGAAACATGACAAATCAATTAATCAATAAATCAATCAATCAATTATTATAATTAATTTTAATTATAATTATTATTGTTACTTATTATTAGTATTATTCATCATTATTATTTTTAATTATGTTTAATATTTTTTATTATTAATTATTTATTTTATTTATTATTATTATTATTATTATTATTATTATTATTATTATTATTATTATTATTATACAAATGAATGATTACATGTAAGAAAAGTGAGAAATCAAGTCATTCAATCAAGCAGTCAATCAATCAAGCAATCAATCAATCAATTAATTAACTCCATTTATTTTTGTTTTTGATACAAGTATGGTTATTGAATCCATTTTTAGTGTATAGCCTACTAAAGCAGTATAGATGCGTATTGCATAGGTTCATATGATGTTTTCACACAGACTAACGCCTCCTAAACCACTTAAAATCACAGTACTGTTGTTATTATTATTATTATTATTATTATTATTATTATTATGTGAAAGTTCCACGGAAGGTGACAGCGTTAAATCTCTGGACATTTATTATTATTATTATCATCATCATATCATCATCATCATCATTGTAACTAAATATATTATAATAAAAATAATCAATAAAATATGTATAAAAATGATAATACATTATTTGGCATTCCTCTATAATCTGACCTCCCCCATGTTTTTTCTCCTGTTTTTTTCCAAGATAGTGATTTCCGATTCAAAGAAACAAAGTTTAATAACGTAAAGAAATGAATGATGACGTTTCCTGTTCCTTCTTTTCAGTTGTTAACATAATGGTGCATGTACTGTTTGCTCATCCACCAGTTAGTTTGAAATATTTGCATCTTAATGTGACAAATACAACAGAAAACTGTATTTCGTGGTGTAAATAAAATGGATTGCTTGCTAATTATATAATTTGCAATTGCGGAGGAGAGTGTTCGTGGCAAACGCGAAATGCAACTCTAGATGGTTTCAGTTGGAAGTGCAAAACACGTGATTGTCGATCACGAGTTTCAATACAGGGGGTCAGATAATACAGGAATGCCCATTATTTAGCGGATGAAATAAATTATTGCATACCTTATTACAGAATAACTAAATAGTAATAAATATAATAACAACCATGTTTTTTACTTCTGATTAGCGGCTTACATGTAGTCGTTGTGATCAACGTTGCTTTTTCACTAAAAAAGCACTCGTTCATGGATGAAATATTTCTACCCATCCGGACAAAATATTTCAACCAGCGGACAATTTATTTCTTACATGGGCAAAATATTTATTAACCGGCCAATTTATTTCGAAACAAACAGAATGTCCGGACAGTCTATTTCGCTGCACCGGCAAGAACAGAATTGCAGCAGTCTAGTCTGGACAGGACAAACGCAGAGACCAGGTGTGAGGCGACTTCTTTGCCAGTAATTCGACAGATCTGGTGGATGCATCATATGTGATAGAAACAGCTCTTGGTTAACTGTCCAACATGTTGCTTCATGGTCAATTCGTTGTAAAACAGAACTCCAAGGTCTCTGATGACGGTAAATGGGCTAACGATGGTGCTCTGAAGTGCCAGGTTGCAGTCGGTGTTGGACATGTGTTGGCATGTGAGCCAAACCATGCAAGCTCAGTCTTGGAAGCATTGAGTGGCAATCATTGCGACGAGCATTACTCTTGGACCTCTGTGATGCATTTTTGGAGATGACTAAGAAAAAGATCAACATCTCTAATGTCCACATGGTCGTAGATCTGTATATCATTAGTTAAGTCTAACTACAAACTACTATGGTAACAAACCCACAAAACTATAGTGTCAGTTATGATGTCATCTTATCTACTTTCTAAGATACCTACTTGTGCGAACTTTGTTCCCTTTTGGTATATTTTCATTTCCTTCTTATGATATATTATGTTTAATTATGAGCAACTCTTATTTTAATTAACCTTGTAACCAAATCATTAATATCTTTACCTTCTAGCTCTTTGATAATTATTTGAATTATATGCTCATGTTTCATTTTTATATCTTGTATGTAATCTGATAAATCTCAAAGGCTCTATCAATGGCCTTTTCTCATTTTATGAAGCCTTAATAAAATTTGTAATTTAAATTCTTTGTGATATTTTAACAATTAGTGTTATCTTTCTATTGTATCATATTATTAATTGTGAGGCCTTTCTGAAATTACTACTGTGATGCATTAATATGCACTGATTTGGAAATAATTAAACTGTTATTGAAATTGAAAAAAGTAAACTGATAATGTGATAAGCGGCAATCAACAAACAACTTAAATTTAGCTCAGGGGCGCCCACAGAAGGGAAGAAAGGAAGCAAATGCTTCCTAAAAAACCTATGGGGAGGATATTCCCCTGAGTTTTGGTATCGTGTTACAGTAGCATATTAATTCGATAGGCCCTAAATGCCTGTGCAATTTTACTGCAGTGCAATTTTGTAACTTCATATAAGCTTACCGGTAGGTAGGCCTACTCAATTCAAGTTCAAGTTCATTATTATCAGGAATTCATAAAATTTTATTATTTATTGTCACTTTTACGTGCAGTTATTCTAATGATGCAGAGTGTAAGATTCCTGTGAAATAGAAATAATTTATAACAAACCAATAGACTCGCATGAAGTTTACATTCCAAATTAGACTACTGCAACTCCATCCACTATAGCCTTCCAAAGACCTCCATCAACAAATTACAATCCATTCAAGACTGTGAAACGGTGCAATTAAATACTGTTAATAATTTGCTTGTTTCAGTCAACTGCCTTAAGCCTAGTTATCCCTTATGCAGTTGTTACAGCTTTAATGCCTCTATAAAAAATGATGTAGGTGTGGTTGGTGGAGAAATCTAATTTTTAAACTACATACTAAAAGTAGCATTTATTTTATTTGCACTTGGATGTGATCATATTGTCAATAGATGGTTTGCAGGTAATTTTGAATAGTTTGCCAGTGCAATTACTGCGATATCTCTCTTTAGTTTCAACTTACATTTAATAGTGCTTTGTGGCTGTTGGAATTTTCCAGAAATTAAGAATTAGAAGTTACTGGTATGAGACATATCCTGTGCGCCAAAGTGTGTGATTTAATGTCCAAAACACACCAAAACTCATTACGAACATCAGAGCATCTATTGATTTCAAAAAATTTCCAGGGTTGTACCCCAGACCCCAGGCTTTTTTCCATGAATTTGCGGGGGGAGTGTCAATGTCCAGTGTCGAGTCTTATACGGCTAGTTTTTCGTATAATAATAATAATAATAATAATAATAATAATAATAATAATAATAATAATAATAATAATGATAATAATAATGTGTAATAATAATAATAATAATAATAATAATAATAATAATAATAATAATAATAATAATAAAATGTGATGTAGATAAATCTCTGCCGGATCCCCTTTTAGGGGTAGGAGAGGGAAGGGAGGGCAGGGAAGGGGAAGCTGCTTCCAGCAGCCAGAGGGATGGGCGCCTCTGATTTAGCTCAAACTATAAATTGAAGTAAATCCCATTTAGATGTATGTTTAACTTTACAAATATATTGGTAATCCTAGTTTAGGTGCGTAAATTATTTTGTGTTTCACAGCATTGAACGCGGCACAGATAAGTGTTTTCTAACTAAAATAATTTACGCACCTAAACTGTAATGTAATGTAATGTAATGTAATTAGCTATTTATATTGTGCCTAATCAATCAATGTTAGCAAGCGCATTACAATTAATGTCAATTATATCAATTATTATAAGCACAATTAAACAGATGTGTTTTCAAATAAAAATAGGAATACCAAGATATTTTTGAGGCCCCGGACCAGCGGAGGCCCTAAGCTACAGCTTACGTTGCTTATATGGTAACGTAACGTAACGTAACAAAATATTTGTATAGCGCCTCTTCTGAAAGATCACTCAGAAGCGCTTCCACAGCAAATTACTGTATATTGACAAAGAGATAAGTTTTAAGTCGTTTCAAAAAGAGGGCCATAGAATTAGGAGTTGCTAAGCCACGCATACTGGCGTCAAGAGCATTCCAAAGGATAGGGCCAACTGATTCAAAACCTCGCTTCAGGAACATGGAAGTTCGTGTAAATCCGCATCTGGATATCAGGGTTAATGCTCTTTTTTAAAGGCAGATCCTTTTCATTACACAGATCCTTTTCATTACAATCTATTCCACCCGTAAAGCACGAGTGCTCAAAACCTTCCACTGCGCTCAACGACGACCACCCTCGACGACGATTAAGACCACACGCATAGAAAGCAACAGACGACTTCAAACAGTCCCTACCTCCTTCAAACGATTAATCTTCTGCTTATGCTCTTTTCCTCGTCCGTCGTGAAAAGCTCCAAATAATCTGCAGTCTGCGTCCTCGAAGACTTCAGATTCCCTATAAGAAAATGACTTTCGTTACAAATCGAAATCTTATGCGTCTTCTTCGAAAACGCAGAACAAATCGTCAACTCAACTGCCACCCAACTGTTACGACATTTCCTATTGGCTATTGCGTTTTTAAAAATCATCTTTCATTGGACAACCTTAGCCTGATTGACCAATCATAATTGTTGTTTGAACGCGGTTTTGGGGCCACGACTCGGGCATTCTTATTTCAACTACAACTTATACCTCGAGATTTTTATCCACATCTAATCGTATCCACATCTGATCGTATCATATTTTGCAAACAAAACAGGACTGTCTAGAGCAGGGGTGTCAAAACCTTGGCCCGGGGCCAAGTTTGGCCCGCGAGTTCATTTTAGTTGGCCCGCGAAAATATTTAAGTTTTAAAAAATTTTCCTACAAGTTTATGCGTGAATTCCGTTAAATTGGTTTGATGTAAAATCTTGTTTGGTTTGAGAAATTGGTTTGATGTAGAATCTTTTTGGGTTTTAAAAATTGCTTTTATCTAGAATCGTAGATCCTGTGATTTGCTGGCGTGACAAATGGAAGAGCATAAATACTTTTTTGGTCTTGAGTTTCGTTGATGATGTTGACTGAACAAGTAGGCTATCTCGACACGCTACATCAACAGCGGGAGATTACTACCGTCGCCTCGCCTACCGTACTTTCGTTAATTAGCAAAATTAGCAAATTTGCGAGTAGCTTTGCCTGCAGATTTAAAACCAGACATCGCTAAAGTAGGCCTAGTGAAAAAAATAAACAATGTCACGTCTCATCAGTTTCCACATCTACATCGACCGTCATCTAACTTTATATGTTTACAATGTGATCTTCAGTTCCTCGCCATTAACAGAGTTTGAAATTTAACTGATTCTGTTAGACATGACTAGTTCGTCATAGTTACACAACAGGTTGTAACCAATGTAAATAATGTAATGATTGAATGACCTTTCGTGTTTTCGTCATTGTAGGCTACTTTAGGTTTTTCGATAGCTTAGATTTTGGAATTTAATATTGACAAGCATTTTTGCATTTGACCCGCGAGGACATGAGAGACATGTCATTTGGCCCGCCGCCCAAAAATTCTTGACACCCCTGGTCTAGAGAAAGAAATAATACAAGGCACAATGCCAGGAACACGAAAAAGAGGTAGACCAAAAAAAAAGTGGGAAGACAACATAAAAGAATGGACAGGACTCACTATCTGGAGCAGGCGACAAGAACAGCAGAAGACCGTAACACTTGGAAGAAGGTATAGTCCACAATGCAGCCAATCTTCGGAGCGAAGACGGTGAAAGACAAGACAAGATCGTATGACGGGCGTAGCCAAAGGGGTCCATTGAATTTTAAAAGACAGAACCATTTTATCAGTTAAATTATTTGTCACATTCTTCTAAAGAAATTACCTTTCACTGCCACAAAGAGCTGGTTTCTTTCCTTCGAAATTCACTGCATTCCAACTTCCAGGTGCATTATTAAATGACTCTATAGAAGTTCTTCATTTAATAACCAATTGGCAATTCGTGCGAAATAAGCCTACTTGATAATGTTCTTTGTCAAATATTCGGTGAGTATAGTTGTGGATAGGCGGTAGTAGCGGGAAGTTAGCAGAGTGATAACAGCGTTGGACGATGGAGCCAGAAGGCCGCGGGTTCGAACCCCGCAATAGCCATATGGTCGAATCAGCCTCAATTCGCTAGAGGGCGGTTATAACTGAGTAGCAGCTGTGGCTGCGAAGGTAAAACGCGGGTCTAGAGAAAGCAATGGCAAACTACTCTAGATTAATGGCTTTATAGCCACCTGCGTCGCTGCCTGCCTGACACCGGAGATCAGCGCCGGACCCGAAGCTCGAAGTCGAGTATGGGCGAACCTTTACCTTTACTAGTAGTATTAGATTGAAGAGTATACAGGCGTTTTAGACGACGACGTTTATGACTCGTCAAGACTTTTTGTTGCACGAAAAAAAGGAAACTGCCGAAGTGCCCCCTATTCTGGAATTCTGGCCAGGCAGCTAGGGCTGCTTTTAGCCGTTAAGCTCCGTCGAGGTCCAGACAGTCTAACAGTAGGTTGTTCATCAGTCTCATAATCATTTATTGGGGCGGAGCTACAACCAGCGGCGGCGCTGAGTTTTGTTGGCTGGGTAGGTCTATAATGCAATCTACACAACTAGGACCCGGCTCAACTACCCCTCGTCCCCCCCAATCAAAACTTCTCTGTGGATTTGCACGATTTGCTCGGGTGTCCCTGCCCGAGGCTGGGTGGGTCCGGACCCCCTTAGCGCCGCCCCTGGCTACAACTTGGGTCGAGTCTTCAGTGGCGGGGCCACGGGAGGGGGGTTGGGGGGGGTTGAACCCCTCACTTGCCATCGGGCCACCCGTGAGATTCGTGCAAAATTGCAGAGAAATTTTTGGTGAGGGGGAGGGGGATGATTGAGGATCGGTTCTACTAGTCTAAGTAATAAGTATCAAGCGTTCTCAACTGTATATATCTACAGGATGGCGTTGCGGGCTTAAACGTTTGTTCACAAGAATCCTACATTGGATATTGAAAAGCTCATAAACATTTTTGCTGAACGACTGGATAGGCGAGCAAAGTTCTATTAAATGTAGTGTTATATATTTGAGACCAGAAGCAATTGGATGACCCGTCAAATGCGCGACCGACATTGCGCGATATTACGTTAGTTGATATCATTGGGGTTAGGGTTAGGGTTAGAGTGAGGGTTTGACTTTGGGTTATGATTAAGACTATAGTTACTAAAGCACGGATGACTTATACTGTAATTTATGGCGCAATTCGAGCTTCCTCGAAATACGCGCTAATGTCGGCGCGCAAATGTCGGTCGCGCAAATGTCGGTGAACCAACAATTGTACAGACCTCTAACTGAACCATGATTGATAGTATTGGATGTCTGTTAATTGATATGGCTTAACTAGCCTACTGCTTTTTAACTAGTAACAGTGGTTTGAAGTTTTCATCAGCAATTTAGTTGCCTGCTGTCTACTTTTTGTCGCCTTTTGTCACTTGTGAGTTGTGACACTGAATAGATTTACTGCAGCGGTTTAAAACAAGATTTCAAGATTTGCTTGAGCAGTAGCATCTGCCACGTGACTCTTACTCTTGCTAGCATTGACACTTGAATGGGCCAAAGACAAGTAATTTTTTACTTAACACGCACAAATTGGAGCAGAATAATTTGAAATTGACTTAAGCATAAGAAATTACAGACAATCAGACATGGAACCTATTGATGCCAGACCTGTGATTTTGTGTCCAAGATGCTCTTATTAAAACACACGTACGAGCATCTACGATTTCAAAATTTTTTCCGATGAGCAAAAAAGGGAAAAAATAATAACCTTGTTATTGGGACCTGCCATTGATCTGGGGGAGGTCAAAAGTTTTTGACATAATTATATGGGGGTAACTGAAAGTTGACAGTTGTTGACAAGGGGGAGGGGTCAACAATTGCCCAAAAATTGTTGACATAATTAATGGACAGCCCCTTGGCTGGCTGCCAATCGAAAAAATTTCAAAGTGCTATAGAAAATAGAAAAAACTAGAAAGAATACAAAGATGACGACCTTTTTTGCTTGTCAGCTCCTTAAAAAAGAAAAAATTTTGCAAGTTTGGTCACGATCGAAACCAAACCACCCTTCCGGAAATCCTGGCTACGCCACTGGGTTATGCTAAAATCTTGGATGACATATTTCATTTTAGAGATGGCAGATGTCGTTAGCAGTGGCGGCTCTAGGATTTGGCAAGTGGGGGGCGTTGTGGTGACAACTTCTAATCATGGGGCCAAACATTTGTTGTTTAATGTATGTAGCATTAAGTATAGGGTCCCAACAGGGGGCCACTGGGGGCAGGCACTCAATGGGGGGCACGGGCCCTCTGGTCCCCCGGTGGAGCCGCCACTGGTCGTTAGAAACGAATATTCGCTACTCTGAATATAGGCCTATTAATTCATTCTTGATCTGTCCATGGAAGCCATCTATAGGGTTGCCAGATCTCCCGTATTTTACGAGAGCTCCCGTATTTCAGCCCCAGTCTCCCACCTAAAAATACTAATACTAATATTATTATAACTTGTTTGTAATATTGATACGCTACATGCAGATGATGCAGTGCATTGAACAGTGTTGTTTATTGCCTTTTCCTAGTGACCTAGTCTATATTCTATAGTAATCTATACTCTATAGTACTGTAGTGTAGTATAGCTCTAGCCATAATTGTTCACAATGAACGGGACCGTGGAGTGGGCGCATTGATCGCGGAAACAATCTCCCGTATTTCGACTTTGGATATCTGGCAACCCTAAAGCCATCTGTATTGTTAACGGCATGAATTTAGTATTTAATATTTTCTAAAATACCGCTCGCATTCAACCATTTACTGTCCACATTTGCATGCGCAGAGCGCGTGACCTGATTCCCGATTCTAATTTTAGCTATAACGCGGTTAGCCAAGACTTTGCCTTGGCATTTACTTTTTGCTTTAATTCGTTTATTTATAGACGCATCCGTATCAAAGACGATGAGCGTCTGCTAAACTATGTACAGTTCCACAGGTTTAGGACCCGGGTTACTAGGAATATACACACAGTATTCATATTTACAGAGTTCGACTATTTACAAGTGTCCGGGGTTGGGAGGCGTCACAGGTGATGCCGCGAGCCGGCTACCCAACCTAAAAACCTGCGTACAGGAAGTAGGAGGTAGGTTTACCCAATGCTCTGACCAGCGAAGGGAGTTGTCTCTCCTCCCGTGACGTTAGCTGCTGAGCGCTATTAAGTAAACAAAATAGGGGGAGGGGCTTGAAAAAGTTTGACAGTTGTTGACAGATGGACAGAGGGAGGGGGTCAAGAGAAGTTGGCGTCAGCGATTAACTTTTCACAAAATTAATGTCAATCTGGCGCGTGAGCGGCGCACCTGGAAGCTGATTGGTTGACTAGCAAAAAGATCTGCCTGTGTCGGACTCGGCTTGTAATGTGCAAGCGCATTTTAAGGTGTTGATTTGTGTTGAAATTTAGCGAAATTCGAATTCGGCGAAATGGGATTTCGGCGAAATGAGAGGTAACCGGTCGAAGTTACACACATTAGATTTGAACACCATTATTTTCTTATGGGGCACGACGCCGCACGAGAATTGTTCACACGCTTGCACTCGTTAAATTTAAAACACATTTCTTGCTTTTCTTAGCTGTGACAACTGACAACTTTAGTCCACCGTACGCCATGTGACTATGACTAAAAATTATTTTTCAAACAGGGTGGTTATGGGGAAGCTAATTTGTGCATAGACGGTAGACCTGTGCATTTGGATGATGGATCCAACAAATGTACTGGATGAAATACGGGGAGGTGGTCTGAATTTAAGATATATATATATATATATATTTTTTTTTTTTTTTTTTTATGCCCTCGGTACTTCATTCCCGAGGGACTTATGATAAAAATTGTCCGGAGACCTGAAATTATAGTGTGCTAGCTCTCGTTCGGTTGTAAACTGGAAAATGTTCCACATTATATATATATATATATATATATATATATATATATATATATATATAATGGCCCTACTTTGCCTATGCCTAGGCTAGGAGCGACTCTGCTCCCAAGAAAAAAATTGTGCTACCTGCAGGGTTATTTCTAGGATTGTGAATTTGGGAGGGGGTGTCAGTAAAATTTGTGGGTCTCTGCCGAAAAAGTCTTGACAAAAAGTCATGCCAGAAAAAAGTGTGACAGGAAAAAAAGAAAAAAACTTAACACAGTCTCAAAAAAGGCTGACAAGAAAAAAAGGGTCATCCGAGAAAAGGTTGGGGGTGTTACTTCTCGAATTGGGGTGTTCGGAGCTATTTAGTATGCATTTAGTATCCATACCAGCCTCAGAATAGCAAATTTTGAGGGGTGTCGACCTCAAATTGGGGGTATTTGGGGTGGGGGTGTAATAATATTCCTGGCTACCTGTTCCAGTTCTATTCCATAAACTGTTATGATGGTATTAGAGGATTTTTTACTCTTCGTCATTACCACGATATTTGTTTTTATCGTGTTTATTTTTATTCCATATTTCTTAGATGTCTTATTTAATTTGTCTATCATTCTTTGGGGCTTTCCTTTACTCCCTGCCAGCATTACCTGATCATCTGCAAAACTCATAGCTTATACCAGTTTCCTGCAAATGTTTATTCCAGCATTTTCTGCCTCTAGTGCCTTTCTTATGAGTTCTATGTAAATATATCTTCTATGTAAATATATCAAGATATACTACTGCTCATAAGTTCATCTCTAAGCAACAGGCCTATCAATGCGCAAAATAGTTGATATAACGAGATTAGATTCAGATATACATGGGCCAAAGATCACAACAATTACAGGTACTACTAAATGGACTTAGCTCTGGGACTTTGGTATAACTGACGAGTTGGCAAAAGTGAATTTAAAAGTAAGCCTAGTGATTACTAGTGATTTCTATTGCATCTGCTACACACCAATTAGGCCCATACTTTCGTTTTAATAAATCTACTTTAGAATTTTTGGTGCTCTACAGCTTTTTAAGAACAAAATTTGCCAAGTTTTAACTCCTGGAGTTTCTAATTGTTTCTCCTGGTGTTTGATCATATACTAGTTTCGATTTTCAGCTTTCATATACTAGTTTCGATTTTCAGCTTTTCATATCTTAATGCTCCGAATAAAATTTAAATTAAAATAAGATTAAAATAAGTCAATTTTCAGGTTTTCATATCTTAATGCTCCGAATAATGAAAGCAGTTGGTGTGAATTGGCAGGATAATCTATGAGTGAAAGTGATCAATTAATGTTTGGGCACACCATGGAGCAGTTATTGCTTTTGCCAATTACAGAGCAAAGTAATCCTATAACAAAAGATATCGATGTTGCTTCAGTCCAAGGTAAGTCATTTAAATTATCTTAAAAGTTATTCAAACGAAGTTATTCTTATGTATTGTTAAAACTGTCCACAGCCATTGTTAATTATTACACATCAGCTCATTAAAATTTGTCATAGTTTAGACCTACTTAATGAACTGGCACAGAACCAATCAACGGCATTTCCGCGAGAGGCTATTGATTGGGAGCAAAGGAATAGCACTATTGAAACAGTCATATGAAATTGTATACATGAGTAGCATAGCCAGGTTTTAGCACTAGGAGAGCGGCAAGCATACTGTATAAAAGGTGCCACCTTTTCGATCCACTTTCTCCAGATGGAATAGGCGTGCCACATTGACATTTTTTCCCAGTCATGTCAAAAAGTCTTGACAAGCAAAAAGGTCATCCCGTCCTATGGCAAGGCAATGATGGAGGCATACTTTTAATTTATAACTAATAGTTTATTTGCTTTAATTTTATTTTTAATTTATTACATTTCCAAAAAGGTGCCACTTTTCTGAATATTTTCTCAAGGGAACGGCCGACATGTTTGGACTCATTTCTCTCAACTGGCTCTTCCTCCATAGTGTGCTGTGCTGTTTCTCATTTATAGATTTCTGGGAATGATCTGGTCTCTTGCAGATGGTTTGGATTACCATCGATCAATTCCTTTAAGTATTACAATTGGTGTTATAAAAGTGTATTATATTTACCAGTAGTAATATGTGCCACTGAAACAACTCTTTTAGCTGTTATAGTAGCATAGTAGTATACCGGTAATTGCTGCTATTGGCCAAGGCAGAGCTACTTCTCTGATACTTCTTAATCTCTCTCCTGCATCTGTCTGATATGATGAATCATTCCATACTGCTTAACCCTTCAGCCGGGGATTAAATTTTTTAGACACCGTAACTGTACCGGGGAATTAATTTTTGAAAAAAACGTTATTCCAAAATGATAACTGTAATTTTTTTGAATTTGCGATATCTCAGGCTATATAAGAGCTAAGAAGATGAAGTATACGTCATTGTTTAGCCTTTTTACTCCTCTTTCTATCCATCCGTGCAGAACAAAGAAATTTCGGGGTAGGGTCCACTCTACGGGCAAAAATAGCACCCCCGCCCCTCAAAATGTTCAAAGCTCCGTAGCGAAAGTTTTTCAGTGGTGACCCCCATCGGATGAGTGGCAGTGTTGTAGATGGATGTCAGTGGAACAAAATTAACCAAAAACTTTGAAAATCGGTCAACATTTGGTGAAGACACCTGAAGTCTAACCTGGACACCTGTTCAACACCTAAGTATTGGTTACGAATTTTGAGAAAACTGTGTAATTTTTTTTTTGAATTTGCGATATCTCAGGCTATGTAAGAGCTAAGAAGATGAGATATATGCCATTGTTTAGCCTTTTTACTCCTCTTTCTAACCATCCATGCAAAACAAAGAAATTTGGGGGTCGGGTCCACTCACGGCCTAAAATAGCACCCCCTCAAAAAAAAATTTCAAAGCTCTGCCTCTAAAAATTTTTCAGCTGAGTAACCCCAATCAGGTGAGCGGCAAACTTGTAGGAAGATGTAGGAGGAACAAAATAAATCAAAAATTTTGAAAATCGGACCACAAACGCCGAAGATCTTCAGCCGAAACTCGTAGTTTTGTACTAGACTTGTCCCAATTACTGACCCCCTCGGTCCAAAGACCATATATTTCTTTTCAACTAGAGCAAATCTAGCTAAAAAATAGGTGATATCTATCGAATGGATAGATAATTAAGCGATTGATAGCATAAGATGTATCAGATACGTCGCGCCTGGCACAGGAACCACTACGAAAGTGGCCGGACGTATGGGATACGTCGCGCCCAAATACGGTAAGATAACGGTGGACGTATGGGATACGTCGCGCCCGTTTGACGGGTTAATCTACTTGATAATTATAAGGTTTAATTGGTTTGGCATAACTGATGTTGCACTAAAGTCATCCAAATCATATCTTCAAGACCGTGCTCATCCAGTGCATGTCAAAGGCCACAAGTCTGAACATGCAAGCTTTGATTTGATCCAACAAGGACCTTTTCTTTTCACACTCTGCATTGCTCCTCTTGGCTATCTTCTTGCATCGCACAGTACTTAAAATTATTTGTATGAGGATGACACCCAAGTGCTTTTATTTTTTGAAGAGCCATCTACTCCAACATCCCTACTAGCTACAGTTCAGACCTGGATGGCAGACAATAAACTTCTACTCAACCCTGCAGAGACTGAATTTTTTCTTTTCGGAAATCCACCACAGCTAGAGAAGATCGGCTTGTTATCAACTTGTCCAAAAAGTTCTTTGGTGATTCACTGATTAAGATCTTCCTAGTCTGCTCACAATATTGGTGTCATATTTGACAGCAGTTCATCATTTTTTAAGCTCATTGATGCTATGTGTCGTTCTAACCATTGCCACATTTGGGGCTTATTCAAAATTAGACACTTCATCCCAGACTTGGAGTCCTCAAGGTCGTGGCCTTGGCCTCGAGGCGCCTTGGCCTCGAGGTCAAATGTCAAATGACGCTGGTCTTGGCCTCGGGGTACAAGTCCTTGACCTCAGACCCGGTGTCCTTGGCCTTGGCATGAAGAGTAAAGTCCTTGGCCTTGTATTCGGGGCCAAGCCCTCACACCATGGAATTAAACAAGAAAATCGTGTATTCACACTGTTGTACAAACAGCTTGAAATGTGCCTCAGCCCTCTTGTCATTATAGAGGAGACGAATAATACATGAACACATAGTCTAGTCTCCTTACTTATTTATTAATCCTGACTTCCATTTAATCACTGTTGTTTAGTATTTCTGAAATGCAACAAGCACATTTAGTGTGAATGCCATAGCATTTAACTTAAGACTTGCCAATTTATTCATAAGGCACTTCACTCTAATTAGGTTTCTTAACCTTCATCAATTTTTATTCATCATTTAAGATTATCAGCACTCAACCAGGTCTTTGAATGCCCTGATGCTTCATTGACCATACACTACAGTAGTAGGACCAATCTTGACAACTTGTAATGTAATGTAATGTAATTAGCTATTTATATTGCGCCTAATCAATCAATGTTAGCAAGTGCATTACAATTAATGTCAATTATATCAATTATTATAAGCACAATTAAACAGATGTGTTTTCAAATGTTTACGGATCAGCGACAGGCGACTTTATGTTTCGATTAGCGCTGGTCCTAGGCGTTCCAGGCATGGGGTCCGGCGTTTATGAGAAGGCTCGTTGCGCCATGACTGTCCAAGACGCAGGTTTCTGGTATTGACTGGTAGAGGCTGATCGTAGGCCTGGTCTACCAATGGCGGTTGATGTTGGCTGGAGCAGATAGGTCGGACAAAGACCATTCTGTGCACAGAACATCAGCGTGCATAGTTTGTGTTGTATCCGTGACTGGACTGGAAGCCAATGAAGTTCTTGACCGCCGGAGTGACGTGGTCTCGAGGTTTTAGGTCCAGCACCGGACGTGCAGCAGCATTTTTACGCGCTGCAGGTTGGCCAGTGTAGACTTTGGGAGGCTGTTGGCAAGAACAGAATTACAATAGTCTAGCCTGGACAGAACAAACGCAGAAACCAGTTCTAGAGGCGACTTTTTTTGCCAGCGATTTAACAAATCTGACGGATATTTCTGAAATGTGATAGAAGCAGCTCTTGGCTAACTGTCCAACATGTTGCTTCACGGTCAATTCGTTGTCAAACAGTACTCCGAGATCTCTGACGACGGAAGAAGGGCGGACGATGGTGCCCTGAAGTGCCAGACTACAATCGGTGTTAGACAGCTTAAGCATGTTAGCATGTGAGCCAAACCATGCAAGCTCAGTCTTGGAAGCATTAAGTTGCAATCGTCGTGAGGAACACCATCCTTGGACCTCTGTGATGCAGTTTTGATTTCTTGATTTCTCAGACTGTGGAAGTCTCTTCCAACACAAACATATTCTCAACTGGGTTTCTCTTAATTCTGGTCTCACCATAAAACTCATCTGATTTCTATTGCATGCATACCTTCCTTAGCCAGAACCAACAACTTTCAGAGTGACTATGAATTTCAAACAAAAACTATCATGGACATGATTTCTAACTTCAATTTTCACTCTGAAGAAACTATAGACTGGTGATAATGCATTATTATAATGTAAGTAAGTAAGTAAGTAAAATCTCGTAGATTTATATAGCGCTTTGGAAAGCAGCTCAACAGTAGCTGCTTATTCATAGGCTCTCAGCCTTTCTTAAAATAGCTATGGGAAAGGTGAAAGATAAGCCAGGCAATACCGGTAGTCAATATCCGAAGGGCAGTGAGGCTAGGTCGTTACAGCTATGGAGGAAATGAAGACTTGAGGAGGATAATGCAGAGAATTATAGGAAATGAGGTTTCAGATTTTATTGTTTGAAAGTGACCAGGTTTGCGGAGGGAAGCTGGGATAGAGTTCCAAAGTTCAGGTGCAGCGTATGAGAAAGCATGTTGCAAATATTCAGGGATGACTGATTGAGTGGGCGTGACAGAGTGAGATGAGATGACGAACGTGTGGGTCAAGGAGGCTGAGGGGTTAATAGTGATCTAAGGTAGACAGGCTTTGATGACTGAAGTGAGCTATATGTAAGTGTTATTATCTTATATTGGATATGTTCTGTTATTTTAAGCCAATGTAATGATTTTAGTATGGATTAAATATGGGAGAATTTAGGTGACATAGTAACAGCACGAGCCAATGCATTTTGTATTGATTGCAATTTGTTGATGGAGGCTTTGGGAAGGTTATGGTAGAGGGAGTTACAGTAATCTAATTTGGAGTGGACTATTGAGGTGGCAATTGTGGAGGCAGTTTTAGTATCTAGGCAAGGGCATAGGCGTCGAAGGTCACGAATATGAACATAGCAGGCTTTTGATAGTTGGGAGATTTGTGATTCGAAGTTTAGAAAAGAATCAAATTTGAATCCTAGATTTCTAGCAGTTGGAACAGGGATTATTGTGGTGTCAGGAGCCAAAACTAGTTTAGGATTGTCAAATTTTTTGAGTTGTTGTGGTAGTCCAATTAAAAGAAACTCTGTCTTAGAAGGGTTAAGAGCAAGGAGATTAGATGACATCCAAGCAGAGATTGATGAGAATGCAGATTCAAGCTCAATAATAGAAGCATTGAATGAAAGAGGTGAGAAGGATAGGAATAGCTGGGTGTCATCGGCATAGAGTTGGTGATTTAAATTAAGGGAATTAATTACAGATGAGAGTGGTGTGGTGTAATGGCTGAACAGTGCAGGCCCAAGAACAGATCCTTGAGGCACTCCATAATCTACACTGTGAGATAGAGAAATTTGACCAACACAGGACTCTTGAAAGACCAAGATTTGAGATATGATGTAAACCAGTTGTGAGCTTTTTCAGATATGCCAAACCAGAGGGAAAGTCGCTTGAGCAGAATTTTGTGATCTATGGTATCAAATGCAGCAGAGAGGTCAAGGAGACAAAGGCCAGTAACTTGTTGAAAACCAATTGCGGTTAAGAGTCTGTCATGAATGTAGGTGAGGACGGTTTCAGTTGAGTGATGTTTAGTGTAGGCAGACTGATGAGTGTTATATAGCAAGTTATTTGAAAGGTGCTAAATAAATTATGCTAAATAACTTTACGATTGATTTTTATGTAGTTATCATAAACAGAACATGCACACAGATATAGAAACTAGATTTTACAAGCTGTTTGTTGCAGTTGATAATTTATCTTTTGTGCTATGATTGCAGACATTGTACGCCTACTTCATGAAGCTGATAAGCAGATATTTAGCTACAGAACAGGAAATATGGTAACATTCTTAATCATCGATTTTGTTAGTATCATTGTTATATGAGATATGAAATGCAGACCAATCAAAACAGAAGAAATAGTTTCAGTACAGAACCCATCTTGGCCCTGTACTCTTCCAACATGGCGGTCTGATCATTCAGTTCTAGGTGCTTTTCTTTATCCTGTGGAATGTCTGACACAGTCTCATTCTTGGTCAGCTTAGTGTGGTGTTTATGTGAAATTCCTTCACTGTTAGGGGCTACTCTGCTACTGTTGTTCATTGTTAAGGCATAAAGTACCAGTAATACAATGCAATAATGCATCAGTAATACAATATGATGCAATGCAATATACTATATTGTATTACTGATACCTTAATGATGACAGACAGAATGGATGATTGGAAATTATGTTGGTTGTACTATTGTTTCTGTTGGTTCCACTCTGTGATGCACGCTGTGACTCTGATAACTAGTCTGGTAGAACCAAAGCCCCAGACTTAATAAATCACTTGATAATACAGTTGGGATCAGCAAGGACACAATGAAGCACCATACATGCAGAATTTGCTGCCATATATCTTCATTTGTAAGTTTTTTGAGTCTGTTAACTCTGAGAATTCTTCTTAAGCAGAACTACATTGGTTACATTAATGTTATGTTTAAACTGCAGGGCATTTTAGAAAGAGGCATAGAACTTAACCTTGAGAAGCTTCTAATTATGGTCTGTGACATTCTAAAAATGGTAAGGAAATTATAATTACAAGTTGCATTATAAAGGTTACTTATTTGACTTTATGGCCAGTTGAAAAATAGATTGATTATTGGAAGTTCATAATACCAGTACAATGTTATATATCCTAATTGAACTTCATGTGCTTATGAATTATGTATTATATATTAACTAGCTGTTAACCCCTCAAAAATGATGGGGACAGTGGCTATCTCCTTCCCCGATTTATTGCAAAAGTTCATATTATTACATATAACAATTTTTAAAATCTGAAAATGTAAAGTGAATGGTAGATTATCATTTAAAATTTTTCCTCTGTCCTCACTGGGTGGCTTCCCCCCACAGGGGGCTGGACACCATAACGGAACCTTACGACTATGGTTTGGGCCTATGGTTCCAATGGGATTTGGTCTCCAGTGTTACCTACGGCCCCTTTTGGGCTTATGGACCCAAAGGGGCTTTGTCTCCCACTGAGGGCTGGGACTGTTTCTCCCCTGGGGGGGGCTGTGCCCCAGTGGAGTTTACGGCCCCCACAGGAGCTGGGGCTTGGTCTCCCATGGGAGGCTGCACTCCTGTAGGACCTGCAGCCCCACATGTGGGGCTGTGCCCCTCGGTGGGGCCTACGGCCTCCCTTGGAGGCTTGGGCTCGATCTCCGATGAGAGGCTGCACCCCAGTAGGGCCTACAACCTCCACGTCAGCTGGGGCTTGGTTTGCAATGGGAGGCTGCACCCCCTTCCAGTAGGGCCTACAGGCTACGGCCCAACACGGGGTCTGCGTCCTCAGTAGGGCCTACGGCGCCACATGGGGTACTGCGCGCCCACAATGGTGCCGTAGAATGTGCAGCCAATCAGGGCGCTTCCCCATTGGGGCCAATCTGCCAATCAGGATGTTTCATCAAGTTCCACCCATTATAAAGTTTGGTTGCCTATAGCAAGGACATCGTCCAAAATCTGCCATGTAGCATGACGGAAAACTTAATTAATGGACAAAGGAAATTATTATATAAGATAAGTGACACTGATTGCTTGATTTGTGAGATATTAATGAGACATACATTTGTTGGCGTTGTGCGACCAGTTCTCGTCAGAACACCGAAGTTAAGCAATGCCGAATGCAGTTAGTACTTGAATGAATGACCATCCTGGGATCTAATCATGATGCTGGCGGCCAACCAAGCCATTCATCACTTAGGCAGGTAGATAAATTATTAGTAGCAGTGCTAAGCTGCAAAGGTAAAACCAGGCCTAGAGAAAGTTATGGTGACCTACTCTGTATTAATGGCGTAAGCCACCTGCTGCTTGCCTACTACCGGAGATCAGCATTTGAAACCCTATGCTCGTTTAAGTGCGGGGACTACCTCTACCTTATACATGCTGAAGCCAAATAGCCACATAATTTTGTCATTGTGAACAAATATCGTTAAATTTGTATTGGTGATTATGTTTAATGGGTAACAACTTGTACTACATGAAAAAAAAGACTATTTAATAACATTTATAGAGGCTTTTAGAGAGAGGGGATTTGATAGAAACATACAAAATAATGACTGGGAAAGTAGATGTGCCATACAATCGATTCTTTACATTGGCACACTTTAGCAGCACAAGAGGCCACAAATGCAAATTGTTTAAGCAGAGGGTGGGTCCAAGGAAGAAAAATTTTTTAATGCAAGGATTGTGGACAAATGGAACAGTTTGGACAAGGTGGGAGTGACAGTTGAAACAGTACCGTAAACCAGTGGTTCCCATTGGGGGGCATGCGCCCCACCGGGGAGCAATTTCATTATTTAGGGGGGAAATTGGGCAATTTCAATGTTTAAAATTTTTAGAACAGGATAATTAAAATTACGAGTGTTAAAAAACTTATGGAATATAGATTAATAGAAGAAGCTTCATTACTGAATGAGTAATATATGTTAATGCAATTCAGTTCTGTTTTGCATGTTTTGTATCTGTCGTTGCTGTTTTTCATATCATTTCATGTTATTCCGATAACACAATTTCTGTGATTGCTTCTGTACATGTGTCACAGGGGGACATAAGGATTTTAAAACGACTTCGGTGGGGTGTGGCCTAAAAAAGGTTGGGAACCACTGCCGTAAACAGATTCAAAGGCTATCTCGATAAACTGGGTTATTGAATGCAGATTTCAATGTTTTTAAAATCTTTTTATGGAAAAAAGCCAAAAACAGGATAATTAAAATCAAAGACGATTTGTTAATTGATCTAACTTATGAAGAATATAGATTCAGCAAAGAATATGGATTCATTATTAAATGAGCAAAACAAAAGTGATATTAATGGGAAATTCAAGGAGTTCAAATACATGTTGATGGTGAAAAGTTGAATTTTGCATCAGTTTTTTTATATCTAATAACCGAAGATAATGACTTTTCAGGAGATAAGAACGTTATTGGAATACTTTTGCCAACAATTTCATTTGACATTGATTGAATTATTCTGATATCTACCCATGTATCGTGAGACATGGGGGACATTTGAAATGAAATGTTTAGGAAAATGCTGAGTTATTTGATCAAAAATGATACTATTCGCAAAGACCTGGGGAACAAAGACTGTTGTGAGAAGATCAAAAAAAGAAAATTATCGATTTTGAACATCTGCAGAATGAGGATGACAGAATAATAAAGACAGTGATGATTCAAATGGTAAAGAAGCTATTCTTGAATGGATAAACAAAAGGTTATTGAATGCAGATGTTTACATCATGGTGGTTTTGATGATGATGCTTCTAGCCTCCTAAACCACTTTAAATCACATTATTATTATATAAGGCTTGAATGCAGAATCCAACAGTGCATAACAATCTTCAATTTACAAGGCTGAGCTGAAATAAATATGGGGTGAATAGTGCCCCTTAATTGGATACATTGTCAATAGTCTGCTTTTGTTATGGTATGCTTCTTTTGTCTTTCATTGTAAAGGCCCTGTTATAAGAACTTATTGCCACAAACATTCAAATGAGTCAAAATGAAATATTGTAGCATCTTATTTTTGAAGCGCTGAGTCTTCAGCATATTCAACATCAGTCTTTCAACATCGAGTGCAAGAAGAGGCTCATCCAATGCTACATCTTCCCAGTGCTGACGTATGGATGCGAAACCTGAACAATAAACAGGAAGATTATGAAAAAGATCACAGCCTTTAAGTTTTATGGTGTTACAGAAGTATCTTGAGAATCAGCTGGATGGACAAGATAACAAACGACACAGATCTAGAAAGAAGCAAAATAACAGCATCCTGGAAACAGGAAATAATACGAAGAAAAATGTCCTACACTGGTCGCGTCATGAGAGGTTCGGCCAGAGACCTACCACTGATAATAATGGATGGTAGAATAGAAGAAACAAGGAGAAGGGGTGACCGAAAAGTAGCTGGATGGGCGACATCTTTGACTGGACAAACATAAAGAACTATGGATCCCTAAAAAGAGCAACAGATGATAGAGAGATTTGGAGGAAAATGACTGTCAACTCTCTGACAGAGGATGACACATAAAGAAGAGTCTTCTGTTACAATATAAGTAGGGACACTCCAAGCGATGATTTTGTGTCATGAAGTAATTAATGGATTTGTTTGTAATTAATGGGTCAAGTAATAAGTGTTCCAAATTGAAATGCCTATGATATAAAGTGATTAAAAAGGTGAAATATTGTGGGATACTATGGGCTTGAACAGGTCGTGAGCAATAAACATTTTTGCTCAATGCTCCAACCACTCATGATCCAAGGCCTTAAACTATCTCAGGTTTTTTTATCACTCCAACTCACTGCTCCACTGCCATTAAATTAATTTTCTTCCCTTTCTATTCCATTTTACCACTCTGTTTGCATGCATCGATTGTATAGCAACATCCATGGGCAATGAATTCACAGAGTGAAAGAAAATGCTCCATTTGAGCTGAATTATTATGATATTTCTTTAATTTTGTGTGTGTTTTAAAGCTTGTCTTCGCTTCATCTTTTATGATTCCTTTAGAATTCTGATGAATGTGCAATTGTCCTGAGCGGATGTGGAACATCTGGTCGATTGGCTTTTATCACTGCAGTAAGTAATTCTACTAAATGTCAATTTATGTTTAATTCCAATGTGGTGTTTTGAGACCAGTTCCTAAGAGAACATCACATGTTTAAGCAGTGTTGGGCTGTAGATAAATAAGTTGAGCATGAAGCTGCAAAGGCAAAATGTTTGTCTAGTGAAAAGACTGTTGAACAACTCTAGATCAGTGGTGTTAGCCACCTGTGTTGCTGCTTACCATGGAAACTAGAGATCAGATCATTTTTTACACAGGTTTTGGTTATAATGCCTGACCTAATGCTGACCAATGATAAAAATCAAGTTGGCATGATGTTACATGGCCACTGAATTATAAGACTTTAAAAGAGTATGCAATGTAGTACATAGTTTAACAATATTTAATTGACACATTAAACCCTTGAACAGTCACTTTAACCGAACAGGTTAAACCGGAGGAAGCACTTAAGTAAGTAAGTTAGTAAACACAATATCGTTGTATCCCTACACACCCCCTCAATGATATAAAAACCCCTTAGTGTTCAGCAAGTTCAATGAATACCAATGTTCTTAACAAATTTACTAAGTTTAACTGCCTCTAAAGGTTTAGTAAGAGCATTCAGCAGTCATTTCTTCACTAGAACAGTATTTAACATTAATATCTCCAGAATGAAACAGTTCTCTAATAAAATGGTATTTAACATCAATGTGTTTGGATCGTGAACTTAATTTTTCATTTTCCAACCACCTGATACAGTTTAAATTGTCTTAAAAAATAATTATGGGTTTCAAAACATCCTGATTAAAGTCCTGTAGCAGTCTTTTAATCCAGGGTGCTTCTTGAACTGCTTCTGCTAGAGCTACATATTCCATTTACTTTCAATTGCTGTCTTTCTTTGAGGTAATGTAGATAGAGTCCAAGTCTGATTATTCCGTAGTGACTCCATTTCTTTATCCATTGCTTTAATCCATTCCTCAGAATTTTCACTCGATAATGCTTCTTTAACATTCTTTAGTTCCACTTGATTAGTTATTACTATAGCTGCGGATATTAGTGATTAATTAATCGTTAAAATTTTTAATTGATTAAATTTTCTTTAATCGATTAATTTTTCAATTAAATTTTAATATTTTTGTAACGTATTTACTTGAATACCTACTTAGCTTACTAGGCTATATTTCTATTTCGTTCAGACAACAATGGCGAGTAATGAAAGCAATGCTGCAGTTAAGCATTTAGGCCCTACAGGGAGAGATGACCAAGCACTTTTGTTTTGTTTTTAAGCTAACTGCAGATGGCAAAGTAGACAATACAAGGAGATAAGCAAAAAGCTATATGTAATTATTTTAATCGAAATTAATCGATTAATCGATTTTTAAAAAATTCTGATTAATCAAACAAGAAAATTTTAATCGTTACCAGCCCTAGTTATTACCTTATATGCAGTTTCAATCAATCTTTCTGGAGCTTTCCCTTTATTGATTCGTTCTGAACGTCTTAATGGAATATGTTCGTGTTGTCTTTTTGGAATAATTCCATCAGATCTTTCTATTTCTGCTGTGTTCTGTATTTCCAGTTCAATGCCTGTTGAATGATTATCTTCATTCAATGTCTGAATTTCTTCCTTATAAGATTCTGTATCTTTTGGTTCTGCATTGTTTCTGATTTCAATTTCTTTAATATGTAAAAGGTTTTGAAGTACATTTTACAGACAGACAGACAATGCAAGATAACTTATGGAGGTAAAACAGTCATAACTGCAGCAGATCTCAATGGACTTTATGTTTTGAGAACAGAAATACAGCAAGCTTTAAGGATTACAGATGATCAACATAAAGAATGCATCCATGTGTGGCATTGACGACTTGGGCATAGAGACTCAAATGCCATAAGACGACTAGAAACAGAGGACCTAGCTGTTAATTTTCATGTGGAAAATTGTCAAGTAGTCGAAAGATGCGAAAGCTGTATAAAGACAAAGATGACAAAGAAATCTCTTCCAAGAAAGTCAGAATGAAGAACTACAGAAAAACTTGACCTAATACACACAGATGTCTGTGGACCCATACAGACAACTAGACTACTCCAGGAGGTGCAAGGTCAGCTCATGATGATACCATGGATAGGTGTTTCCAGTCTTCTCTGTTCTTCACAAAATTTTGAATTTAATTTCTTCATTTTCATGTGAGTTACTTCTTAAATTCCATCCAGCCATCTCATTATCTTCCTCTTCTTCTAGATCCTTCCACTTTTTCTGGCATAATCCCTTTTTCCAGAGTGTCTCTGGTCCTCATAATATGTCCAAAGTGCCTCAATCTTTGCCCCCATAATTCTGGCTTCTAGTGAGATCTCTGGTTTGATTTCTTCTATTACTGATTTGTTTGTTATTTTAGGTGTCCATAGTATTTTTAACATTTTCTTCCAGAACCATTGTTCAATTGCATCTATTCTTCTGTTCTCTTTTCTCACAGTTTAGCTTTTGCTGAATATAGGGCTATTGGAAAGACCTTTGATTCTCTAATTCTCCTTTTGTTAATATCTCCATCTTTCATCATTTTACACCTAATCATTTCATTGCATCTTTGCCCATCATTATTCTTCTTGTTTATCTCATTGTCACTTATTCCATTCTTATGCACAATAGAACTCAAAATGCAAAAATCCACCACTCTGCTTTTGGTTAAAGGAATAGAAGTTAGGTATCTAACAGCTTCTATTGCACAAAAAGTTTAAAAGCTTTTTCAAGCTTTTCAATTCAGTGTCCTTTCAAGCGTTAAAGATGTTTATAATTATCAGCTGTGTGTTTGTTTCAAAATAGCATATAGATTTTACTGGATATGTTTTGTTTTTAGAGGACATTTAACAGGAGACTTTTGCTCGTTGGCAGACAACCAATATTTCACTATCTGATCGCTGGTGAAGACGAGTGAGTCTGCAATTATTCTATCATTCTATCTGAGAGAATTGACTCTGTTTACATATATATATATATATATATATATATATATATATATATATATATATATATATATATATATATATATATGATAAGGCATCTCTTATGTATAATGTTATATATCCAATATCCAAATTGAACTTCTTCCCTTTCTTTGAGGCAGAATATTTAGACTAAGAATTTGTGCAATTGAAATGCCACCTGGAGATTATACTTGCAGGAAACAGATCTCTGGAATTTCTAAGCAAAATATAGGGCATTTTGTTGAAAAGTGAGGGTGTTAGCATTTCATTGATTAAGCCTCTTCTTCATCACTGACTTATCAACTTATCTGCTTAAAAATCAATTGTAGATTTGCAATGATGAACTTGCCTTCAATCCATCAACAACTGAATTTCAGCACGCTTTCTATGTCCATATCTCAAATCATCTTTCTGGCTTGATCAGAATTTTTGTGGAAATAATTGTTCTTATCTTGTTTCCACGTGCTTTCAATGTTTTCTTCTAATTTTAGGTCAATTGTCACTGTCTGCACTCTCTACACTCTGCAGTTATAGTTATCGTGCTTGTGTACTGAGGACGTATTGCATCTTGCAACATAAAGTGTGACAGATGACAGTCTTTGTTATTCTAATGGTCTTATTCTTTTTTTGCCTGTAGGGCTTTGCTAATGTCTAAGGAATTGACAGAAGATGATCCTATTAGTGGTATAATGGACTTAGAAAAGGTAAAATCTAATAGCACAATTATTGTTGATGATTTTCTTATAATTTTTATAGACAGCAACAAAGTTATAATATATAGCTTATATTCTATAAATCGTAACTAAGGTTCAAGTAAAAACTTTTCTGAACTAGTTGTTGCAAAGTTTATCCTCAGGGAATTTTAGAATTCATGATGTGTGTGAGCCATTTGTCATTTATTATGGATTTATGGAATATATATGGATAATGATGACGACAATGATATTATTTGCTACACATATATTTATGACTGTTAAATGCAGCTGACCAAAAATCATCGTAGAGTTTTATACTTTGGAATAACTTGTGGTCTGTCAGCTCCATATGTAGCCGGCCAACTAGACTACTGCCTAAAGAATCTTGACAGATTCATTCCAATTCTTGTGGGTTTCAACCCAATTGAATGCGCAAGGTGAGAGCAATCTTTGATTGAATGAAAAGTTTAAGAAAATCATGCAGTTCATTTGTTGTTGTATTGTTGGCTGTGAGTATGGTTGCCAGATGTCCAAAGTCGAAATACGGGAGATTGTTTCCACGATCAATGCGCCCACTCCATGGTCCAGTTCATTGTGAATTATTATGGCTAGAGCTATTCTACACTACAGTACTATAGACGTAATAGAGTATAGACTAGGAAAAAGCAATAAACAACACTGTTCAATGCACTGCATCATCTGCATGTAGTGAAACAATATTACAAACAAGTTATATATAGTATTAGTATTATTAGGTGGGAGACTGAGGCTGAAATACGGGAGCTTCCGTAAAAATACGGGAGATCTGGCAACCCTAGCTGTGAGGTTAATTAATTAGTTATCTGGATTTTTATGTCACTTATTCTTGCTGAATGTAATTCAGGAGCTGAATGATTTTTGGAGTTGTTTTGAATTGAAGATGTGAATTGAACTGTTTTTCATGTTGTCATCCTCATTGATATTTTCAGAGATGTTTCTATTGAAAACTGGGATAAAACCTTTCTACAAGGTACAGTTTATCTGTTGCAAGTCTCATGAATTTTAAATATTTCTTGATTTATTCTGACATTTAATTGTTTCTTACATTTAATGATAAGCAACTTTTTCAAAAATTTGAGAATGCATGAGAACAATGATTAGTGTATATGCATAGGGGGTCCATTTACTCACATTTTGGCATATCCTGTGATCTTTTTGCTAAAGGGGTTAATAAGTTAAATCTAGTTCACCAAATGTACCCTCGGGGTGGATACTGCACCCCTGAATTTTCTGTTATTGAATATTTTTCTTGACTATAATCAATATCCCTAAACCTAATGCAAATAAACAGGTATGTCCAAAAAAGTAATTTGGCATTAACATACAATGCATTGAATATACAACTTCCACAGCTAATTATTTTAGTGACTACATTGGTAATGTTGGCTCAAATCTAATCTCTAAATTTCCAGTTGTCAAACTTAACTCAGAAGTCGGTATTGCTCATATTTTAATTGATAATCCTAACTGCCAATCTTCCACACTATTCCCTACCACTTCCTATGAAATTAATTATATTATTAATAATCTTAAAATGGAAAATTAAAGAAAGACAGATTAAATTCTTTGGGCACATGATGAGAAAAGAGGTTCTGGAGAACTTGGCAGTGACTGGCATGGTGGAAGGAAAAAGATCGAAAGGAAGACAGAGATATAAATGTGTAGACAAACTGAGAGAAGGCTTGGAAGTAAAGAACAACACTGAGCTTCTGAGGATCACCAGAGGTCGAGAAAAGTGCAAGTCCATGGCCTCCAATGCAAAAGAGCAAGGCACCTGAAGAAGAAAATAAAACTAGTACTGGTTACGATGACAGTAATAAAAAAATAACAGCTCTGACAGCTTTTAATTTTTATATGTGCTGACTATACTCAGAAGTACTCTCTGATATTATTACCATAAAATCTCAAGTATAGTGTGCACATGAGTATAATGCACACCGCTTTCTGGAGTGCAGATCAAAAGATAAAATCAATTTCATTAATATAATGCACACCCTTAAATCCTCACACTTGGCAACGTTTTACTTGACCACCAGTAAGCTTAATTATTGCTGACAGAACTGTGAATGTTGCAAATGTCAAGATGTTCACTGGTAGAAGTTCCTGAACTTGCATTTACTGTAACAAATGGGAGAATGTAATCACCCTGGTATCATATTAAATATAGATTCCACTGTTAGACTGTCATTAATTATAGGCAGAGTCTGGCTGCAGTGACACCTAGCTTTGTTTAACTGAGCTAGTATCCAGCAATAAATTGTTAATATCACCTGTATTGTGGTTCCAAGTCATTGTCTCCCTCTCCTCTCCTTTCCCTGCAAATTGTCTCTCTCCATCTCTCTCCCTCTCCCTCTGACAGCAGACACTTTGTACCAGCAATAGATTAAGCTGTCAATATTCAATAAAGTCATTAATGCAGTTGGACTTCATTGTCCCTCCACCCCTCTCCTTAAAAATTGTCTTTTCAGATCAACTAGAAGAATGTTTCAAAGACTTCACATCGGGTTTTGCAGTAATTTAAAGTTTTAAACTCGAAATATTTTGTTCAGAAATCTTTTAATGAATGTGAAGAAGCGTTATCCGAGTTGGCAGATATGTATGAATCAGACGCAAACAGAAAGCGGATTTGCTATCCGAGTCTAAATCGTTTTGTCAATTGTACAAGCAGATGCCGAAAGATGCCGTCATTTCAAAAGTTCATAAAATCGGTGATGTTTCATATTTTATTGGAATTTGTGAAACGAGAGGGATTTCTCCAAACTTAGCGAACTTAAATGATTTGCCTATCAGCAGTGCATCTGCTGAATGGAGATTTAGCACACTCAGTGTTTATTCTAGGCCTTCTCTGGGGGGAATTTCCCCCAAAGTTGAAAAATTCCCCCCCCAAAAAAAAAATTCCATATGTTGCATTGGGGAATGGAAATTTCCCCAAAAAAAGTTTGATGAAGGGGGGTAATTTTTTTTGGAGAGGGGAAAAATATAAGGATGCTTGTCAGAGCATTTGATTTGAGAAGGATAAGAGAAATATAAAGAAGAAGGCTGTGATGACTTTTTTGCTTGTCACCACATCGCGGAGGAAAAAATAAAAAAACGGCGCATTACCTTTTTTTGCTTGTCAAGGTTTTTTTGGGAGACAAACCTCCCCCAAACTTTTCAAACTCCCCCCAATGTCAAGGTGGCTAGAAATTGATGTAATGTGAGCACTGAGCACACTAAAGCAAATAAGAAGCTGGACATGCTCAACTATGGTTGAAATCCAACAGTCGGACTTTTCATTGCTAAACGTTGAAAAGGAATTTTCTGAAAATTTAGATTTCAATAGCGCAGTTGACATTTTTGCTAAAATGAAGAATAGACATAAAGTTCCAGTTAGGGCCTAGTGTAGTTGGCTTATATGCACAATTAAGCAGTGCCAATACCCATAAATAATTGCTGTATTATTCAATGTTTTGTATATAATTGTTTAAAAAGTATACATTTACTTAAAATTAAATCATTGAAAATGTTAATAGAGTTCTACTTTCACAAATTCCAGAGTTCATAGTGATTTCAATTATTTCATGTAAGGTATAAGAACTAGGCCTACCGTAATGTCATTAAGTATTGGTGGCTTTGGCCTGAATTTCTGAATTTTGACCCCCTCGGGCCCCCCTGGTCCAAAATCCTGGATCCGCCACTGCCAAATAACTATATAATTTTAGCATTCAATGTGCCTGAAATGTGAGCATCAGAAAAATTTTTAATTTCTGTGTTGTGGTTATTTCTTTGTGGTGGTTATGTTTGATAGTTAATAACCTATGCTATGTGATCAAAATCAACACGTGCTAACAGTTTTGCAGAGCTTTGAATGCAGAATCAAATGGTATATAACCATGTTCAACTTTCAGAGGCTGGACTGAAATTGACAGAGGTAGTAACCACCCCACTTACAAGAAGATGTTGTGATATAAGTTAGCAGTTTGAGAGTTAAGACAGGATGCTTTTATGCAATATAATAATAAATTTAGCCACAAAGCATTGTGCCAGCATGGTAATGTTATGTTTTCTTTAGTTCTCAAATTGATGTCAAATGCTGAAAAGCAAGGAAATGCTTTTATAATAAATCCCATAATTGGGGTAAGCACAGAATTATGCAATTAGCTCTACTCAACTGATTACTTATTCAATTGAAGGTACTTTTCATGTCAAGGTGTGCAATTGCAATTTTGTTTAATTATAATCTTTAAGAATGAATAATTACCGGTATTACTCTAACCTAGTAGTACTTGTACTTTTATTTGAGTAAAGTGCATATTTTTTCTATACTTGGATTTGGCTTATGTTTTGAGTAAAGCTATATACATGACCATTGACCATCACGTAATGAACCCATGTCAAGTGTCTGGTACATTAATGGCATGTTTTCACAGATTGTCTGAATAACTATTTGTTACACCTATGCTGCAAATTGACTCCAAATGCAATTGTGTATGTGACATTTGTGTTTATCTCTTTGCCCTTTTCTGATAATCGTTATTGACTTGCAAACCACTAAGTATACATATTCTGTGGCTAGTCAGTTTCAGATTCGAAAATTCTATTAAAATTGGGAAGAAAAAATTTTTTTGAAGTACTTGCTCTGATGTTACAAAGAGCCACAGCCTATGGCCAGAATGAATGATAAAGTAGATTGATTGTGAAGTTCTAATTTCTGCGACCATTTTTAGTTACATGTTGCATATTTCCACTTAATGCATTTGCTGTGTTGAGAAATGAGTGTTGAATTTCAGCAATATATTTGCTCTTTAATTAATTTTCCTCCAGAGTAATAAATTTGAAGGTTTCAACATATATGTTTATATATACCGTGTTATCCCGGATATAATACGCACCTATGTATAATATGTACCCTAAGTTTCTAGAGTTATCATAATGTAAAAATGTTAATACCTATGTATAATATGCACCCAAAATTTCCTTTGAGAATCACTATTAATTAACCTGGATAATCACAATTGTCTTTCAAATTCTGCTTAAAATTGGAAGAGTAGACAGTTCCATCCACCGGCGGCCATAATTAAGCCATAAAACAATAAACCTACATCATTTTTCAGCTATCAATGACAGAATGCTTATTGAGTAACCTAGACAATCACAATTTTCTGGCAAATTCTTTTTAAAATTGATGTGCAAACAACGTTTTTCTCCAGCACCAAACCCATAGGTAAAAACCTGTATAACGCACGTGTTATATGCGTAAAAATACGGCTAAATTAAAATTATGTATGCTATGTAAATAAAATTTATTCCTATGTATAATATGCACTCACACCTTGTACCAATTTTTTAAGGGAAAAAGTGCATCTTATATGCAAGATAATACAGTATAAATATATATATATATATATATATATATACACATAAAACATACATTCATACATATTCGGTGTGAATTTTAAAAACTACATTATTTTGTCAGTAATGTTTACACAGCTGAATTAGCTGAATTATACACACACACACACACACATACACACACACAATGTGATCACTAAATCCCAAGCCCTTTTTATTTATAATATAATAATATAACAAGGTTTAAAGTGGTTCAGTAGGGACTGCCCTGTGTGAGAACCACTTTTGGCTGTAACTTTGTCAAATGTTGACCTATCTTGATAAAACTTGATAGGAATGTAGCTGATAGAAGTCCCAATGCACCTATGTTCAAGTTGTTTGCAACATATTTTATTTGTAGCAATTGCATGTCACAAAACAGAGTGCATCGTAATTATTTGTAAATTCCATAGTGAGCAGATGGCAGGAAGCATTCTCTGCAGCAGCAAGTCACATGAATACCTGATCCTCTTCAGTGAAGAAGATAAAGTCAGCTTTTGCTGTTGAGAAGTTGTGCAACAAATGCTTTGGTCACATCAAACAAGCTAGGCAATTGACTGCAGTCAAGTCCTGTGCACAATGCATCTTCAGGCACTTCAAATGCAGATCATCATGCACATCATGTGCCAGACAGAATTCTTCACAGTTAACCTGCAAATGTCCTAATTTGCACTTCGATTGCAGTCAAGTAACGTGACTTTACAGATGAGAGACTACTTTGCACATGTCCAACATTCAGGAAGTCAGCAATGGCTTTTATTGTTTTATCCAAACTGGGATGCATCAGTCTCACCTTCATTGAACCAGATATCGAGGTGAACGACGTCTGCTCTCACTATGCTTTTTCCGTCAATGCACATTTGCCATTGATACTATGGTCACTGCTGCCAACTTATACCATGTAAACGAATAATTACAATGTACTTTGTATTGTGATATGCAGTTGCTACAAATAAAACATGTTGCAAACTACCTGAACATAAGTGTGTTGGGGGTTCTTTCAGCTACATTCCTACTGAGTTTTATCAAGGTTGGTCAAAATTTGACAGAGTTATAGCCAAAATTGCAAAATTCTCGCTCTTGCCAAATTATTGCTTTTATGACACAATATGGGTACTCAAACTACTGGCACACAGACTCAAGTATTCATATTTGTGCTACTTGAGGCCTATGTATTTATATTTATGCTTGAACTTTGTACAGTCTTACCCCATTATCCCGCCTATATCCATCTCGTGTTCTATTTTGGCGAGGGATGGTGACATTATGAGGGAAAATCAATCAAGTACATCTAGCTCACGTGTTTATGAGTAAGCAGTGGAAATAGGGCAACGTTCATCATAGCGAGGGTAGATTGCATGGGTGGAAACACATTTGTCTCATTTCAGGCACAGCAAAGGCAACAAACGGGGACGACATACAGAGGAAAATAACATGGAGGAAATCTGTTCTGGGTGGTCTTTCATTGCTGAGAGGCGAGTTTGGCGAGAAAAACAAGGGGCGAAATAATGGGGGTAGACTGTATATGTTCAAAGCATAATAATTAGAAGATGGTTCTGCTCTAGAGACCAAGTCCATTAAATGATAATGTTGATCTTTTACTATGAACTTAGTTGAACAATAGTTTGTTTTAGCTGACATTTAGTAACTAACTGGTTCTTAGGGCATGCCGGTATGTATACATCTCATGAATTTATTCTTAGACAAATACGAAGCAGGTGTTGATGCCCTTATGAAGACATTAGAAAGTAAGCTAATCAGAATTACAGATCACCTTCATTGCCATCTTTGAATATGCAGATATTAATTATTGCATTGTTTATTTCTTTCCGACCATTGTTTTCAAAGGAAGAACCTATTACTGGCTCAACTCGTATGAAGTGTGGTACATCCACAAAAATTCTTTTGGAGTCAATATTTTCTTGTGCCATGCTGAAAATTTTTGATCATTCTCAATGGTAAGTGGTTTACAAATTGATTGAACAGTAATAAAGTACAGTATCTTGGTTTTTATGTTTTCAGGCAGATATATATAATAGCAACTTTATTACTTTCAATCGGGTTTTTTATTGTAATTGAATACTGTTTCTAGAAATCAGTCATTGCTCTATTTGAGTTTATACATTTTGTATATCTTGCGAATGTTTGCTTCATTTTTGTACATGGTAAAATTTATCAGAGTTCCATTTCTTTCATTGAACACTACCTTGAGCATGTCTCACAATTGAAATATAATGATTCTTTTTGAAATTATGTGAATAACATTATTTGTCAACATTTATTTCACCACAGTAGGGGCAGGTATCTTTGACAAAGTAGCTCAATTTTATTTGCATCAAGGGTTGTTCATTTGGGGAAAATGTTGTTCTGACCTTATTTACTTGATGGGCGCTGAAAACCTGGAAAACTGCACAATTTATAAGTTCTAACTAAATGTTTTCCTGACTAGCAACAATGATTGTCACAAGACCTTTGCTGAAATGCACTATCTGCATACAAAGTTCCAGCTTTATTCACATTTTAGTGCTCTTGTGTGTGGTACTTACTGTAGTTGTACTGTAAAGGAGTTGATAAAGGCTTACGAAGTTGTTGAAAATGTGGCATTTGAACAAGTGGAGAGCATGGCAACTCTCATATCCATTGGCGGACAGTGGTAAGTAGAGTTTTATATTCAGGCTTTTTCACAATTTATCATGACTAAGACTTTTAGGAATTTTTATTTTTTAATTATTTTAGTTTTGATTTATAAATATTAACAGATATTAAAAGGTGAAAATATATAAGAATTATAGCATTACTTAATTTCAGGAGAATTTCATTTGCATTATTAATAATCTGATTTTACATTACTGTTGGCATAAATATGATGAACTGTAGTGTCCTATAAATTGTCTCTAGTTAATTACCATTATTACTAATATCATTATTATTATTATATGGTTGTTAATAGAGGTGCACTGATATTTAACCCTCTTTGACCCACCTTTGAGTCCAAATGGACCCAGATGTTACAATCCGTTGAATAAAATTGGCACAATTGAATCTATGTTTACCTTTCAGGACTTTGTAAATCAGTTTATGCTCATTGAAATGGGAGAAATTTTTAGGTTATTTCCTTGTAGTTGTAGAAAATGAAATTGTTTGCATGAGCCACTCAACATCATCATCATCATCATCATCATCATCATTATCATCATCATCATCCAGCTTCATGGGTGCTGTACCTTTAGGTGTCAACAGCCTGATTCACAATTTGCCTCTATCTTTCTCGGTCCTGTGTTGCTCTGGTTAGTGTGTACAGCTCCACATTCCCCCAATCCATGGTATCATCCAACCGTCTCTTCTCGGTCTGCCTCTTCAATTTTATCCATCCATTGCTCCCAGCATGATCTTCTTCACCAGTCTGTTGTCTTCCGGCCTGCACACATGCCCGAAGAAGTTCATTTTTCTCCGTATCAGCATTTGCATAATGTTTGTTTTGTTCTTAATTCTTTCTCATGTCATTGTGTTCTTTATTTTCTGCTGTCATCTGATGTTTAAAATTCTCCTATAGCATTTTATTTCAAAGGCCAGTAAGTCGTTCTTGGTCTCTTTTATTTATGGTCCAGATTTCTGATGCGTTTGCATGAACCACCCATCCTAAGTATGAAGCTACTATTTTGGCTATGCTATTTTGGCTCTGTGTTCCAGTTGACACGTATCTGTCTGATCACTTCACCTTGTTTTTCACCTTTATTTCATCAGTTTACCCCAGCTGAAAAACTGCTGAACCGCAACCTCACATATGTAGGTACAATGCATAAGATTTGGGGTGCAATACTGCCAGAAATTCAACCAAACAAAATATGTGAAGAGCATTTTTCTTATGTCTGGTTTACATGAGAATAATTATACCAAAGTGTCATATGTCAATCAAAAGACATATATATTTTTCAACAATGCACCTTGATGTCTGTAAAAGAGCTAATGGGGAAAACAAGGCCAGACTCCCCTCCAGCCCCTACAACTAATGCTTCTATCAGGGACAGAGGGTGAGTGATTGTGACATAATGGTGTCACACTCCCCTCCAGCCCCTGCAACTAATGTTTCTATTTATTTTCTATGGATAGATGATGCAGTGACAGGATGGGGAGTTTGACATAGGGTTCATATTTCCACTGAACAGATACCCAATTTTACTGTCTCTGTAATAGGACTGCAACAGGTACCTGGATTCCCGGATACCCATTGACACCCTAGTAGATAGGAAGTCAAGAGGAATATCAGGCATTAACATTTTATAAAATGCCATTAACTGGAATTTTTCAGCTTAAATTCTGGTGGCCATATTTATTATTTATCCAACACTGAACTTGGAATCATTGGAATTATTGATGCATCAGAATGCACACCAACATTTGGAGCAGGTTAAGTTTTGCATTCATTAATATATCTTGTTCTCTTTGAATAGAACACTAATTGAAATAAATTTTATCTATTGTGATGACTCATTTTATAATAATAATAATAATAATAATAATAATAATAATAACAATAATAATAATAATAATAATACTCTTTAAAATGGTTCAATAGGGTCTGCCCTGTGTGAGAATGACTATGTTTCACATATCCATTCATTCCCATATTATTGTCTTGCTGTGTACTCTCATTCTTTGCCTCTTGTCCTTGACTAGGTTTGTTTGTCTATGTGTCTTTACATCTACAAGTACAAAACTTGGTAGTATATAATACATAAATGCCAAATTCATTTACTGCATAACTGCTACAATACTTACCTACAGTCTAATGGGTCTACAAGACCAACCTAAGCATAAGACAATCCCCGAGAAATACTGGTAGTTGGGTGTTTGAGTGAGACTTTTGAGGTTTGCTGTAGATTTTTGTATTGCATTTTTGGAAGAAGTTTCTTTATGCAATTCCAGTATAAATTTTGCATGGGATGAAGCAAGAATCATAAAAGATTTTATTATGACATCCTATTATAGTGTAATTCACTTTATTATAATTATTCAACCACTTTCATCTCTAATTAATTATTTTTCAAATTAAATCATAGTTTTTCTTTGAGATGACACTCAACTATTCCTGTCCTTCTCACCTCTTTCATTCAATGCTTCTTTATTTTTGAATCTGCATTCTGTCAATCTCTGCATGGATGTCATCTAATCTCCTTGCTCTCAACCCATCTAAGACAGAGTTCCTTTTAATCGGACTACCAAAACAACTCAAAAAAATTGACAATCCTAAACTAGTTTTAGCTCCTGACACCACAATAATCCCTGTTCCAACTGCTAGAAATCTTGGATTCAAATTTGACTCTTTTCTAAACTTGAATCACAAATCTCCCAACTTTCAAAAGCCTGCTTTATTCACAGATGCACCCATTCACAACGTCCTTGTCTTGATAACAAGACTGCATCCACAATCGCCACCTCTATAGTCCACCCCAAATTAGATTACTGTAACTCCCTCTACTATAACCTTCCCAAAGCCTCCATCAACAAATTGCAATCAATACAAAATGCTTTAGCTGTGCTGTTACTATGTCACCTAAATTCATCATATTTCACCCATACTAAAATCATTACATTGGCTTAAAATAACTGAACGTATTCCAATATAAGATAATAACACTTAAACATAGCTCACTTCAGTCATCAAAACCTGTCTACCTTAGATCACTATTAACCCCTCAGCCTCCTCGATTACTTCTTCGTCATCTCATCTCACTCTGTGGATGCCCGATTAAATCAGTCATCCCTGAAAGTTTTAGCGTGCCTTCTCATAAACTGCACCTGAACTCTGGAACTCGATCCCAGCTCCCTATCTTTCTACTTGGACACTTTAAAACAATAAAATCTGAGTGCCCGTTTCCTATAATCCCTGCACTATCTCCTCAAGTCTTCAGGTCTAATTTGAAATCCTTCCTGTTTCTTAAATCATTTTTGACTTTGGGCTGTAACAACCTAGCCTCAAAAAGTCGGATCTTGACTCTTGCCTGGCTGATCCCACACCTTTCCAATGGCTTTTTTTAGTAGAGGCTGACATCCCTAAGAATAACCAGCTACTGTTGTGCTGCAACATAATAATAGAAATTCAGATTTTTACTTTACTTTACTTTTACTTTACTTTAATTCTGTCAGTGTTGTTGAAGAGACGAGCTTTTAAATCTTGTGTTGAAAATTGGTTATTTTTGGAAGGGTTCCTTTTAGAAGACAAATAGTTTTTATTTGAGATAATGCAGTTATATATTATTTTGAATTGTCAAGTCTTTGTGTAATAAAACCTGTTATTTATTTTGATGATTCTGTAAAGTAATTTTAAGTGAAATATTCAAATTTTTTATTGTCCAATCAAAAAGGCACAATATCTGAAAGCGTCAAAATGCAAACTCATAGTTGAACGAAAGGTCAAGTGAAACCTAGTGGTTCTCACACAGGGCAGATCCTAGTGAACCACTCAAATTCTGTTATTATTGTATCATATTTTCAAGGCATCAGCTGAGTGTAGGTATTTTCCATCTTTCCCTTGCTGCCTTTCCTTCCACAGATGCACCCATTCACAACTGACTTGACTGGGAACAAGTGCCTGGAAAAGAAACAAACAGTTATGCTGTGGTCAAGGTTTGAACCCCAAACCACATGACTCTCAGGCCACTAGGATACTCGTCAAAACATCAAATGCTGCTCAGTGTTGTGGTTTAATGGCCTAGGTTTCTTATTACCGGTAATGTCAGAACTGTAACAGATTGCATCACCAACATGCATCCAAAATTGAGCACAAGTTTCAACATGTTGACTGGGGTGTGTGGATAAGTTTTTTTGTGTAAAATGTCTTTGTCTGAGGTAAAGTATGAATAAATAAGTCAGCCGTGACTTACCGTCCTGTCTTGCGCTGAAGCAGTTGACTTAGATTACTTCTTCTGGAGTCTCATTTAACAAGCTATGGATGCTATGATTGATTCTCTTTTATATGGTGATCAAGTTATTAGCTCACTTTTTAAACCAACAGAAACCTTTAATTTTACCACACATATCTTTCTATTCACACATTCTGAGGAGGCGGAGTCTGCCATAAACCTGTTTGCTTGGCAATTAGACAGATGGTCAGAATTGGATTAATTTGATAACTAACATTTTAACAAATTTCTATTTGACTTTGGGAATGGTCAGAGTTCCTCGAAAAAGTACATCTAGTCTCTCAGTCTCTCTCCCTCCCTTTCTCACAATATTTTTTAGTAAAGCTTTTGACATCCCAAATGATGTACCACATCTGCTTGGTCAACATAATAATGGTGATTTGCACACACTTTGAAGTGTAGGCACTTTACAAAGTAAGGATCCTGGAGATATCCTGCCCCTTTCCTTCTCTTCTAGTAATGAACACTTTTGCCTATGAAATGAAGTCATTCGAAACAAAGTTAAAATGAGCAATGATGGTATGTGAGAAAAATGTGCAGATTGTGCACTTCAAGCATGTTGGAATGGTGACACACACTAAATCATTCATCCCTGAAAATTTGCAACCGTGCCTTCTCATACGCTGCACCTGAACTTAGGAAATCTATCCCAGCTTCCCTCCGCAGACATGGACACTTTCAAACAATAAAATCTGAGTCCCCATTTCCTATAATTCCTGCATTATCTCCTCCAGTCTTCAGGTCTAAGCTTAAATCCTTCCTTTTTCTTAAATCATTTCCTCCATAGCTGTAACAACCTAGCCTCACTGCCCTTCGGATGTTGACTATTGCCTGGCTGATCTTACACCTTTCCTATGGCTATTTTAATTTTAAGAGAGGCTGAGCGCCTAAGAATAAGCAGCTACTGTAGTGCTGCTTTCCAGGGCTCTATATAAATCCACGAGATTTTACTTTACTTACTTACATTAGTGCAAATCTTTAAGTCATATTTTGTATAGCTTTGCAACATCAACATTTGTCTATAGATTTCAAAAACAAATAAGGTGAATTGCTTGATATATGCCATGCTAGTTTTATTATTGACATTTTAGATATTAATGATATGAGAGGATTTGTTATTGGAGGCTTTATCTTGATGGGAAACAAGCAAGGAGATTTATCTCATGTTGTAAGCAAGATCTGAATGCTATATTTCATAGATCCAAGTTTACAGGCATATTTAACTATTTAGTTGAAATCATATTAGTTCATCATTAGTGATTTTATGGAAACAGTTTTTGTTTAGATGATGTAATTTATTGTGAGTCTGATATTTTGATTATAGATGAAGATTTCAGTTGAATACTTTGAAGCAGAAATTATACCTTCACTTACTCCTAATGACTTAATTGTATTTATTTCTGAAAATTGTAAGTATTTTTGTGTTGCACCATCATTTTGTTGTTAAAAATATTATTCATGTATTTGTATTTTCCAGTATCTCTTCCAAATGGCTATTTTAAATGTAATTTTGCCAGTCAAAATCTGCCAGTCAATGAAATCATAAACTTAAATTACATTGATCACAAGATGATGAAATAAAGTATATCCATGTTGAAAAATCAAACAACTTTAATAATAGTAGTCATAATAATAATTATTATTATTATTATTATTATTATTATTATTACTATTATTGTAGTAGTAGTAGTGGTGGTGGTGGCAGCGGTGGTAGTAGTAGTGGCGGTGGTAGTAGTAGTAGTAGTAGTAGTAGTAGTAGTAGTAGTAGTAGAGTGGCATTTTTAAAAACAGTTTAATAGTCAACTGCATTCATGCTTGACCAACATGTCAGACTTTCTGGAGAAGGTTTATGATAACTTAGATGAGGGCAAAGCAGTAAACGTAATATATAATTAGACTTGGCTAAAGCTTTTGATGAAGTATCCCATACAAATGCCAAATTGAAGTCCTGCAGAATTTTGAGGCTATAAGATGAATATTAAGATATTAATTATGAGAATCTTTACAGCAGTTTGGTCTGTTTCAAAAGTAAGTATTTTCAGAACTTCAAGATTATAGTGGTAACTTGTCTCAAAAGACATCTGCTGAACACTTTAAACAAAATTAAACTAAGTAGCTAGTCTTAAATAGCCAAGACTTCAGTTGATTCCTGAAAATATCTACATACGATGACTCCAAATGTCAGCCCAGGAAGTGAGTTCCAACCCAACGCCCCAGCCACTGGGAAGGCACGATCTCCAACGGTGACAAGATGGCGTTCTTGGAACCATAAGACACAGGGTTGCGGACTGATCTGACAGTCGTCTGCAGCCCTGAGGTGGAAACCTTGAATGCTTTCGAAACTTGGATGCAAGATAGTTCGGACCCAACCCGTGAATGCAGCGATATACAAGGGTTGATGGGAACATGAACGTGATGCGCTCAGGCAAAACTGCAGATGTAACGCGATTTTTACTAGTCTGCTATTGCAAAATTGAGATAATGACTTTCAAAAGTATTCTTGCAATGCCCTCCTTGTGAAATGGACTTTGACAGAAAATTAACGTTGGATGTTCTTCAAAAATGTACACAGTCATCCTTTCTATGCCTTTATTATCAAAACTGTAACTCTTTTTTTATTTTGCATGACTAAATATTGACTGTTTCTTGCCTTTTTAATGTTGCTCTGCAATAGGTCTCTTAAAGAAGGCTGCCTACCTGCATCGCAGAAACTGGCAATAGTTAAGCCTAGGCTTAAGCAAACTGGCCTTGATGAGTCTGAAATGTCAAGCTATCACCCTATCTCATATCTATCTATTTGGTTTCATGTCAATGTTGGTAGTAGTAGTAGTAGTAGTAGTAGTAGTAGTAGTAGTAGTAGTAGTAGTAGTAGTAGTAGTAGATTACTAGTAGTAAGTTTAAATCGAGCACAATTTTTTATGTTTTTAAATTCACAAAATTCGACACAGCAAAAAAAGTGTTTGCAAATATCTCTCACTGAATAAAGGTTCTATCCTTTTCAGGATATTTTGCAAAAATTGTTTGGTATCCAAAGCAAAGCTCCTGCAAATGTCTGAATTTGCATCTTATCTTCATTCGATATTTTATCCATTTTGAAAGTTTAAATCAAACTTTTCTTGTTATGTCGAATTCAGTGAATTTAAAATTTTAAAAAAATTGCGTTTGATTTAAACTTTTACTACTACTACTACTACTACTACTACTACTACTACTACTACTGCCAACATTGACATGAAACCAAATTTATGTGAAGCTAGATATTTAGTCCTGTCAAGCTGCGGCTGATTATTAAAAATCAAAGTTTGACTTTGATATCTCACAAAATAGCCAAATTACATGCAAATGAGATGAAAATATACAGAAAGTTGGGGAAATATGTGCTCTACACGTATTGAAATTTTGATAGAAATCTATGTAGGAATGTTTAAGAAATTCTAGTTTTTCTGCTGGTTTTTTTCTGAGACACCCTGTATATTATGCAGTCACTCACTCTTGACTTGCCTTCTGCCAACGTTCATTGATTTATCTGCTTCTGGCTCAGCTATGGGGACTGGCTATAGTACTGTCTCCCCTCTTTATTATGAAAGCAAGCCACAACCAATCACAGCAATATTATGTAGAAACAGGGCTTAGAATTTGTCGGCCCAGTCTTCTGGAATGTCCACAGCCATGGCATATGCAGGCGTGTAGATTTTTTGTTATTACCGGTAATTTGTATCAGCACATGGACTACTAAATGAAGTGGACGGCTAATTGTCTAAGGTACTTTACATCAGGGAGCGTTCTGTGTATTTTCATGTAATTTTGGATTTTTTCAACTTGCAATTGTTTGGATTCTTTGAAAGCCAAAAGATGAGGTTTACACCAATGTTTTGCATTTTTTTCCTCTTTAAAACCATTTTTGCAAAATTTAATAAAACATTTGTTGAGAGTCCACAATCTGGCATGAAACAGAACCCCTCCCAAAAATATATATTTATTCCACGCTGTGCAGCTAAAAAATTTAGTGGGTGTAGTGGTCAAATTCTTATAACTTCAGTTTGCTGTTCAGGTATCTAGTAGTCCATGATGAGTGGCTTTGTCATTCAGATTGTTGGCTATTATTACAAAGTAATTGGGTTTCTGTGGCAGTGATGTAATTGATTTGATTTGAGATTTTAAATAACCTTTTCATGAAATGTCATTGATTTCAATTGATTAATTATTGTTTTAGATGATATTGATTGGATTGGTTGTAAAATTCTGGACTGTACTGCCATGAAAGCACTTCTGTGTTTCTCTGATTCTGTTCCCACTGTTGTAAGAGAGTCATCATTCATACTCCAGCCACTCATTCATTTAGATTCTGGTATTTTGCTAGTATTTTTATATGCAGGGGAATAGGTGTAACAGCCTGTGTGGCTCTTATGTTCAAACCTTGTCACTTTTGTGTATCGTGACTCACCCAAACTTTTCCACTTATTACATGATACTTGAATTATATGTGTTTGATTGGCATTTTGTACTTTATCACACAAATATGTGTAGTTCTATGCAGCAATAATACAAGTTCCCTCTTCCTCATGATCATTTATTATGCATTTTCTATAATTTATCACATGCATATATGTCATCTGTCTAAAGCACTCAGCATTTGAAGTGTATTTGCCAGATAGGGATGTTTTGGGTCACACATTTGCCCGATCCGGACCTGTAACGAATATTACAGCACAGGATTAGAATGACCCTACGAGTCTTGAGTTTGCAGGTAGACTACTTCTGGGGTTGAAAATAAATAGGATAATTATTTTCTCATAACTAAAAAGACTCATTAAGTTATCACACATCCCACAAGCATAAAGTATTGTGACAAGTTTTAAAATCACAATTGCAACTTCAGAGTGAAGTTAAACTAAATCTATGAAGTTCCAATTAAGTCATTCAACAAAGAAGAAGTTAAAAACCAATATTCAGATCAGTAGTTTTGTGACATAAAAAAGTAAAGTTATTCCCAAGCACTCAAGGCTCGTAGGAGCGGTGCTGATCTCCATTTCTAGGCCCTCAGCCAGGCGACTAGTGCAGATTACTGATAAGGGGCCAGCGTTCTCATGCAATGCACCTGTTTACTCCTCAGATTACTCCACTACTCAGTTGCCACCACACTCTGGTGAAAGAAGGCTGAGTTGACCTTAGGGCTTCTGAGGGAGTTGAACCTGCGACCTCCTGCTCCATCATCCAAACTTGTTACCACTCTGCTATCTTCCCGCCCGGTATTTGACAAATCTGGATATTGCCGAATACCACACTATCCAACCAGATCAAATGTCCAGAGTGGTTTCCAGTCATTCCCTAGTACCGGTATTTATGCTGTGTGCAAGTATGTAACTGTTTACAGCATTAAAAGCAAAGGAATGCATATCTAAAATCAAGAGTGTGGATGACTTTGTCTGTGTGCAAAACCACAGATGAACAACTATTCAAAACATGCACTGTCAAACCTCGTTATCTTGCCACTGTTTGTACTGGCATATTTTGTGGCGAGAGACAAAGTCAACAGGGGCAACAGGAAACTAACTTTTGGGAAAGTGCAAATTGAAGTAGGTTCAAACATCAGGTTGTACAATGTACATTGTCATTATGTGTGAGATGATGTCTTACCAGTTGTAGCTTTAATTCTGAAGCAGCAATTTATTTTATGATTTTGCATTCTTTTGTTTTCAGAATTTCAAGGATGCCATTGGTTGTTGTTTTACTCTGATACACTGTATCACTTTGCCGAGGGCATTGTTTTCCTCTTTATGTGACGATCAAACATTCAGATTCTGTTCTTCCCTGTTTAAAGAGATTGCTTGTAAGTGGACTTGCAATGTCATCTCAACAGGTGCACACATTCTCAAGGGAAAAGTCTATGAAAATTTCATGATTGATGTGAAAGTGAGGTATGTGTTTCAGCATTTTGGATAAATCCTATTTAAAATAAGCTGATTTTAGTCATTTTCTTCTTCTTCTTCCTCCTCTTCCTCTTCTTTTTCTATTGAAAAAACAGCACACTAGCTTGTATCTATTTTGCAGAGTGCCTTATTATTTTTTAAATACTAACCTACATTAGCTTTATTATGACCATTGTGTTCAGAGAAACTAAGCCTACCTGGTAAGTATTTTCTTAACCTTTTATGAGATCTAACTGACTTGTATCACTCTTTTTTACATTACGTTTGTCTGCCTGTAGTTAAAATCATATAGCCAATGTTGAAATCAGAAGATGGACAGGACTATGGACTATGGAGGAGATTAGAAGGCAATTAGAAATGTGTTGGCGTGGATATGTACACCACATGGAGACCATCCAGATTCCCATCAGGCAATAAATTGACTATCATCAAACAGCAAAAGATTGAAAGACACACCTAGGATATCATGGAGGAAAACTATCAAACAAGACCTGCTCCACGTGAACCTTATTACGGAGCAAGGCCCAGAAATTGGCTAATGAACATTAGAACACTACAGCAGCCAATTAATTATTCACCCTTTAATTGCTCTGGACTTACGATTCTTCACTTTATGAAGCAATCAATCAAAAAACTTCTATAGTGCCACTATCATAATTCACAGGGCATCAGCTGATGACGCACCAAATCCAATCCAAAAAAGAGCCAGGTCAGATCAGAAAGGTCAGTCCGATTGGTGGGGGAGCAGTCTAAGGGGATGAGGCCAAGCCAAATAGGTATGTTTTAAGACTAGATCTAAACAGTGATGTGACATCTCAAGACACTGTCTCGTCTTGAGTCAGTCTTATTCTCAATGCCTTTGTCTTGGTCTTGCTGGCCAGTGTCTCGGTCTTGGCTCTGGTCTCGTGACGCATTATTACTGTCTTGGTCTAGCAATTCAAGACCCAAGACAGTGGTTTTTTCCACTGTTGATGTTTTCTGTGGTTGACAATTTCCAAATTATGGGGATATAAGATGTAATGTAATGTAACAAAATATTTATATAGTGCTTCTTCTGCTACATCAGAGACCATCAATTTCCACTCTTCTCTGTTTCTGGTTTTCCTCATCAGTTCAATGTTGTCTTCAGTTCTTGTTGCTGCTCTTAGCCTCTTAGGCTGCCTGTATACTTTATTCTTTGTCTCCTTTGTGCTCTTTTCCCATCTATTTTTCCTATTATGACTAGATTTTGCAATCCGTCCTTTCTAATTAGATGTCTGAAAAATTCCAACTCTTGCTTTCTTATGGTTTTTAGCAATTTCCTTTTACACCAAAGGCTTTTAGTACTTCCTCATCGGTTATTTTTTTCTGTCCATGAAATTTTTGCATACATCTGAGTAACCATATCTCTGCAGCTTCCAGTTTCCTTTCTGTTGCTTTTGTCAATGTCCATGTTTCTGATCCATACATCAGAACTCCCCAAACATATCTTTGAAGAATGCCTGACCCATATTGTTGTAATATCCAGGCCCATCTTTTGCCAGTGTGAGGCCCCTGGCACCTGGTGGCCTGCAGAACCCCAGATGGGTTGGATCTAGGACCGTTTTAAGGCATAGGCAAGGTAGGCATATGCTTAGAGCCCCGCGATATATGAGGGCCCCAGCAGGGGGTGATAAAAGTTTGTTTTTCTGATGCTCAAAAAAGTTGACAAGCAAAAAAGGTCATCATGTTTTTTGGTGCTTAATCTTTCAATTAATTTATCCTCCAGTTGATAAGCAAAAAAGGATCAAAACATGAAAAGGCTGGAGCGCGCGGGACCCCTAAGGTGCACGGGTCCCCAGGCACAGTGCCCAATTTCCAACACATAAAGACAGGTCTGGTGATATATTAAATTATTTGTGAGGATCTTTTTAAGCCAATTACTGATATGTAAAACTGTACATTTAAGAATTTAAGACCTTTGTTGTACAAACTAATGTCAGCTGTCCTTATGTCATGCAATTTGAGAGGTCTCTTGAATGTTACATTAAGTTGGTTTGACTGCATATTTAATTTGAATTCATATGGAATTATTATATTCTTTTGTTATTAAAATAGTTGGTCCTGTGTATTCTTTCAGCAATAACAAGCTATTCCATAGAGCTGTTTCACTAGTTCAGGTATGAATAATGAATATTTTCTTGAATTATTTTAGGGAAAAAGAGAGTAAGACAAGGTTAACTAACGTTTGATTAACTTAAGATTGACTAACAAGGTAGAAGTGCTACGTATTAGTATGTAATGAATTTTTTCACTAGCACAGTATAATGGAACTCAAGGACATGACAAAATATTGTTTAACAAATGAGTTAGAAAGTATAAGCAACATTTCTTTAGTGCCAGTGAACAAATGGAACAAATTAGATGCTAAGACAGTATCAGCTGCTAGTGTCATCACTTTTAAAAATCAACTTTAAGTACAATGGGATATTAGTTTAGGCAGCTTTCTAAAAGTTGCGATGGACTGAAATTTAATATGTGTGCTGTTTGGCACTATATACTGCGAATTGTGGTTTTTTTGTAGAATTAAAGATAACAGCTCTAGTGGACAAATGGAAGTTGGAATAGAGGGATGTAACTTAAGTGACAGTGGTTTTCAACACAGGAGAAATCCTATTAAACCACTTAAAATCCAGTAATATATTCTATATTATTATTTTCACTGAACGTACGCTAGTACCTTAACGTCTGGACTTCTGAACAGTGAACTAATGCACCTCACTCTTATTTGGCATTTCTTATTTGGCATTTCTTATTTGGCATTTCTATACTAGTCTTGGCAAGCTTCATATGTTTCAAAAGTTAAGGGGTTAGCTTTGAGCACATTTATTTTAATAACCAAATTTTTCCTTATCCTTCAAATTTTTCCTTATCCTTCATTGTATTATCCATCTTCTATCCACCTTAAAATACCAGTTGGACATTTTGCAGAAATTTGGAGAGTGTTCTCGAAATGATGCCTATTCAGCGTTGCTCAGATCAATTTATAATACAAATTCTTTAACTGCCACTCAAGAAAATATGCCAGTTAGTGAACATATCAAGACTGCAACCAATGGACTAAAGGTATTCAGTATGTTATTGTTTCATCATCATCATCATCATCATCATCATCATCGAGACAATTTTTTTAACGCACTGTATGCATTGTGACTTTGTGAGGACCAAAGTCAAGTGCACTTTGATAAACTCACTTGAATAAGATGTGAAACAAGTGGATATTTAGACTACATTTGAATAAAGCAAAAAAGTTTGCTTTCTTAACATTGTCCAGTAGTGTGTTCCGTAGGTTCACATTGCCATGAGAAACAGTAACTGATCTGTCACTGAACTTGGCAGTCTTGGCTTGAAGAGGAGGAGGAAAAATTCTTGATAAAATACCAACCTCTCTCCTTAGCCAACCATTAAAAAATTTAAAACCTGTCTTTATCCACGTATATTTTCTCTTTCTCATTTTAAAATTTCCTTGTTATTGCACTCCCAAAGCGGTCTTTTTTTCCAACTAACAGAACATCTTTAAAAAATCTCCGTATATTACACTCATTAATCTGCCTATACTAAACACCACTCAGCAGAATCCTTCTTTGCCTACATTCATTCATTTGTGACAAATTCATCACAGCCATTGGATTTCAGTAAATTACTGACCTGTGCCTCCTACTGTAGATCGTTTTTCTGCCTTTGATACAATAGATCTTATACACTTATATAGTGCTTCTCTCTCAGGTTTAGAATATCTGATGTAGATCATCACTTGTGTCAATCTTGTCTTGTCTTATCAAGTTTCCTGCCACATGAATTCATAAAATTGTACTCACTTACTTACTTAATTGGTAACAATATTTTGCAGGTTGTCTCGTCTGCAATCATCTTGACAAGGAGCAAATGTCAAGTGGAAGAAGCAAAGAAACTGCTCTCAGCCCATCCTGTCACTAGGAATGCATTGGCATATTGCCTTGGACACTAATATTGCTTTTCAATTAACCACTCATTCCATTTTGCTAGAAGCTCTTGTAAAAACACACACAAGTGCAATTCATAAGTTCATTTGCTTAGTTACAGTATTCACACTAAAGCATATCACAATCCACAAATCTGTTATATAACTAAAATTGAAGACCTATAAAATCGTTTTGTGATACTAGCTGCAACATGAAGATTATAGGGTTACAGGTGGTAGCCGCCCCAGCTATGACCGCCCCAGTTACTCTATGATAGAGGTGTGCACGGGGACTGACTGTTGTCCCCATCCCCTCCCGTCCCCGCAAAGCTTTTCTCCATCCCCACCCCGTCCCCATTGACTTAAAATCCATCCCCACCCCATCCCCTAATCTCTGTCCCCATCCCCATTCCCGTCCCCGCATTTCGGAACCCATCCCCGTCCCCGTACCCGCATTTTGGTCTCCGTCCCCGTCCGCGGTGTTTTATATCAACTAATCATTTATTAGTACCCAGTGTGCGATTTTATGACCTGGTGCAGTGGGAGGAGGGGATTTGTCGAGCTTGGGGGCGTAGTTGTTGGGGAAATGCAGCAGTGGGGATGTAGTTGTGGGAGAGATGCAGCAGTAGGGGATGCAGTTGGGAAGTGGGAGAATCCCCCTTCCCCTACAAATCGCACCCTGTTAGTACCCAACACGAGAAGTAGCTTTTCAAAAAGTTTTTCAAAAGTTTCTTCTAAACTATACAATAATCATATATGAAAATGGGACACTATTACTAACCTGATATCTTTAGCGCACATCATAACCATAGCGTCAGCCAATTCATTTTTCAACGTGTATACCGAAACTAACCAAAAGATAACGGACATTCCCGGTTTTACTACCAATGCCATTCTGCCAGCAGTGAGCAACACGTTGAAAAATGAATTGGCTCTCTTTCTTGTCCATTTTCTGTAACTTTATAAAATGTTTAATTTATATAGTAGGCCTAAGCTAAGTGGAGTTTTTAATCCACCTCCGAATCGATGGTGATTGAGTCAGAGGCACTAAGGTAAATAGTGATGGTGGTTGGTGGGCACGGGAGAGACTGGGCAATTGGCAGTGGGCACTGGGCGTTCAAATTACAAAGCTGTGCAAAGTGCTCTGCAATCCGCCCCACCTCTAAATTATATTATCTTTTGTTGTCCTGTACATCTATAGGCTCCCCCAACAATCTGAAACCGGCTCTGATGATTCTCCCCTGGTGTGTTTATCAATTACCCTCAAGTTCTCAAATGGCTTTATGGTCTCTACCAACTGCGAACTAACAATGGTGTCGAGTGATCAAAAGATTCAAAACCAAACTTGCCTGGCCTAACAGTTCAATTTAATGGCCTTTTAATTCGAAACTGAAAGGCGTAGGCCTATATGGTTAGTAGCTATGCTAAAATCGGCCGAACGCATGATTATTGAATTGCGAGATTAATCTCCCCATTCCCGCGGTATTTACGGTATTTTTGAAACCGCATCCGCGGTAATACCGTCAGCCTGGATCGCGCTACCGCGGTACTACCGTCATAACTTTTCCGTCCCCATTAATATTTCGGCAAAATTACAGATTTCAATACCGCTACCGCGGTAAATCCGCGGATTACCGCGGTGAAACCGCGGTAGCCATTACCGTGCACTCCTCTACTCTATGAGTTTTGACAAAAAGCAGTGTATTGCACCCATATGGGGTCATATAATCATTACCCACACCATAAACCAGCCACGAAACTAACCCTAAACGATACTGACGGCAGCTAAAGCTGGGGCGGTCATAGCTGAGGCGGACGCCAAATTGGGCGGTCATAACTGGGGCGGTCATAGCTGGAGCGGCTATAATGTGATACTGATTAATAGTGCCAACTAGAAAATTGTCTTTAATAAAATTACGGGTCCAAATCCCCTGTCAGGGAGATGGACTCTACTGGGAAAGTCGGCTCAATGTGTTGTGTGGTCTGGTGTGGGGACGGGGAGGGTGCAGTGGCGGCTCTAGGATTTGGCAAGTGGGGGGCCGTTGGGGTGGCAACTTCTAGACATGGGGGCCAACCATTTGTTGTTTAATGTATGTAGCATTAAGTATAGGGTCCCAACTGGGGGGCCAGGCACTCAATAGGGGGGCACGGGCCCCGGTGGAGCCGCCACTGTCGCTGTTTACATGTTAAAATTAAAATTAGCACACGCTTGAATGACAGCTCGCCCACTTGAGGCTTGGGGGCTGTCCATTAATTATGTCAACAATTTTTGACCCCCTCCCCCTTGTCAACAACTGTCAACTTTCACTTAACCCCCTCCCATAATTACGTCAAAAACTTTTGACTCCCCCCAAAGATAAATGACAGGTCCCAATAACAAGGTTATTATTTTTTGTGGTGATGACCATTTTCCCCCTTTTTTGCTCTTCGAGTGTCAAAATGCCATGCTTTTTCCCAGTGTTGTATGAAGTACTGAGTTTGAGTACTCAAGTAAAAGTACAAGTATTATGTCATTTTTTTACTTAAGTAAAAGTAAAAAGTACCTATAAAAATAGTTACTCAAGTAAAAGTAAAAAAGTACTCCTCAAAAAGTTACTTTTTAAGTAAAAAGTAAAAAGTACCGTGACAGACGGAATCATCAACAACTCCACATTATCATGCCAAATCACATTTTTATTACTACTTTTAAGCAACATGCAGAAGCCTCAGCAGTCAACACGTACACATTTACACCATTAACTGCATTAGCACAAAATGCTGGTTTCACAAAGCCGTAGCTAGGGGGCAGGGTCCCGGGCGCCGTCCTCGAAGGCGCAATTTGCACACTAAGTCCTTAATTTTACATACCACTTTCCTCCGGCGTGAAAATAATGTTGATAAGTAAAAAAAGGTCATCGCCGGTTTTCAGACTGTCACAGGTTAAAAATGTGTATGTTGTACGTTCAGTGGCGGCTCCACCGGGGAGGCCAGGGGGGCCCGTGCCCCCCTATTGACTGCCTGGCCCCCCCAGTGGCCCCCCCAGTTGGGACCCTATACTTAATGCTACATACATTAAACAACAAATGGTTGGCCCCCATGATTAGAAGTTGCCCCCCCCCAACGGCCCCCCACTTGCCAAATCCTAGAGCCGCCACTGTGTACGTTGCCGTGAAAACTCGGATAAGCAAAAAAAGGCCATCACCGGAATTTAGGGGCGCAGAATTTATACCTTGCCCCGGGCGCCGACTGCTCTAACTGCGGCTCTGTGATTGCATGTAGGTCTAAGAAAGATCAAGTTTTCAAACAATCTGTCAGTCATGCGTGTACGTTTGTTGGTCATTGTCAACCCTGTACGACTAAACACGGGAAGTTGTGAAGAATTAAACAGATACCCCAATAAATGTATCGAAATTTGGCGATGAGAAATTTTACTTGTAACGAAACGTGAAAGACATAATGTAACGAAGTAAAAGTACTAATATTTGAATAAAAACTTACTTCGTTACAAGTAAAAAGTACTGGGTAAGTTGTGTACTTCGTTACAGTACGAAGTACTCAGAATTGTACTTAAGTAATGTAACGCGTTACTTTTACTTCGTTACCGCGCAACACTGCTTTTTCCATTGTAATAAGTAGTATTCCATGAAATTTCCTATTTTTTGATTATTTGTAAAAAGTGAAATTGTTGACGTCAACTTCTCTTGACCCCCCTCCCCTGTTGACAACTGTCAAACTTTTTCAAACCCCTTCCCCTAAATTGTACTGCTAGTAACAGTACATCTAACAAATTAGACACTGAGGAGGGTGGGAGTGGGAAGAAAATTTGTGCGAAGACCGTTGAACGACCATTGATCAGTCAGTGGTGGTTGATCAATTAGATAAAGATCCTTAACATCTGCATGGAAACCGAATGGAAAAGAAGGTATCTGATGAGTGGCTGGAGTCTGGAGATTTGATTGATCCGGTTCGCAACTGACATGAGCGCATTTGCTGCTTTGCGATTATTTGCGCTATAGAAATGTTCGTAATAATAATAATAATAATAATTGGCCTTACAACTACAGTACACTCGATATAGCCTCGTACCGTAGGCCATACGCACTAATTACCCAGCCACACGCATTTTGGGGGAAGCCACGTATTTTTTCGGGTAGGCCAGCCACAGTGTAGGCCTCGTGATTTTTTGGGTAGGCCGGACGTTTTGGGTAGGCCATGGCCTACCCGGCTAGGCCTAGAACCGCCTCTGTGGATGCTAAGACCTATTTCCCTCCCTTTGCTGCTGACGAGCTGACAGCAGCCCTCCTCATCAATTGCATAGGGGGACAGAGTAAAGCTCATTAAGACACACTATAGTAATGGTAAAGGTGTACTCGTAGGCCATCGCGGACCCGTCGGAAACCGAAGGGTTAGCACCTTCAGTTACATACGGCAACGGTTGAATGAGGGCGGATTGCCAGCCTTTCCCTCGCCGCCTTTCCTTCCACCGAGTTAACACCCGATGTACTCATTCACAGCTGAGTCGACTGGGGGCGCTTGGGGCAAAAACAACCGCGGCCGGGAGTTGAACCATGGACCTCGGGATTGGCAGACCAGTGCGCTAACCACTGTTCCCCCTGCGCACCCAACTCACCCAACCACACACTATAGTGCAACAAGAAAATAACACATGCATCTCCACACCATGAAAATGATCTAATCTCGTTTTAATACAATGACTAGAAAGATGCTCGCTTCGCTCGCAGTGCAGGATAGTACCCAATCATTGAATTCATGCTGCTGAACAACGTTTCACTGATGTACATACGCCACGTAGCCAAGCTCTGACGCTGCAACGTACGCTTCGTCAAGCGCTTCGCGTGGCCGTTCGCTTCGCGTCGCCGGTCGCTTCGCGAGTTGTAGGCCTACACACTATGACGCTGCAACGTACGCTTCGTCAAACGCTTCGCGTGGCCGTTCGCTTCGCGTCGCCGGTCGCTTCGCGAGTTGTAGGCCTACACACTATGACTCTGCAACGTACGCTTCGTCGCTGTTCGCTTCGCGTCGCCGTTCGCTTCGCGAGTTGTAGGCCTACACACTATGACGCTGCAACGTTCGCTGAGATATAGGCGCTATACGAAGCTCCTATTCACCATTCGGCACTGCACAAAATGCCTCTAACTTAACTACCGTAATAATCGATGAATAATTAATGCGCTCTATAAAATTAGCCTTAAGCGAAGCGTAACCGCGTCTTTCTAACGTTTATAATCGCTGAGATATAGGTGCTATACGAAGCTCCTATTCACCATTCGGCACTGCACAAACATGCATCTAATTTAACTAATAATCGATGAATAATTAATTCCTTTGCAAGAAATCCGGGGATAAAAATTTCAGGAATCGATAGAAACGTAAGGAATTATAAAAAGGGACCTTTAAAGTTTAAAGTACTAAACGGAACATTTGAAACTCATAATGTTAATCTATAGGGCATGACGTTTTACATTTGCGTCAAATTGCGGTAAATTTCCGTAGCTATGCAAAAATCTCATAATGCTAATCTATAGGGCATGACGTTGCACATTTGCGTCAAAATGCGGTAAATTTCCGTAGCCATGCAAAATCTCATAATGTTAATCTATAGGGCATGACGTTGCACATTTGCGTCAAATTGCGGTAGATTTCGGGAGGGAAGAGTGGGGGTATATTCCGAAGGCACACAGCCAAGCTCAACCAAAGGGATGGTTGGTTGGGAGATGGATGGGGAGAGAGGGGGTGGAAGAGGGATGGGGAGAGGGGGTGGAGGGAAGGGGTTGGAAGAGGGTTGGGAGAGGAAGGGGTTGGGAAGAGGGGTGGAGGAAGGGGGTTGGGAGAGGGTTTGGGGGTTGGGAGATGGATGGGGGAGGGGGTGGAAGAGGGATGGGGAGAGGGGTGGAGGGAAGGGGGTTGGAAGAGGGTTGGGAGGAAGGGGGTTGGGAAGAGGGGTGGAGGAAGGGGGTTGGGAGAGGGTTTGGGGGGTTGGGAGGGGAGGAGGGGTTGAGATAGGGATGGGAGGGAAAGAGGGTGGGGGGGGGGGGGTTTGTTAATCTATAGGGCATGACGTTGCACATTTGCGTCAAATTGCGGTAGATTTCCGTAGTTGAGCTGCAATTAAGACGCTTCGAACGCTCCGTTGATTAATAGACAATGGTTGTCAATGGCAACAGTCTCGTGCACAGCCCAGGACAGAGGTTACGCAATTCGATTTCGCAACGTCGATTGGTGACCAATCAGAACGCTTGAAGGTAACAGGCAAACTGGACAAACAGAGCAAGGATCTTAATATTATAAATTATTATTATTATTATTACGAACATTTCTATAGCGCAAATAATCGCAAAGCAGCAAATGCGCTCAATTGCATGCTCATACAAACAGAAAGTTTAGAGACTGTTAAGGGGCCGTTCATATAGTAACCTACGTACGCACCGAGGGGAGGGGGTTTGAGATTTAGGCGATTTTGCGTACGGAAGCGTACGGGGAGGGGTCACGGACTCACGACCGAATTTGTATGTACGCGCAAATTTCAAATTTATAAATAGGTAAAGGCCTAATGCCTATTCACACAAACATTTGATTTGAACACAATATAATAATAATAATAGTAATAATAATAATAATAATAATAATGTGATTTTAAGTGGTTTAGGAGGCTAAGTAAGCCTGTGTGAAAACCACTGAAAATATAATAACAATAACTTTCTCACGGTCAAAGGGTCCCGAGTATTGTTCCCACGGTTATTTAAATAATTGGCCGGCAAACTTGGCAGAGGGGGAGCGTTTGTGGGGAGTTGACCAGAATGCCATTAACCCCTTAACTAGGATCCCGGATATATCCGTCCATTTTACATTGAGTTACAGTTAAATACACGGTTAAGGGGTTAAATCATGATATTAAAAAACTTTAATTTAATAGTAAACAAATGCTTTTTTACTATGACTAAAAATAATTTTCACCGTGCGTGCGGGGGTTGCCAATTTGTACGTACGCGGCGGGGGGCTAAAATGTACGCGGTATTATAATTAGTAGATCTACGCCTTGGAGAATTCACTTACAGTCTTACACAAAGCGAGACCAGCCATGACATGACTCGTCCGTAACCTGACACCGTGATTTATGTATTTTTCTATGAAGATTCGACGGGAGGCCGTCTCTGGCTATATACAGTGTATATATATATATATATATATATATATATATATATATATATATATATATATATATATATATATATATATATATATATATATATATATATATATATATATATATATATATATATAGGCCTACACATAATGGACAAACCATATATAACTTTGTCAACGTCAGCGAACCGGTTGTTAATCAACTGGGTCGATTAATCGAAATCGACAATCGTAATCGCGATTTTGGAAAAATCGAAATCGAAATCGACACGATTATCAAATTAATCGAAATAATCGATAATATCTGGGAAAAAATAATCGAAATCGCGATTATTTTTCGATTATTCCCGTATGTTATATTATACAATAGGGCCGATTCAAATAAAGATCAATTTACCGTTGATTATCAGATTTTCATTGAAAATGGATTCAACAGCTTGGAATCTCTTGGACTTTTTTCTACGCAATTTTAAAACTTACTTATTCACCATCGGATATTCGTAGTTTTGTAAAGCGCTCTTGTCTTTGGCCACTTTTGCCATGCTTATTGCGCTAGGTTGCTGAAGAAATGGTCTTGTCGTTGGTAATAATAATAATAATAATAATAATAATAATAATAAATAATAATAATAATAATAATAACAAGAACAAGATCAAAAAGAGCAATTGTACCATCTTTCTGGGTTTGACTGAAGCTTTCAGGATACGGTGTGTCATGCCAGTTTAATGTACAAACTCTCGCTCAACTTGCCACCATGGTTCACCATATTGCTCACTCAAACATTGGCAAGTGGGGGCCGTTGGGGTGGCTCTTAATTGCCTTTTATAATCATGGGGCCAACATTTGTTTTTATTTAATTATTCAATTATAAATTAGATGAAACGGGTCCCAACTGGGGACACTCGCAAACCAATGCACTCAAAATCGTCCACGGCTGGCTTCAGTGGAGCCCCACAGGCCCTGGTTCTGTCTTCCTGTGGAATTATTCATCCAAGATGAGACGGTTCTGAGTTCACTTGGGAGATGTCAGCTCCTGGAGACGTTAAGGAAACATTAACTGAGTGTAAAGATGAGAAAAGCACCTAGGTTATTCAATTTGTAGGCTTAAGGACAAACGGCTTAACCTGATACCATCAGTAGGAAGTTTGGATACGCTGACGATATCGGTCAAGATCCCAGGCTCGATCCAATCCTTGGATTTTGAAGACCAGGTTATTTCAAGGATTTTTATTTGGGATGGGGTGTCAGGGAAAATCTGGAACAGATTTTATTAATAGGATTTAGGATTGTTTTTGGGGGTGTCGGTTAAATCTGGTTCAATTCAAATTTGGAGGTCTGATAATCGAAAAAGGCTGACAAGCAAAAAAACGTTATAAGACTATGACACAAAGTCTGACACGCACTTTTTTCATCCGAGGATCATCATTGGGGTGTATTTCTCCATGATGGGCAGGGGTTTCAGAAGGGGAAGGAGGCCCAGGCTCCAAAGTATTTTGAGGCCTCTCGCCATTTTGGCTAGGGCCGGCCCTTCCCAACAATTAAAATTTTGACAGTATGGGTTAAAAGGTAGGGTTTAGGGTTAGTGTTTTTGGGTTAGAGTTAGAGAATACTAACCTAAGCTTTTCCCAAAACCCAAAATTGTCAACAAGCAAAAAGGTCATCAGTGTTTTTGAAACCCCTTCTAGTATTATCTATCTAGCTCTTTGCTCTCCCAAGTCTTAGACAGGTAAACGCAAATTGTGTACAAATGATGGAGGTTATAACAATGGCCCTCCTGGCCCCCTCTGAATGGGCCTGAAACATTTGGGGTGTTCAGGCTAATCAAATGCATTCTGTATGCATAATTTCACGTTATCCAAATTTTAGTGGGTCAAGCCAGTCAACGCTCAAATTGGGGGAGTGGGGGTGTTTTGATTGTTAGAAATCCCCCTGTTGAAGACCAACTGACATTATGACTACAGTAAGCCTCGTTGCTAATAATCATCTTTATTCGGGAAAGACAGTTTCTAAAAAGTACTGTGAAATAATCAGAAATCAAAATAAATTAAAAATAAACTAATAATCGAAATTGTGTCCATTTTAAAAATAACTGAAAATAATCTACCCAATAATAAATCGGAAAAAATTTTCTTGAATGAGCACCCAGCTCTATTGTTAATCAATTGGCATCACACCTCTGTCTAATCGGTATCACAACAATTAGTCTACAGACTTTTTGTCTATGACAATTCGCCTACAGACTTTTAGAATGCATGTAGGTCTACTACAATATCTGGGATTGGAGGTTAGGGTTGGTGTTAGGGTTATTGTTAGGGTTAGAGTTAGAGGTAGGGGCGTAGGGCTATGGTTAGGTTAGGGTATCGTAGTAGACCTACTGTCGGTAGACTGACAGTCTGTAGATGAATTGTCATAGACGAAAAGCCTGTAGACGAATTGTCGTGGAACTGGTCCAATCTTACAACAAACATTAAAAACAACCAGTTCTGGATCAACAATGTTTTTGCAAAATTGCAACAAGTTAAGTTTTGCAACAATCACACTGCATACATGGCACATATACATACACAATACATAGCACTCATAATTTTCAATCAAAAACTCTTCAAATTGTTATGCTATAAAAATAAAAATTATTTAATAAATAAAATTGTTGCCTAAATTCATTAACATATACATATGCTTCTTTCCAGTAATAAGTGAAGCAGTCAGTAAAAGCTAAGCTGATAATTGTGATGTAAATTGTAACAACTGGTCACACATTTCAATGGAATAATCATTTTCCTGCTGCTTCAGGTGTGCTTTCATCTTTATCAAGGTATTAATTCTTCAGTTTGTTATGGTTCTCGAATCCAAGTGATGACATGACGACTTTCTAATTTCAAATTCATTTCTAATAAACGAGTATTCTGAAAAATAGTATACATATGATGTTGTTAGAATTATGCAGGGCTGATAAAAATCTAGTCTAAGTCACAACCAGTTGGCTTATCCTTCATCTCGTCTGTATTGCTGTTTCTCACTCGTATTGATCCCTTTCTCACTCTGATCAATCCCTGGAATTGAGCTGATCTTTTGCGGATGGATTGGGACGGGAGTACACTGATTGTGTATTAGAACTGGTGCTATAAAGTTGCATAATTTTATTATTGCAGAGAAATTATAGAAAATGATAATCTATAATATTAAGATCCTTGCTCTGTATGTCTCTCTGTTACCTTCAAGCGTTCTGATTGGTTGACTATTGGTAGACGGTTTAGTCCTTACGTCGCGATGCGTTGGTGGGCGAGCATTTGACGAAGCGTACGTTTAATTGTTCTGTCAATGTCGCGATGCGTTGGTGGGCGATGTTCGAAGATGACGTTGCTATTGGAAACCAAACAGTTTAGTCGAAGAAGCGTTTGACGAAGCGTACGTTCAATTGTTCATTGCAGCGTCATAATGTGTCGCGATGCGTTGGTGGGCGTAGCTTGAGGAAGTTGCGCAATTTTAACTTACACAAAAAATATGTGTACAGCGTCACAAATGGTCACAGTTGCGTGATTTTAACGTACATAGGCCTAATTATTACGTGGCGCAGAGCTTGGCTAGGTGGCGTATGTACAGTACATCATTGAAATGTTGTTCAGCATGAATTCAATGACTGGGTATTAGGTATAGGTATTGGATTAGTATTATCCTGCACTGCAAGCAGCAGAAAAATCAAGGAGACGGAAACCAGTAACTTTTTGAAATCAAATGGCAGTGAAGAGTTTGTCATAAATGTATGTGAGGACGGTTTCTGTTGAATGGTGTTTTGTGTAAGCAGATTGATGAGTGTTATATAAAGAGTTGACAGATGCTCAGTTAGTCTGGAAAGAACACTTCTCTCTGTGAGTTTGGAGAGGACAGACAGGTTTGAAATGGGATGGAAGTTGTTGAGATCTTCTCTGTCAAGGTTTTTTTTAGAAGCAGAGTTACAAGGAAATTTTAAATGAGGATGGAAATATGCCCGTGGAAAGAGATAAGATAATAATTCTTGTTAAAGTTGGTACAAGAACAGAGACACACTGTTTAAGAAGAGAGGTTGGTATTCGATCAAGACTGCACTTCTTGTTTGGAAAGGACTGCAGTAATTTAGATACCTCTTCCTCTGTCGCAGGAGTGAAGCAGGGAAAATTGGATGGAGCTTCTAGTGGAGATGGGTGATGCAGAGAGCTAGTTTGATTGGCCATGGTTGATTTCAGAGTGGTGCGACTTAAAAATAATGATTACTGTATAAAAGTTCGCAAGCACAATAACAAAAACTTCGCAAATTACAAACAAATTAAACGGAATGCGGAGCCAGTATAATCTGTCCCGAAGTTGGGGAGTGACGTGCTTACCCCACCTGGTCTGAAAGATCACTCGGGCGGAAGTCTGGAAAAACTCGAGCTGGTAGTCTGGCGTTCCAAGGAGAATACTATTAGAGTAGTCTATTCTCATGAGCACCAGTGCCCACACAAGCTGGGTCGCGACAGACTCAGGTAGGTGTCTTCTTATCACTCTAATCTGCTGGAGCTGGTAGAAGGAATTGCGAGTGATGATGTTGATATGGTTACGGACATATACAATGTATATTAAAACCCTGTTATGAATTGATCCTATGTATAAAATATTTATAAAAATATATATATATAAAACAGTTGAAGAATGGCCAATAGTATCACACAACGGAAAAGAAATTGAAATAGTGAAGAATTTCGTTTACTTGGGAAGTGAGTTGGAAGCAAAAGGAGGATCGGACTTGGAGATTAAACGAAGAATAGCATTGGCAGGATCAACCTTCAACAGGCTACACACCAATATTTTCAAAAGACATGACATTGGGATGAAAACAAAACTAAGAATTCTCAACACTTGTGTAATACCAATACTAATTTATGGATGTGAATCTTGGACCATAAAAAAAGAATTGGAGAAAAAACTAATAGCAACAGAAAATAAATGGCTAAGAAGAATACTAAGGATTGGATACAAAGAACATATAACAAATGAAGAAGTTAGAGAGAGAGCATCGTGGAATTTATCAGAAAAAGAAGAATGAATTGGACTGGACACATACTCAGAATGGAAGAAATAAGAAACCCAAAACGAATTTTCAACTACAAACCAGAGGGGAGAAGATCTAAAGGAAGACCTAGAAGACGATGGGTGGACGGTTTGGAAGAGGATCTGCACATGGCAGAGCTGAACCTCAATGGAAAAACTGATGGAAGACACCGAATGACTTTGGAAGAAATAGCAAAGGACAGAGAACTTTGGAGAGATGTCATGGAGAAGTCAATAGCTGGACACAGCTGGAGGATGAAGACCTGACCTGACCTGATAAAATATATTTATTTTTGAGTTTTTCAAATGCTTCATTAATTATATTATCATTGTGATGTCAAAACATTGGTCTTGGTAGTTCAGTTCCTTCACATTGTGTTGACTATAATCATAAATTTTTTTATCAGAACATTTCTTTACATATTATTTTGTGAAATAGCATGCTAATTTTTAACTATCAGAAATTCACATGAAAGCATTCTCCAAATTTATGACTAAAAAGTTACATCTGCCAAATCTGGCAACACATCTTGGTAAACAGAAATCTATGTTGCAATGTTATTTTTTCCACCTTTGATTTATTCCTATGCCAAAATTATGCCTTTCCCTGAAAAAGCAATATGTGGATGCCTCAATAATTAGATACAATGATGGATGGAGAGATGATGCAGACTGGCAATGCAAGTTGTAGACCAAGAAACCCGCTTATATCAAATGAATGCAAGTTAAACTGGTAAATCATATAACATAAGATTATGACAATTTTATTCTAACTCATCCAGTGTTGTATGAAGTACTCAGTTTGAGTACTCAAGTAAAAGTAAAAGTATTGTGTCATTTATTTACTTAAGTAAAAGTAAAAAGTACCTATGAAAATAGTTACTCAAGTAAAAGTAAAAAAGTACTCCCCAAAAAGTTACTTTTTAAGTAAAAAGTACCGCGATAGACAGAATCGTCAACAGCTCCACATTATCATGTTAAATCACATTTTTATTAGGGCCTAATCTTTTAAACAACGTGCAGTAGCCTCAACAGTCAGCACGTACATATATCAGGGATGAAAATTGTGGTTTTAAAAACCTAGGTTTTTTAGGGCTTGAAAAAACAACCGAAAAAGTCAAAATTTAGGCTTTTAGGGTTTTGTTCTATAAAAAGAAAAATGAAAACTCATATTTAATGTCCTTCAAGTTTTTGACTCTCTGCAGACAGAGCAACATACGTGTGGCACGAATTTAGAGAAAGGTTTATAGCCTACTTTATGGGCTTTGACATGTGAGAAGAGTATAGCAAATGGTTAACCTAAAAATCTAAATTTTATATGTATAAACCTAGGTTTTTTCCAGCCTTCACACATAGGCCCTGTACACCACTAACTTCTACATTAGCAGCGTCAAAAGTAGCCAGAGCTTGTTGTTCATTCTAACAACTTTGTTTTGGGACTAAGTAAGTACGGGAAGCTGGGAATAATTAAACACCGTGTTTGAACAGTAACACAAGTAAATGCAACGAAAGTTGGCGCGGTGAGAAATTTACTTGTAACGAGACGTGAAAGACATAATGTAACGAAGTAAAAGTACTAATATTTGAATAAAAACTTACTTCGTTACAAGTACAAAGTACTCTGCAAATTGTGTACTTCGTTACAGTGCGAAGTACTCAGAATTGTACTTAAGTATTGTAACGCGTTACTTCTACTTCGTTACCGCGCAACACTGAACTCATCCAAACATAACTCATTTTAAAGAAGCCAATAGATTCAACATGAGCACTGCACTATTTTTATATTTGTAGTTTACATATAAAAGCATTTTCTTACCTTTGTGGCTCCATTAAACAGGATATTTGTTTGTGTCACTTGATTTCCATCAGCAACTACATTTGAAATTTCCCTCCCTAATCCCCACAAATCAATTGTCTGAATCTTTAGACCTGCTGTGTAGTTTCCAGATACCTCAATGGTGAGTTTCTCCTGCATAAAACATACAAAAGTGCTAATAGATGGTTCTGCTTGCTTGCTATATTTATATGTCTCCATATTTTCAACTTTAATCTAAATTTTATTAGTCAGACATATATATTAGGTTAAAAAAGTAAAAAAGTAAAGTTCTTCCTGAGCTCTCAAGGCTAACTTCAAGGCTCATAGAGCAGCACTGATCTCCGTTTCCAAGGCCTTCTGCCAGGCGACTGGTGCAAATTACATGATACGGGGCCAGTGTTCTCATGTAACGTGCCTGCTTACTCTGTGGATTAATCCGCTACTCAGTTGCCATCGCCATCTGGCGAAAGAAGGCTGAGTCGACCTTAGGGTTCCTGCAGGAGTTGAACCCGCGACCTTCTGCTCCCATCGTCCAACATTATTACCACTCTGCTAACTTCCCACCCCTAGATATAAATATTATGGTGGGATAAAATCATAAAGTATCACTGTCCTCATCAATCAAAAGCAGAAAGATGCTTCTTTGATGAATGTTCAACACAACGTCCACTTTCTTCTTTTCATCATGTGTCAATAGGGTTGCAAGTTGCAACTTTGGATCATGGAAATTCTGGACAGGCGCAAGTTCTCATGATTCCAGAGTCAGGGGTTCCATTTAGGTTTTTGGCTGATTTTGGAGCAAATGGAGAATGTTCACTGGTCTAGGGTCACTGGTCTAGAGCAGGGGTCCCAACCTTTTTATAAGCCATGACCCAATTTTTTTATAATGAAGAACCTGTGGCCCCTTGACATTTGGACAAATACCATTTTGGCACAGAAACATTAACACAGGCTCATCAGATTTTTTCGCATCCCCCAAATATTGCTGCAGGACGCCACTGCCTATCATTGCTAATGTGATGGCATTGCTTGCATGTGAGATACCAACTTTGATATTCCTGGCTATGTAGTTGCCAAGGGCAGCCTGAAATCGCCTTCAACATTAAGCCTGTTTCTGGCCATTGATTTTATGTTAAAAAGGTCAAAATGACATAAAAATCCAGCCTTGCAAAGATTTAAAGAGGCAAATGAAATAAGAACACCATTGGCAGATTTGTGACATTAGGATAAGACCTAAACAAGAATTTAAAGTTCAGACTGAGGCTTTCACGGTATGAGGCATCAAAGGTAAGGTCAATTCATACTCAGATCTGAGCCTGATCTCCTGGTTCAGACAATCAGTGACATGGTTGGCTTGAGCCATTAATCTAGCCACAGCTTTCTCTAGCACTTCATTTACTTCCACAGTTTCACTGCAACACATTTATCAATGCCTAAGCAGCTAATGGCTGGGTTGGCCGCTGGTATCATGACTCGATCCCTGGACAGTCACTCATTCAAGTACCAAGCCATATTCAAACACTGCTTAACTTCAAAATGGTGTTCTAATGGACACCGGTGGCAGAGATCCCAGTTGGCCACCATGAGTTCTCATATTAAAAGTTAAGAATATAAGGATTTTAACTTCTTTTATCTTTAGAATGCTTACCAAAGTGCAAACAAATTCAATCACTAAGCAGTTTCCATTTTCATAAGTCTCTACAATAAAAAGTGTTATTGAATATAACAGGGTTTTAAGCATTCTAGCACCGTAAATAAAAATCATTGCAAGAGGCAGGTGACATAGATAAAATTTATTTATTTATTTATTCATGCCGATTTATTAAGCACAGTAGCAGTGCTAGAGCCCACGACAAGAGCGCTTCACACATACTAATTACGGGAAGCTCAATCCAAATAAGTGGGTTTTTAGGTTCTTGTAAAAAGTCCAACAGAGTCTGTGCTAGTCACATTATCCGGGCAGAGCATTTATTCCACAGTATAGGATTCCCTCTTGTAAATGACCTTTCCCCCATCTTCACAGTCTTGGACGATGGAGGAACGAGGAGTTTTCCTTGATGACTGGACCTCAGGTGTGATTTACGATCATTGACCATTGTTCTCTGTACAAGTGAGGCGAGGTATCTCTGGTAGGTTGGGTCGTGTAGCACGAGAAAAGTAAGCAGTTTTATTTTATCATATTTCTTGACAACTTGACTAAAAACAAATGTAAGAATGCAATCAAGCTTGAACAAATTTTAGACTTTGAGGCACAATAATGCATATCAAGAGTTGGAATGAAAGGGTTTTAATTTCTTACAATACCATTTCATTGAGAGATTAAGATCCTGATATAATGATCTTTTGCGTGAAGTTATTCCCTGTTCTTGAAGTTTTTGGCATAAGGATTTTGCAATTCCACTATTATGAATTTTACAATTCATTTAACAAATTCATATATATTTGCATTTATTTTCAAAATGACTTTTCAGTTTGACTTAAAGAGGGTCAACTGAAAGCTGCTTATTTAGACACTTTATTACAGGTTAAAACCTGTTGAGTATTCACTTTCACTATTTCCATGTTTTCAACAGAATCAATGACATTTCATTGCATCATGTTACACTCATCTATGTTGATCAACGGAGCTAAAAGCCATGAATTGTGTTAATTTTCTTAATTTTGGTGCTCTGGGTTAGCGGCTAGCCTTCCAATGCTTGGATGTGCTAAAAAACTACAAATATTTTATTTATTTATGAACATATATGTTTGTAAAATGAAAAATATATAGAAAGATATTAACATCAGAATTAGAACTAAGAAGAGAATAATAGAAAGTGTTGCATGGAGTACAGCATCATATGGATGTGAAAGCTGGACTTTTGAAGACAAAAATACAGAAAAGAATAGAAGCTTTCTAAATGTACTCATTACGTACCATGTAATGCATAAGATAGAGAAAGGAAAACCAATGAAGAAGTTTTGCAACTGTCAGATACAGAAAGACAGCTTGTCAAAATGTGCAAAAGAAGGAAGCTGCAATATTTTGGGCATGTACAGTGGGGTTACTGTCAATTGCTCGCCGGTCAATTGCTCCCGGTCAATAACTCGCTGGTCAAATGCTAACAAGAACAATTGCTCACAGTACCTATTGCTTGCCGATTCAAATCGAAATCGCTGGAACAAAACGGGACAACCTAACCATAACCATAACCCTAACCCTTACCCTAACCCTGCAGCTTTAATAAAGTTTTAATTTCCTGTCAGTTTTTATAAAGTTTTTAGATATGTAAGTTTTATAATGCTCCGTGAGCAATAGGTACTGACTACTGAGAGCAATTGTTCTCGTTAGCATTTGACCGGCGAGTTATTGTCAGCGAGCAATTGACAGGATCCCATACAGTGGAACAGCAATGCTAGGTCAACGCTGGAAAGGACAATCCAGCAATGAATGATGCTGGGAACAAGACAAAGAGGGTGACCAACGAGACGATGGGTGGATGATGTGGTAGAGTAGACAGGACTGCAAAATGTCACCAGCAGTCAAGAAGACACATGATCAACATTGCTGGAGAAAAGAAATTCATGCTGTCACCTCAACTTCAGTTCATGAAGGAACAAGGAGAAGAAGATGATGATGTTTGTACATCATCTATATTTAACCCCTTAACCATGTATTTAACTGTAACTCAATGTAAAATGGACCGATATATCCGGGATCCCCAGTTAAGGGGTTAAAGCTAAATGCTCCTATCTCAGGTTTATAATTATTTCCATAACAGGACAAAAATGAGACCCTTAGGGTCACGAGTTACAGTGTACCAGTCAAAGAAAAACTTACTCATAATGACAGCAACAGTAATGGTTAATCAGAGACCTGATAACCTAGAAAATGAATATTTCTGATACCAGAGCTAAGCAAAGCAATAGCAAAGGTTTCAGCTATATATATGATGCATTACCAAATGATACTCCGTCATCCCAGAAGAGACTTCCCTTTGCTTCGTACATTGGATGTTGATCAAGAGCAACTATTATTCCCATTGACAGTAACCGGCTGCAAAAAAATGAATCTTACATCTTTAGCACCATCACATTGCCTTAAAAATGCGGCAACCGTCAAACTACGAGACAGGCCCTTAAAAGTACGGCAGAGTTACACTGCTAGAGAGGCCATTAAAAGTATGACATAGCTTGAGATGGCCCTTTAAAATATGATGCAGTAAAACTTCAAGATTGACCTCAATGTGGCAATGCCAAACGAAGAGACTGCCTTCAGTGCTTATGCAAGTCAAACAAAGAGTTTGCCCTTGAAATTGGTTCAAACACAAGAAGAGATTGACAAGGAATGGTGGCTTGAGGCACCTCTATATAGTACTTCAGAGAGACCATGTGACATCCTATGCACTATTGTACATGTCAACGTCATATGAGCCTATGCTTAAATTCAATGCATGCGGCCTACTGTTCAGGCATACAATCAATGCGATGCACATCTGCTGTAGCCATTAATAATCAAAACTCCCATAATGCAGTGCATTATGTACAATAGAACAATAATTACAAAATTCGCCATATTTACATTGTGACACCTTTAATGACATACATGCAGGTCCAAAACTTATAGTGCAGCATAAGCAACATGAAAGAATACTTTTGTCTACAAGTTTTGGTGAAAGTAATAGATATTTACATGCTGAACTTGAATATTATGCAAGAATGTGTCTTCAAAATTTCTATATCATATGAGATTTACAGAAAACTGCTATTACGGTATACATTGTAATACCTCCAGCTACATAGGTTCTGCATGACTAAAACTAAAATTGTAACATTACTAATTTGCCTGGATATGATCATATCACACTTCTGCTTAAAAGTCATTTCACCAATTACCTAATAAACAACAAATCAACTTTAAAATCTGCTTGCTGGTTTATAAGGTTCTTCTTTTGAAACAGCCATCATATCTCCTTTCTTTGCTTAATGTTCAGGATCATAAACACTACTTCAGAAACTGCACATTCACACTACTCTGGACAAGTATGCCATTTCAATGGCAGGGTCTAGACTGGGACTCAGTTCCCACATTAGTCTGCTCCTCAAGTCTATTGTAAACTTTTTATCAAAACTCGAACTTTATCTTTTCTCTTTTCCTGTCTGTCATAACTAGAATCAGAAAATCAAACTAACTTATTGGATCTGACAATAAGGGGAATGGGGGATTACAATTTTACCTCAGAGTTTGGGGTTGTTGATGACTTACCGGTATTGTGTTAAGAATGTGTACCTCAAATATAGCCCAGAAATTAATATAAGAATAATTATTATATCAAAAATACTGAAGCCCTCATATTTTATTACAAACTCTTTCTTCCAAAAAATGAAAAAAAAATCACAAACTGTGACTTCATTACCTGAAATGTGTAGTATTGGCAGGCTCTTGCCAAGGAATGATGCAACCACCCCTAACATGAAGATTAATCTTGTCCAAGGGTGTGCTCAGATTTCTAAATTCACCCAAACTGTCAAATGCATCTCCCTGTAAAAACATCCAAATACCGGTAGTTTCGTGAAATTCATTTCACTGTGCTGTATTAATCTAGTTAAATTTTGACTTCCAACAATTTTCTTAAAAATAAATGTTTTAAATATGCACATTTCCACAATATAGTAGTCATTCTAGACCATTTAAAGTTTGCCACCTTAGTTTTTGAGAACTAAAGTATGGTTATGACTCTTATGAGACGATCAGCAAAATGAGGGCGAGTCCTGTTTTTTACTTTGTCACCTCCAATCAGTAGGCAGTGGTCCGAAATGTAAAAATGGCCGACTTTCTGCTATCAACATCATCATCATCATCATCATCATCATCAACCGTCTTTAATTCTGGCCAATTTGGTAATGTAATTGCACACTATCAAAGTCTTGGGGAGCAAAATGACCATTATTATAATAACTGTTATCCTCCTTAAAATATCATGAATTGACATTTGGCACAAAATTTGTTGCTGATTTTTCTATCATTGCACTGAAAAATTGAGAATTTCTGATATTTCACAAACTTTAGTTTCAAACCTAATACCCCTGACATCGTGGAATTCTCAATAAACATGAGTTGCCTGTATGAAGCCTTTCCAAATACAATCACTAAACAAAAAGTTTCATGGACTTATTTATGTACAGCATTTTTAGCCCATTTTAAAAAGTCTATGTCTCCTATGATGTAATTTAAATTCCAGTGAATTTTATTGAAATTATGAAACATACAATTAAATATTTAAGTACATATCTCATAATTTCATGGTAAACTATAATAATACAACTATCTGCAGGACCTAAGGAATAAAGAAAATCAGCCCAGAGATACAGGAGCAAAAGAATTAATATACCAAGCACTTACTCCATGGTAATCATACCATCGACCTCTTGGAAAGTAGGCATTTACAAATGTAATTTTCTGAAACAGATAATCAGTAAATTGCATATATATACATATATATATATACCCGGTATATATGTATAATTGTATATATCCTTCCTACACTTCTAATGGCACCTACAGGTACGGTAATCTTCACTCATTTAGTACCTCTCATCAGGTAAAGTCTTCATCCTCCAGCTGTGTCCAGCTATCAACTTCTCTGTCTTTTGCTCTCATGCTCCATTATAAAGCTCACCAAGATACCTCATTTTTCGGATCAGTATGGTCCCTAGACTCTCCAACCATGTACCTTCAAGTACATTAATCTCAGCACTGTACCTTCATATGAACTCTCTACTGTGTACCTTCAAATACCCTAATTCATCACAGTATCTTAATATCTAATAATAAATGCCTTCAAGCCCCTAGGAAAGCACTGGATTTCTTAATATTTGGGATAGTCCAGGGGGTTTATTTATTTATTTTATTTATTGACAATTTATATAGCGCAGTAGACAAGGCTAAGGCCTACAACAAGAGCGCTTAACACAGTTCATATCCAATATTAAATAAATGTGTCTTCAAATTTCTAATGAAAAGTCCAGCTGAGACTGCTCCAGTCACATTGTTATTACAGGGTTATTTTTAGGATTGTGAATTTGGGGGTGTCGGTAAAATGTGGGGTCTCAGTCGAATAAGTGTGAAAAAATGTCATCCCACAAAAAAGTCTGACAGGCACAAAACTCAAAAAACCTTATAAAATCTCCAAAAAATCCTGACAAGCAAGTAAACCTTGTTGGGTCTCTAAAAAGCCTGATGAGCAAAAAAAGGTAATCAGAGAAATAAAGTTGGGGGGTGTTACTTCTCGAATTGGGGGGGGGGTGTTTGGGCACTATTTAGGGTACATTACCATTGTTAACCATTGTTAGATTAGGAAATTTGTTAGGTTGTTAGGGGGGGTGTAAATATATCCCTGGGGTAGTCTACTCCTTGAGAACCATTGGCATTGCATACAGCAGTTGACTGATGGAGCCTAGATGACTTCCACTTACCACTGTGCACTAGTGAGTTGAGCTTAGGTCAGTTTTTACTTGGTCTCAAGCGGTCTAAGCATAGACCCCTCACGAGTAAGTAAAGGACTGGCGGCTGGCGCTCTCGGGTCCATTGAATTTTTGACACCGCAGCATCTATTACATGCCATAACTTAAGTTCGGGTACAGATACAGCTGTAATATTTGGCAGTTACATTCAGAAATGAACTCTGCCCATCCCAGGTAACCGGAAGTTGATGACGTCATGACTTATTGACTTATTTCATTCACAAATTAACAAATTAACGTGTATTCATTGAGTTGTTAACACCATGTTTTCTATCCAGGTCATCAATAGCCACCTTTTCTTTTTCTTCCAGACAATGTTCCTTGTGTAATTTTTTTTTCACTTCCTCATGATATATGCAGTGTAGCTTAAGTTAACCTTAACTGTAACTGAAATATCAGTTAACTGGAAATAACAAATCAATTAACTGGAACTGTAATTGAAAAAATGTTCCAATAACTGTAACGGATAGTAATTGAAAAATATAAAACTTGAATGGTCAAATTAACTGAAAGATAAATGACTTAAGCAGGCAAACACAACATGCATAGTCTATAAACCAGTTAGCTAGGGTAATTAGTAAACAGAACTGCAGCTGCACTAAGGGTTAGCGTTAAAAGCTGGAATTGCTGGATAAATTGACACTATGTTTACCGTAAGGTGAATGATAGGAGATTGGGATCTGGGTCAAATCGGTCAAAACCACTAGCGGTCAGTAGTCTCTGTGTTTGATGATATATCATTAACTGGCTTAGTGAAAATGTCAGCTGAAGGGTCTACTGCTTGCAGCTCATTTCTGTCAAACCTAATTAAGATCAGTCTCAAATGCACTGTGAGTTTGAAATATGTAAATGGCATATGTAAACGACAATGGCATCTTACCCAAATGTAGCCTGGGTTGCAGGTGTCTTGGTCATCCAAAATTGGGTCACGACTTAAAAAGGTTGGAACCCCTAAATTAGCATTTCCTCAAAAGCTATGCCTCCCAGTTTCCTACTGACTGTTTCCTGGAATAATCTGCTCTTTTACGGATGAATCTGGAGTACCATTGATTGAAACCCTTGCTTATTAAAACAAGAGCTGTAAAAGTGCGCAATAATTAATTATAGAGCTCTGTATTCTTCAAACTTCTGTTTGTTGAATCTGCTATGGCTGTTATCTTTGAGAACAGACAATTTACATGTATACACTATACAGTGACTAAGTAGTTCAGATAATAAATTTAATTTCTTTATAGTAGGCCATATTTTGACTGTGATTCAGGATTTTATTTAATTTCTTTTTATATTTGTTACTATTTTGGCCTTTTTTGCTGAGTGAACTAGAGATCACTTCTCGCATTGATAACCATCAGTAGGCCTAAGCAGGTACATCTTGCTTATATATAGAAGTCCCTGGCCTAAGTCATTTCAGAAACTGCATCAACATTTCATTTAATGGGTTCAATGGTGATTAACCAAAACTAACTGAAAAATAATTAAATTTAACTGTAACTGTAACTGAAAAATAATCGCTAACTTATGCCACACACTGATGATATGTCCAAAATAAGTTAGCTGCCTCAATTTTATCATTTCCCATCAGTCATAACTGTTATTCTGTTCCCGCTTTCTCAATAACCCATTCATTTTTTTACTTTTGTGTCCGTTTAGTGCCTAAGACCTGCTCAACCATTTCATATCAATTGTCTAAACACAGCTTTCATCTTCCATCTTTGATCTTTCAAACCTCCATGTTGCAACGGACATGCCATCTATTTCCAAAATCTTACTGTAATGCTGATTCATCTGTCATGATTCTTCAATATTCTTTACAAGAAAGCATTGATTTTGTTGCAAATATATTATTACAATGATTACCTCTTCCAAAACTGGAGAAATGAGAAGAGCTCTACCCCATAAAAACTGGCGATCTATCTCTGTGCAGTGGAGTCAGTCGGGAACCTAAATACCAAGTTCATATTGATTTCAGTCTCCTATCAATAATTGTGATCAATAAATTTGAGTTTCAAATGTCACCAGCTCTGTGAGACAAGACACCCAAACTAAAAACAAACAGATAAATGCTATTCACAGGCGGTGTCCGGTCTTTTCATCCCAGTCACTTAATCCCAGTCACTTAATCGTAGCCATTTAATCCCAAGTTTTTAATCCCAGTGCAGATAATCCTAAGTCTTTTAATCCCAAATACCTGTACAGATAATCCAATGACACTCAATGATATAAAAAGAAATGTTTGTGTTACAAAAACATAATTAAACATGGTTATAGGATAAAAACAAATAGGGTTAGGGTTGGGGTTAGGGTGAGGGTTAAGTTTAAGTTTAAGTAATAGATTTCAGGATTAAGTGACTGGGATTAAATGGATAGGATGAAAAGACTTTGGGATTAAGTGACCGGGATTAAGTGACTGGGATTAATTTTAAATGGATGGGATTAAATGACAGGGAACCTTCATAGGCAGTCTAAAATTAATTAATTTTTCAGATCTTTTGAATAGTCATTTAGATATTCCCTAAATATAAATGTTGCTACTATCTTCTTTAGCATTGAATTTAGAAGTTAGAAGCAAATTCAGGGACAAAGAGTACTCGTAACTGGTTGTTGTAACTAATGAAACCTGTACATACTCATTAACAAGAGGCCTGACAACTGTGTTGCCAAACGCATGAGACTCATGAAGCAGAGTATATAGGAATGGTAGTAGTTTGTAACGTGTTCTAAGCACTTCTTTTGATGAACTTATCATTTCAGGCCCAAATGCTGCTGGATCCTGATCCTAACAACAAAATAAAGTAAAACATATCAGCTACTGTTATCTGCAAAACAAACCATGGCAACCTAAATATGTCTGAAAAATCAAGATACCAGTTATTATGCAATGAATGAAAAGTGAAGAACAATAAGCAAGAAACGGCATGCATTTATTTCATATAATTAAAACAAATTCTGTATTTTGTATCTCCAGCAGGCTAAAGACTAAACTGCATAGGCATGTGCTGAATATGCAAATTTAATAATTATACCATATTATCTCAGGTATAACTTTGAGAGCCATCATAATGTAAAAATCTTAATACCTATATACCTATACCTAATACAATTGATACCTAATACAATTGATAGTCAACTGACAATGGCCAACCACGTTGCATCAGTTTGCAGGAAGTCGTTCTTCCAGCTTCGCCAGCTGCGGGCAGTGAGGAACTCGCTGACACCTGACGCAACAAGGATGCTGGCTCAAGCATTCATCAGCAGCAGACTTGACTACTGCAACAGCATCCTTTATGGCATCAGTGACCATCTGATACAGAAACTTCAACTTCCAGAATGCAGCTGCACGCTTGGTGTTCCAGAGAGGAAGTTCGATCATATCACACCAGTACTACGGAGCTCCACTGGCTCCCGGTCCGCCAACGCGTGACTTTTAAACTCGGGACCATCCTGTTCAAGGCCCAACACAGCTCTGCTCCGTCATATCTAACTGATATGTTCTAAAACTTGCAGTGCCTCGAACTCGGACAGGCTTTGGTGACCGCAACCTGGCCGTTGCTGGCCCGGTTGTTTGGAACAGTCTGCCAGCAACATTGCGTTCCTCTGACTCAACCATGACGCTGTTATCTTTTGAAACAACTGAAGACATTCTTGTTTGATTGATCTGGTTGCAACTGACAAGTGCATTTGCTGCTTTGCGATAATTTGCGCTATAGAAATGTTCGTAATAATAATAATAATAATAATAGTATAATATGCACCAAAATTTCATCTGTATCACAGAACTTAGAGCTTCCCCTAGTTATGCAAATTTAGTGAAAGAAAATTGTTAAATAGCCTTTTTGACACCCTTTTGCAATTTTACTCGGCATAAAAGAGCCAGTGGCCAACTTTGCCGCTTGATGTCACACGTCTTGAGGGCAGTGAACAGGCGTTTGTATCTTTTTTGTATCTTTTCAAATCTTATACTTTTAGAGGTATTTATATTTAAAAGTGTTGTATTTATTCAAAATCAACAGCTTCATAGTTTTTCATTTTTAATCAGTCTGTTTACAGTTATTACAAAACACGGGAAAGCCTAGGTTAAAAAAGAATGCTTTAATTAATCATACTAAAATCAAAATCACGGTCTCTTTCAAGTAAATTTGAGCTTATGTATGTTCATGTACATAAAATTATATGTACATAAAATTTATTCTTATGTATAATACAATACCCAAACTTTGCACTGATTTTTAAGGCAAAACGTGCATATTATATGCAAGATAATATAGTATATTGATATTAGGGTATAAAGTCTGCTGGCAAACATCCTTAATATGCAGATGAAATGACAGATTTCAATTTAATGCAATTTTAGGCATTGCACAAGCAGAACAGAGATACTGAAACTTTGAGCTCAATAAATTACCAGTAAAACTATCAGCTCTCGCGCTGGGGTACAACAGTGTAGAGGCTCGTCCCTGGGTAGCGGATAGGGGAATCCTGGGCATGGAAACTTCCTGGAATTGCACTGAATAATATGGAATAAGGTGCTGTGGACCAACTGTACCAGAAGACAATGGTGGAATCAAACACAGTGGAAGACCTTCGAGTGCAGGCGAGGCTGCTGAGAGTGGATATCCAATTTAAGGGGATTTTGTGGTCACCTCTATATACCATGAAGTCCTGACTAGTGCATGGAGAATATGTGGTTATGGAAGGACATGAAACAAGGATATGAAACATGGATCTTAAAATGAGCAGACGAAAACAGACTACTATCGGCAGAAATGAGCTGCCTGAAAAATATCTTGGGAGTAGGCAGATTACAAAGAATAAGAAATGAAGACATCAGAAAGAGATTGGGGATACAAGAGACAATAATAGATAAAATCATAAGAAGAAGACTTAGATGGTATGGACATGTAAATAGAATAAAAGACAACAGACCCTCATATAAAACACTCTACGTATACAAAGAATGCAGGAGAGGAAGAGGAAGGCAAAAAAGTGGTTGAATAACATCAAAAAAGACTGAAGATACCAGATATCAGTAATCGATGGAAAGTGACTAACGATAGAAAAAGATAAACGGAGAAGTTTCCAGTCTAGCTATTGACACTAATGAGCTGACAAAAAGAAATTATGACAATGATGATGAAAACTATCAGCTACACCAAAAATACCACTAATATACAGTAGTTTATGCCTGCCAATCAAAATAAACCTTATAAAAATCAACAGTCAATTGAGTAACAAGGAAAAATTAAGAAAATGCAAAATGTTTAAACAAAACTTACAGGCCAGGTTTCTGCATTATGATTGCGTGAATAGGGATAGAAAGCACCAAGTTGCATCCAGCGTTGACACATTTCTTCTGTAGTTGCATACCAGAAACCACAGATGTCAGCACCTGTCTACAAAATAGTTAAGCTTACTTAGTGTGTGATTTAAAGTGACTTAGGAGGCATTACTGCCTGTCTGAAAACACTAGGGGTGCTAAAGGGACTTGAACCTACTCTGTCAGCCTACCACTCCAGTGCGTAACCCATTTTACCATCTTCTGCCCCATCAGCAACCACTCATTTCATAAGCATACTGTGAATTTTACAAACTTCACTAAAGCTGGCCTTGGTAAAAAGCAAAATGCACGCATGCAAACTGACATTTGAAGTATTTTAGCAACATTAGAGCAAAGGACAGCAGCTGTAATTAATTTCTGATAAATTACTTTAAACATTTTGCTATTTTAATCAATTTACTTGTATTTATGACATTAGGGTCATTTGGCTGGTGAAGTGTTGAGGCCTGCAGGACTTGAATCTAGCTCTAAGGGCTGATCTGTTGTTTCCAGCAAAGGGGTTCAATATGCAGCAATCGTGTATAGATTGACCATAGCAGAAACATAAGCAAATTTACACCGATGTTGCTGTTTTAAGCAGCATAACAAGTAGACAGGCAACAGTGACTTTTCTAATCAAAAGTAGGCTGGCTATCAAAGAATATTTTAAAATAGTGGTTTGGGGCCCCTTAAAGTTTGGATGCCCTAGGTAGGCTAATCTGACCCTGGCTAAGATAAACACCAGCAAACGTTTGACAAATGCAAATATGTGGGTGTGGAACCTGCCATTTTGATTTCTGATATAATGTGAATAGAAGATATTCTTGATCATGAAATGTAAAGAGAGTGGAAAAATAAAAGAGAAATGGTGGAATTCTTTGAGGGTCATTGTTCAAAAGTGAAATTGTTTTGTCTCTGCTCATTGTCATGAGGGTAGTGCATGTGGTGACATGAGTCAAAGTGTTGGTGCTAACTGATTTTCAGAGAAGTAACATTTCAGAAATAATTATCTGAATAAAAATAATTAATTCAATAATATAGTATAACACAGAACAATTAATTGTGGCACATCTCCATTTAAAAGTATACACAGGTAATCCAAACCAAGTCTCAGCAAAAGAATGAAAATGATGAAAATGTGGTAAATTTTGGCTTTATATACAAACCTTTGACAGCTGTGATACCCAGCAGTATATTTGAACACTTAACTCCAAACCGACCATCTGGACCCTTTTCATGTCCAGGGTCACATATTAATTTGAATGCATTGTGTATGAGGGCAATTACTTAAAATTATTATTTTTAATTTTAAGTAATTGCCCTCATAGACAATGCATTTTGTTATGCATTCCTTCTGGTCACAGGAAAGTTATCTCCAAACAGATGCCTACAATATCATTGGATACTTGTCACATTGCACATGATTATCTCATAGATTGAGCTGACAGAACCTGTCATTAAATGACTGATTTTTAACAACCATAATTTATTTGACTAAAGTAATATGTCTATAACTGAAGAGGCAAACTTTTAAGTATATCTAATACAAGTTTACTAATATGGCATACAAAATAATTATATTTTCACTTACATATGAAAATCCAAAGAGGCTGAATTCAAGCATCCCTAAAAGTGCAAAGACAACTAAAATATTACAATTTACATGCTCTTAGCCACTATATCTAAACCTGCAGAACTGCTAGAGTCAACAAAACTAAACATAATACCAAGCCATTTTACAAATGCAATGTGTTTCTTTCAACAGAAGAATAAACATCCACCGGTATTAGAGGTAATAATATTTAATGAAAAATAAGGAAAGAACAATTTTCAAATCAAGATCGCTTTGGTCTGACGCCTCCGGAGAACTGGCTGACAGGATCTCATACCTAATGTTGTGGCCCATCTTTGCACTATCCGTGGCAGGCGGCTCGGGCTTTGAGGTCGCTTCTGCGGCAAAGCTTGGATTTTTTCAGCTGGGTGGAAGAAACAGTCGCCAACTGGGCGGGACTGTCTTGCTTCCACTTGATGCCATCATGACTTTCATGCTGGCACATCATGTGCTGTTAACTTGCACAAAACTGTTCAACTTCTTGAGAACAACTTTGCTGGTGTGGTGGCTAATAATGAGGATGCAGTGGCATAGCATGGGTTAGTGACTCCTGGGGTGAAACAGGTATATGTGCCCCTCAACTTCAGAAAAAATCTGACAAGAAAAAAGGGTCATCAGTTTTTTCATGATAGTGATTCTCCATGTGTATTACTGTTTAATTTGATTTTGACTTAAATTTTTCTTTATTTATGCTGTCAATTATATTATTTTAAAGTTTTCCCAACAAATTCTGCGCCTTCCTGATAATTTTGCGCCTCCCAAAAAATACTGCACATCCGGGGCAGCCGCTCCTTGGCCCCCACGCTACGTCACTGTGAGAACGTACTCCTGACTCAGCTTCTTTTTGTCTTTAAGTATCGTGTATCATGTGTGACATTCCAAATCCCTCAACATGAGGCACTGTAACCATCACAAAATTTCCATTGTCGATTTCAAGAGTTGTGCCAATTGAAACATCGATCGAAGCCAGTTTGAAATCATCAGCGTCCATCACAAGAAAACCCTTTTCTTGACACGTATAACTGGTTGCACCAAACAATGCTGTCAGAGTGTATAGTAAATTAATTAATTAATTATACTAAATAATTAATACTAATTTAATTCTAAAAGAAAAATTTTCCTTGCCTACTATTGACCAAGCCATTTGTGGCCACTGACTTTGGTTGTCACCCAACCAGTGAGCAGCATATTTCTGAGTTCCAGCAAAATTTGACCTTGTCAAAGCAAAAGGTCGTAGATCAGGAAACAGTTCTCTGAGGGTGCTGCAATACAAATATTTCAACTTAGAAAAAGGTGTATGTCAACTGGCTTATTAAAATGCAGTGTCACCGTACTGACTTGTTATTTAATTTTTTAATATTTATTGCTTTACTGTTTATTATTCTACTCATCATTTATTTATTTTAACTCAAATATTGTTTTAGGCTTTAAACAAAATCTGATTTTCATGCTATAAGCAATTTATATTAAAGAATTCTGTGTGAGTACTTATTTTCACATACATTTCCCACAGGCTAGAGGATTTTTTACAAACACAGGTGCAGGCAATGCACAGGTGTGGAAAATCTGGATCGAATTCTACAGAAATTGTGTCAACAGACCACAGTTTGTTCCACTGCAATTTCTCATACCCTTCCCACCCAGTTCCTTTCCCCAATCCTTCCCCAGCTACCCTTGTGAAAACATTTACTGGATACCAATGGAAGCAGTGGAGGATTTTCTGTATCTGGACAGTAAGTTAACCTAAGATGACTACTGCAGGTCTGTCATGAGGAGGAGAATCTGTCTTGCCTCCTCAGTCATGAGATTCTCTTGCCTCCTCAGTCATGAGTCACTTAATACCATCTGGCAGTCTAAGCAACTCTCTCCATCCACCAAAATACTAATATAGCACACACTGGTACTATCAGTGCTGCTCCATGGCACTGAAACCTGGACACCACTGCCTACAGCCAATTTTAAGAAGCTTGGAAACATTCCATATGAAATGCCAACAACAATGGTGAGTGCGGCCGTTCAGCTTGTACGGGCCTTTGTCTTGTCAAGAATGGACTACTGTAACAGTGTCTTGCTAGGCCTACCATAAAACAAGCTAAATCGACTTCAGTCCGTACTGAATCTGGCTGCACGAGTAGTCTTCGGTTGTCGCTGGAATGGCCACATCACGCCACTGCTGAGAGATCGCCTCCACTGGTTACGCGTTCAACAGAGTATTGTTTACAAGCGTTGTTGGCTCACTTTCCGAGCCCTTTATGACCCACACTGCCCAGAATATCTGAGTGCGCTGGTGCAGCGAACGACGTCAAATGAGTCGAGAATGAAGCTTCGGTCGAGTCGTCGAGTCCTACTGCTTGTCCCTCCTCCGTCAAAGACCTCCAAGTTTGGAGAAAGGTCATTCTCCAAAGGGAATCTGTTACTTTGGAACTCGTTACCTGACGTTGTGTCGGAAGCTGTCTCTGCGGAATCCTTTCTTAGGAACTTAAAAACACACCTATTTAATATAGAATTTAACTGATAGAATTATGTCAAAGTGCTTTTGTCATAGGCCTTAGCCTTGTTTACTGCGCTGGAGAAATTGTCTAGAAATAATAATAATAATAATAACAGTTTTAAAATGGAACATTAATCCAAGTCTTTAGCAGTGTGCCTACCTCATAAAGGCATGTAATGGTGGCAATATTATCCAAATTTTAAACCTTTTCTAGCCAAATAGAACATTACAGTTTTACTAAATTTGTGAGATACTTAGATGCCAATCAGGCCATGACATTTGACATAAGGGGTTCATAAGGATTCAGATAGAGGACATGCCTAGGATGACCACAGAAACATTATCTTGCATACATAGGCCTATTCTTACAAAATTGGAACCATAAAACATATCTCTTTTACATCAATAATTATTGGGGACCACAGTGATTTGCAGAAAATTTGTCCAAATGCCAATGGCCAGTGTTCCAAATTCTGTGATTCGCCACTACAAAGTTTTCTAATGCTACAGCTTTCCATGGCATTCAGCATATTAAGTAAATTGAGAACTTTTATGAACGTCTGAACAAAATTTACAACCAAGTCTCCTTTTGCAGGTGATACTGCTGTCTGACACTGCAACCTGCTAATGTGGTCTGTGTTTTAGGCACAGTGCCTGCATCAATGTCAACATGCACTTTGCTGCGTTTTCTGAATGATGTGCTGACTAAATGATCTGTTATCATCTGCCTGTGAAAATTATCAATAATTGTGCTGCACATCAGCTGATCAGAGCCACGTGAATGCTGACCTATATTTGTTACCAAAAGTTCATGTCTGCAACATGCAGAACCGGTGTTTGAGACTGAGATATGTATTATGATGTTATTCACCAGTGTGCAAATTTACCAGATTTACCATTTATCATTATTTTAAGTGCTGTCAGACAATAACTGCTAAACTACACAAAATCAATTAATAAAGCAACAATTTTAATAAATTTTAAGTAAACAAGAAGTGCGTCACTAATTGTGTCATTGGTCACATGTCCTAAATAATCAATAAGCAACTCACACCAGACACTATTGAACTCTGCAGAATCCCATGGGAACCGACAGATTCCGCAGCTTGGCCCAAAATTCTGCGGTCTGTGGAATACTATGATACTGATTATAAAGTAACTCCTCATGCTTAAGATACCCAATTTATAAGCATTTATAAAAAAGAAAGAAGCCAGGCCTAAGCGGAATTCATTTGAGAACATATTTGTGCTACGAATCCATATCTAGATCATCAAAACCACATCCATCTTGGAGAGAAATATTCTAAATGGGTTTAAAACGCAGTAGTATTTTCTTGTCAGTTTCTCAACTTCCAAATTTAATATGTAGAATAGCCATGAAACACCATGACCATAATAAAATAAATTACAAAATACATAACTGGGCATTCAATGACTTTTAAGAACGATTTGTTCAACATTTTCTGCCAAGATATAGGTGCAAATGAAAGCAGTAATAGAATAAAATTACATGAAATCATCTGTGACCAGGTGATATTATGACAGCCAACAATTTAATCTGTCAGTGCAACTTTTATCTTTTGGATCATTTCAAAAGTCTAACCAATAAAATATAGATAGTCAAATATTCACTAAAATGAACCTACTTGAAAGTGGTGATTGCCATACTGTGACCATACAGGCTGTGGACATCATAATGCATGCCCCATTGCTGTTTAGCATCCATGCAAATAGTTTTATCATACATGAGTCCACCCAAAATATCTACAAATTAGAAATAAAAATCTTACATTTATTATTTAGTAAAATGAATCTAAACAAACTTGAAGAACTTAATTGTGTTATACTCTTGATTGAAATTCTACTGGACTGTCACTATTCAGCAATATAACAATTATGCCTAATTAATTGTTTTTATAGTTATGGTAAAACTGTCTTTTAACTTACCAAATGTCAATATGAAGCTTCTAAGATTTCAATAATTCAAAATCCCAAATTTACGTTATGCAATTAAAAAACATAAAGGACTGGAAGGTCATGAAATGGCATCTGGAAGACTACATGTACCTCATCTTGAACAGGTTGGTTTCTCTTATTAAATAATAAATAGCCAATGCAACGACAGTCCTATCTATTATGTTCTTGCATCTAAGACATTTTTTTCGACAGTCCTATCTATTATGTTCTTGCATCTAAGACATTTTTTCAAATACATTCCACAGCAGGGAACATTCTGCTAACTCAGGGGTTGGCAACCTTTTGATACGGAAGAGCCAAAAGTTATAATTTACAAGATTTCTCAGTTTTTAAAGAGCCACTAAAATTGTTGTTTCAATATTATGGTATTTGATTAGGATTATCATTAAGTCATTAGGTATATAAATTTGAATTATGGTTTAAGATAAATGGCTTTAAATATGAAATAATATTTATTCATATAAAAGATTTAAATCTTACATAAATGATTTTAATGGATTGCTACAATAGTCATAGTAAATAGTTACAATTACATCAATGTGAGCATTGGCCTTGCATGTTTTTTGAAAGTTCGGTTAAATCTGGCTCATAACTTGTTATTTTCAGTTTCAAGCACACCTCTAGATTTTTATTTGTTAGTTGGCTTCTTACTTTACTTTTTATTATATTCATGCAAGAGAACGCTTGCTCGCACGAATATGTTGACCCGAAGATTGTCAGCACTCCAAATGCCAACTTCTTCACCTCATTGTAGCATTCTGGAAGACTATTCCATGCGTCAAATATGAGTGCCTCAACTTCGGTATTTCTTTTAGAGCTGTCCACTTGTGCAGCGCAACGTGCATACTTTTCTGGACCTCCAACTCTTCTAACTTGCTCTTGAGTTCTGTGATAGGTAGGCCTATCTTATCCTGTTTGCAATATTTCTTTGAGTTTTGAAAGTAAAATATTATAATTATTATTTTTTGTGCATGGAACTGGAAGAGCCACGACATGACCTCGAAAGAGCCGCATGCGGCTCACGAGCCGTAGGTTGCCGACCCCTGTGCTAACTTCCAACTGCTACAGGTATTCAGCGATGTAGTCATCATCATCAATATTATTATTATTATTATTATTATTATTATTATTCAACATAGAAGTTATTGTGGCGACTAATCCGGAGACTGCGTGGACACATTACAAATTATAGTAGCTTGTGCGAAATAGCCAAGTTTTTTGTTTTTTGAGTCTCTTCTTGAAGATGTCTGGCGTTGGAGAGAGTTGAACTGAAGAAGGCAGGCGGTTCCATGCCCTAGTAGCGGTCACGGGAAAGGCGTGATCGTCTACAGTACGAAGGCACATCGACAGAATGACCAGAGAGGCGGTTCCAGCAGATCTCAGGCGATGCCGACCTGCCTGATCTGCGACTCATGCTAATTCTGTTCGCTAGGTACTCTGGGTCTATACCATTCAGGCAGCAGTAAGCCAGCATTGATAACTTAAACTGAATCTGCTCTGGCATTGATAGCCAGTGTAAGTCTCATAGAAGTGGTGTTATGTGTTCACGAGAAGGGACCTGGAAGATCAACCGCACCGCTGCATTCAATACGACCTGGAGACGGTCCAGCAGGTGTTGCGGTGATCCGGCGAGTGTCGCGTTCCTGTGACTGACACTGATATTCATACACTTCTGATCAGCCAGAGTGCGTTGAAGCAGCTGGCAATTGTCTTAGAGACATGGGTCCTCATCGATAATGTGCTATCGATGTGGATCCTGAGATTCCGAATGGACAACACTGGTTGCACATTGATGCTGATGCAGGTTGTCGGTGTCAAGTGTTTCTGATGCTCAGAGGTGATCCATAATACTTCAGTCTTAGCAGCATTGAGTTGCAGCTGAAGTGACTTCAGCCACCTGGTCACCTCGACCAGGCACCTAGTGACACGCTGCTGGAGCAGATGAACTGCTGCAGGAGGGCTGCTTCCATATACTTGCGTGTTGTTGGCATAGAGGTGTGCTTGGAGCCAAACCTTTGGACAATGCTAATCAAGTCGGTGATGTAGAGTGCGAAGAGAATAGGCTCTAGTACAGAGCCTTGGAGAACTCCACGTACTACACGGGTCGGCGGAGTGGTTGAGCCTGCACAACATATGTGCTGCACTCATTTCGTGAGGTAGGAGGAAAACCATTGGAGCACCCAACCGCTCACTCCATACAATGTCTCCAACTTCTTCAGTAGCATACCATGGTCCATCATATCGAAGGCAGCGGTGAGGTCCAGCAAGACCGCTACATCCCTGGCATCCAGTGCTCGTAGGATGTCCAGCAACACTTTCAACACTGCGGTTTTGGTTGAGTGATGGACTCGGTATGCGGACTGGAGGTCTGGAAGGAGATTGTAGGTCGTTAAGTAGCGGATAAATCGATGCGACACAAGCCAACGAGCAGTTTCGACAGCACCGACAGGTTGGAAATTGGTCTAAACGACTTAATATCAGTGGTATCCAGGTTGGGCTTCTTGAGTCTAGGAGTCTAGACGGATTTGAAGATCTTCGGTACCGATCCAGATGACATCGAGCGATTGAAGAGTTCGGATAAGAATGGTGTGAGGATATTGGAGAACACCTTGAGAAGAGCGGTCGGCATATGGTCGCTCGCACACCGCTTGTCTGGAAGTGCTCGTATCTCTGAGGCCACTTCGTCAGGAGACAAGGGCTGGAACGAGCTGAGAGAGCACTGAGTAAGCAGTGCGTTGAATGTGGGCCAGTCATGCTCCGCGACCGATGCGTGTGCCATGGCATCTTTGCTGTGAAGATGTTCAGAGAAGGCGTCGGCTGAGGGTGTCTCGTGGGCTCGAGTATGGCCGTAGTCGAGTAATGTGTTGAGAGACTGCCATAAACGTCGTGAATCGACCCGCTCTGAATCTACTTTGTTATTCTATTCTATTCTATTCTACATGACGATTTATATAGCGCAGTAGCATAGCGAGGGCCAAAGTCAAGAGCGCTTTACATGGAACAATCGTACGATGAGCTGAAAAGATGTGTTTTAAGTTTAGTGGCGAATGAACCGAAGGAAGTGTCTGCGATCACTGAGTCGGACAGCGAGTTCCATAGGAGGGGGTTGCCTCGTGTGACGGACCTCTCTCCGAACTTTGCGGTCTTTGACGGAGGAGGGACGTAAAGTAGACACCGCGTACTGGATCTCAGCTGGAGATGTTGGTCGGCGATCGTCCGTCTACGCACCAAGGTTGATACTCCGCCAGGTAGGGTCGTGGAGGGCCCGGAAGGTCAGCCAACACCCTTTGAAGACGATTCGCTCCGGGATTCGAAGCCAGTGGAGCTTGTCCCTTAATAGTGGCGTCACATGATCATGCCACCTGACTCCGAAGATCAGCCGGGCAGATGCGTTAACGACTGACTGCAGGCGGGCCAGCTGGTAGTCGGGGAGACCCAGGAGGATGCTATTACAGTAGTCCGTTCGCGATAGGACGAGAGAGCGTATGAGGAGTATCGCAGCCGCTGTTGGTATATAGCGGCGGATCTCCCTGATCTTCCGCAGCTGATTAAAGCACGCCCGAGTTACGTTGGTCAGGTTATACCAGAAGACTTCTCGCTTCCGGTGAAGCAGAAGCCTATAAGCTCTCCGAAGCTCCGGTGACCGGAAGATTCGGTACCGGAAGATTCGGGACGGAAGATTCGGGACGGAAGATTCGGTACCGGAAAATTCGGTACCGGTCACGGAAGATTCGGTACCGTTGGGTGCGCGGGGGCCGCTGGGGCTCATGCCATCTTAATGCCCCCCGTGGGGTGAGCGGATAAGACCGTTCTAACGCGGGTGAGAGAAATAACGGCGAGCATACTATAGTAATCGCACGGCGGGTGGGAGCGGTCCGGGAGCTGTTGAATCGGGTCAATTTTCCCTCCGGAAACGGCCTAGCTTAAACCCTGCCTTGCTTTACATGTAAAACGTACAACTGTACCATATCTATCTATTTTGGGCCTTTTCTAGAAGGTCGCATTAAACAGCTCAAGTTCCCTGCACATATTGCGAGTTTAAAATCTGTTTACATCCATTAAGACGGTGGGAGGAGCAAAAGCGCGCCTGAACGCTGGGTGTCCGCTAATGACGCGCGACAGTTAAAGCGGACAAATACCAGCAGCAGGTGAGGCGTTATCTTATCTGTATGTCGAACCGGTACCGAATTATCCGGTACCGAATCTTCCACAAGTAAAGTTTTGGTACCGAATTCTCCTGTACCGAATCTTCCGGTACCGAATCTTCCGGTACCGAATCTTCCGGGAACCGAAGCTCCTTCCAGTATGATTCGAGCGTTGCAGCATCGTCAGGATCCGCGTGGGTCGATCTGGCTTTCCGTTCGGCGAATCGTAGCTTTCTCTCCTTAGACATAGGTGAATGTAGTGTGGCATTCCTTAATTTTGGCAGTTGTAGGCATTTTGTCATAAAATTTGGGGCTAATAATAACAAGTATAAATTTCAATTTAGTCAGCAAATTTGCAGATGACTGAAAATCTGTCAACTGAATCACAAAAAATCGACAAATTTGATGACACAATGCTCTCTGAACAATGTTAATATTTGTTCTAAATACATCTAGACTCTAGTATTGAATATCAGAAAATCTTGATGAGTGACAATAGTGGCATTGTACAAGATTAACAAGAAGGACTTTATGCTTTATGTATAAAACATATTTATCCTATGTATTTTAAATCAAACAATAGTCATTCCCTTACTTGGAAGAAATGGTGGTTTATTCCAAGTGTTGTCTTGACAACCGGTGGTTGAACCAGGAATAAAATTGGAAGGCTCATTCATATCCTGCATGAAATTGCATTAGTATTTCAGCAAAACAGAATGCCAAGTAATATGAGCACATCACACCTATTCTCAAAGACAACATCAAGGTATGGACAGGACTCGATATAGACAGTGGCGAGGCCATGGGGGGTTTGAACACCCCACTTGCCATCAGGGCCACCTGTGAGATTCGTGCAAAATTGCAAAGAAATTTTTTGCGAGGGGGAGGTAGGGGGATGGTTGGCTCTACTAGTCTAAGTATCAAGCGTTCTCTATATATCTATATACCAAGTTCTTAATATATTTATATAACAAGCAGTCGTGCGTCAGACGGACTGCGACCCGCCATGGCTATCCATGTTACTATTTGCAAGAAATTTTATCGGATAGATAAAAATATTGTTTAAAAGTTATTTAATGCACGTGTGGAATAGTAATTCTAACGAATTATAATGTTGTAAAAGTAAAAGCTGTTCAGCTTCATGGGGGCTTTGCCCCCCTGACCTCTGACCAGGGGCCACTGGAGCTCTGGCCCCAGACTCCCCTCAACGTGCTCGCCATAACCCCCCACTCTCAAACGTCTGGCATCGCCACTGGCTATAGAGCAGGCAATGATAACAGCAGAAAACCATACACACTTGGTGAAAAATAGTCCACAATGCAGCCAAACTTCAAAGAGAAGACGGTTGAAGGCAAGGTAGGGCAAGGCAATAGTCTATACTTACAGGGTACTCAGCAAAAGGTTCACAATAAAGTAGCACACAAAGCATGCAGAATTGCAGATCAACTGCATACCCATCTTAGATGTTAAAGCACTTTCATGTAACAGATGCCCTTTATTTCTAACAACATAACTAAATCAATAAACACTTAAAATGAAAATCAAAGTATTCATACAATCCACAGTGCATCATATTTCACACCCCATGTGGATGAATTATAGAAATCACTGCACTGAGTAGTCCACCACAAAGTCACATTGTGACCAAGAGTGAAGTCTGGGTAATAAGATTCTCCTGGCCAAACCTAAAAAAAGTCCATCACAAATCAACTGATTACATAATGCATCACAATATTTTGAGAATGTTCATGTTGAAATGAAGCACTGTATATTTACTATATTTTAAAATCACCTGAACCAGTGATGTTAATCCTTGTCCTGGTCCTTGTCCTTAAGGACTCCATCACAAATCACTGTTTACTGCAGAATCGGTCCTTGTCCTGGTCCTTGTAATCTTATAAGGACAAAACTTGCATACCATTTTCAATTGTTCTCTGATAATTATGTTCCAAGGTAAGAGTAGTATTTGATTCATATTTACATAGGCCTACTTGCTTTGAGTTATTATAAATGTGTAGTCATTGTTTATAGCCTAATACCAGTTGAGCAGCTGAACTTCCAAACCAGTCCATCGTTTGTTAAATTTCTATTATTCTTTATTGTATCTTAAAATACTGGTGCCATTGTTACAAACTTACAAAGGAATGGAACAAAGCATGATCAGCAATGGAGAATGGCAGTTGAACGAGTTTTTCTCAAAGTGGTGTCATAATTTAGGCCTCATCGTGCGTGCATGACTGATCAGCTGTTGGAAACACTTGTTTATTTGAAATACACCATTGCTGTTGACTAGATTATGTTTTACAACATTCCTTTTTGCTTTTATGATTTTGTGATTCGATTTGAAATTGTTTTTGCTTTTTTCCTTTCTGACTTTTTGTCTAAAACAGAGATCGGTCCTTGTCCTTGTCCTTGATTTTAAAATCTTGAGGGTAAGTCCTGGTCCTTGTCCTCGTCCCTGAGGGTCGGTCCTCGTCCTTATCCTCGTCCTTGGGGAGTCGGTCCTTGTCCTTATCCTCGTCCTTGGGGGGTCAGTCCTTGTTAACATCACTGACCTGAACATCTGAAATGCTGTTTCCATCACTATTGTCAAAAACATTTTAGATTAAGTGATTAGACTCATTGCATTTGTTAAATACTAATATGAGAATTCTTCCAAATATGTAATATCAATATTTCTATTTCCAGGAATCAACAAATACCTCTCCCTTTAGAAATTCTCCAGAAGCAGATTTAATGAAAATGTCTGAGTCTATTCCATCTGTGAGAGGCCTATATGTTCCATTAAGCTCTCGATTTATAAGTTCCAAACTACATCCAATGGCATGATCCTGCAAACAATTAAATGAACAAAGGTAGTCACACTTGAAGTGACACCCCTTATGCAAATCTTTTATCTTCTTCCCTTTAACCAATATTTTATCCATCTGAGAATATTCTCTCCTATTCCACAGAACTTCAATTTGGCAGCCAGTCTTCCATGAGGTACTTAATCAAAATCTAAATATATTATGTTTGCTGTACCAGAAAGTCTAACAGGTTAGTCAGAGATGACTGTCCCTTTGCAAATCTATGCTGGCTGTCTTTAACAGCCTTATGCCTAGTCAAATGTTCAAATATGCTCTCTTTCAGCTTCTTTCCATAACTTTTCTGATTACAGAAGTTAGGATCACTTGTCTGTAATTATTTGGTTCACTTCGTTTTCCCTTCTTGAACAGTGGGCTGACTAATGGCCTGACTAAAAAACTTTTCACACAGGCTTACTTAGCCTCCTAAACCACTCTAAATCACATTATTATTAACGCATCTCTCCAGTCTTGTGATTCTTCTCCAGTCCTGAGTGATTCAATGATTATATAATTATCAATGCAATTGTTGCATGTCCAATTTCATTTCTAACTTTGAAAAATATGAGCCATCTAAATGTCGGCTCCTGCCTGTCTTTAAATTGGTCAAAATTTTTATAACATTCTCTTGAACACACTCAACCTGTGAGCATTTCTTCTTCATTCCCCTGGAACAGAATTTGGGGTTCTGATACAGTATTTGTATTTTCTTCTGTAAACACTGAACAGAAATAGTTGTTTAGAAACTGTGCAGTTTCTACATCCTCTGTTATTGCACATCCTGAGTTGCTGTAGAAACTCCAGCTATTCTGCTATACATCTATGGCATTTTTGTTAAAAAAATATTTTCCAGAATGCAATAGTCAGAAGTCAATTGTCAACATGACGTACGTAGCGGCCAAACAGTTACTATAATGATTATAATCAATAAAACATTAAATTCATACATAGAAAATTAAGAACTATATCAGTTCTAAATTTTCTATTTATGAATTTAATGTTGCAAAAAATACGTCTTCAGATTTTCTGGAACGCCGTTACACCTCGTTCCAGCACAAAAAAGCCCTGTATATATCTGTTTGCCAACCTGCCTTCAAAATTTGCAATAGCCACCCAATTAGTAACTGCCGACACTTTTCTTATTCTGATATATTGTTCCTCCAAATTCTTGAGTTTATGCTGATTCTGCTAATTTCCAATGCTTGTTTTATCTGAGTTTACTTAGTTTCTTCCATGCTTTGCTTTTCACCCTTCTTTTCCACTGTGCTTCTCCTGTAATCGAAGGAAATTTATTGTTAACTTTCTTCTGTTTGGGTATGGTCAATTCTATTACTTTGAACATACACTTGGCAAGCATGTTCCAGCTTTCTTCTATGCCTTTCCCTGTTTTCACACTTTCTGAATCCATTTCCATATTCAGCTTCCTTGCCAGGTTGTTGTCTCCTTTACAAAAGTCATGTACGTATATTTTTATAAATTGCTTTTGTTGATCTGCTATCCCAAATGTAACAGTAAAACTTGGTGATCACTTGCTGCAAGATTCTACCCAACTTCCACATTAGAAACTATATTCTCCTCTCTCTGTTGTTATGTTGTTGCATCTTGCCAGGTATTATTATTATTGTTGTTGCATCTTGTTGGCCTTGTAAGTGTGTCTTTAGGAGCTTCTCAAAACAGCCGACGGACTGGCAAACGAGTTCCACAGGCCTTGTCATACGGTATGCTGAAACAGAAAGTTATCATTGACACAGTCCAGAAATTTCCTATCACATGGTCTTTCTATATCCAGTGTTTTCCAGTCTACATGATAATTAAAGTCACCCATTATAACAACATTTTCTCTAGACACCCTGTTTAATAAGGCAAACAGTCCATTGAACTCCATTCTCTGCTTTCTGCAAAGCACTTGGTGTTCTGTAACAAACTCCTACCAATATTTTATTTTGGTGGCTTCTAATTTCACACCATATGTGCTCTTAGTCTTCTGATTTTGAGGATATTCTCTGGAGAGTCTGCAACTCTACCACCATTTCTATCAGTCACTGAAGGCATCAATCAACAATCCCTGAATTTAGTTTTTATTGGCATAAGGGTCACAATAACAAAACACTGAAAAACAACTTAATAATAATAAATTTAATTTAATAAATTAAAGTGTCATCACTTCATTTTATAAAGCAAATACAGCTAAATTTGCTAATAAAGTCCATAAAGTAAGTCACACTATTTTTGACCATTTTTAACAACCCCTCTCTCCATCACAAACTGTCACAACTCTCAGACTCCATCCTAAAAGTATGTCATAAATCTTGGACCCCTTAAAGCATTGTCCATAAATTGCATCATGCAGGTTGGATATATTTGAGTTTCTCATTCAATTTTTCTCCAGCAAAACAGATATTTGGCTTCTGACAATGATAACAAATATAATTGAGACCTAAAATTTAATGTATCTCGGCAAAAAATTGTTAATGAACAATTAAAATCGTCTTTTACTATACCTCCTATCAGTATATTTACGATTTTATTTATACTGAAAGTGTGATGTCACACTGGTCCTTAAGCGCCTTCCGCCGGTCACAAACTGTCACACTTTCACCTCGAGCATGACTTTATGGATGGCCTCTTACAGCTTTTGACCAGTGGTTCATATCCAAAATTTCTTTCAATAACTAGCTATATCTGTGTCAGACAGCATGCATGGTCCTATGTCATACTCAGTACTGCAATTATTTTCTGTGTTACCTGCAACGTTCCCTCTAAGCGAGAGGTAGCAATGTGTGCTGTGCTAGCGACATTGTGCAAGGGTCATTGTGCGTTGTGCAATATTTTTGCAACAGTATACGTCAAACGTAGAAATGCGAAGAAATTTTGCATAGCCTAGACTTTATATATATATAACTTGAATCAATCAATGATTATATATAATCATTGATTGAATCAAGTTTTCTTATTATTACCAGTAAAGATTAAATCAGCAACATACTTTTAATAGTTTTAATAGATGCTAGCATGGTAGCACCATTAAAGTTGTCTTATATGGTGCCTATGTAGCATCTTAACTCTTAAGTTCTTAGCCAGCAAGACGTATGTTCGTAACTGTGACATCGTATTGACTGTTCGGAAGTGTTCCCCTTCTCTGATGACCGGAGTACACTCAACAGCAACATGCTGTACAAATGATCGGTTTTCGAAGCAAAAGAAGACTAAAGATCTTGTAATAGGTTGACTTAATGTTCAGTCTCTGAGGTGAAAATCTATAGCAGTGCGTGAACAAATTGACGATCAAAAATTGGATTTTTTCATTGCTACTGAGACCTGGCATAATCGAGCTGAAGATCTCCATCTCAAGCAAGTTACTTTATCTGACTTTCTTGTTGATGAGGTCAGTCGTGAAAATCGTAAAGAAGGTGGTGTTGCTGTTTTCTATTGTTCCTCATATAAGAAGAAACCGATCGCACTACCGCAGGCAACGACTTTTGAGTATGTAAGCAATCGTTTTACGATAGGCTTAAACTAGGCTTAATATAATATAATATAACAAGGTTTAAAGTGGTTCAGTAGGGACTGCCCTGTGTGAGAACCACTGTTGTTCCCGTCCAATCTAATACCCTAGACTACTGAGGTTTATTTTGAACTCGTTTACAGTTGTAGCCATTACTATCCCCTCATCCAGTTCATTCCATCTGTCCACCACTCTTGCACTAAAAAATGCTGTTTATGTCTCCCAACCCATTTCTTGAACAGTTTCATGCTGTGTCCTCTGATTTGATCATACTGCTTCATTGTAAAAAAATCTTTCTCTTGGCATTTCCACTTTGTTTGTTAGAATTTTGTATGTCTCGATCAAATCCCCTCTCTCTTCTTTTTCCAGGGTTGTCAATCCACAGTGATTTAGCCTTTCCTCATAGGTTAGTTTATGATATCCCTTGATCATTTTTGTTGCTCTGTGTTGCACTCTTTCTAAGGTCTCTATGTCTTTCTTCAGGAATGGACACCATGCTTGAACACAATACTCTAAATGTGGACGTACCAATGTCTTGTAAAGTCTTATTATTACATTATTTCTCTGCTCACTATCGTTCTTTTGATCATACCTAGAATTTTGTTGGCCTTATTAGCTGCCTCTGCACATTGCCTAGATGGCTTTAAGCTGTTATGCATGATGACCCCTAGCTCTTTCTCCTCGTTTGTAACTTTTAGTCCCTTCCCGCATAACTTAAATTCATGATCTGTTCCCTTCTTCCCAATGTGCATCACCGAGCATTTATCTGTATTAAAAAGCATTTGCCAATCTGCCGACCACTGGGATAGTCTATTAAGGTCTTGTTGTAAAATTTTTGCTTCTGCTTCACTATCACTCTGTCCACACAGTCTTGTGTCATCAGCGAATTTTGAAATTTTTGACATTATATCATCATCAATGTCGTTGATGTATATTAAAAATAATAGAGGTCCCAACACTGAACCTTGTGGCACCCCACTTATGACCTCAGCCCAATCTGAATACCGGTACTTGTCTCTTATACCTACCTTCTGTCTTCTGCTCTGAAGCCAATTTTTTATCCATCCAAGAACTTTACCTCTAATTCCACTGGCCTGAAGCTTGAAGGTTATTTTAGCAGTGTACAGACCGGGCTCAGAGAGACCTTCAAGTTCATTCTATGAAGAGTTCTCTGAAGAGTTTTCTGCTGCACTTGAAATTCTTGTACTTGAGTCCTGCACTGTCATAGTAGGAGGAGGCTTTAATATACCTGTCCAAGACCCAGATGATGCAGATATGTGAAGGTTCTTGGATCTCACTGACACTTTCTCTATGGAACGACATGTAGTTGGAGAGACTCATAATGCACACTTGACTCTCGATCTCATTTTAACTTTCAAAGATGATCGAGCCTCCGTGTCAGTTAAAGTCGATCCGCCTTCCATCCTCTCGGATCATGCCCTCACTACGTCGGTATACGGGCTCCCCAACATTCAACCTACGCTAAGAGCTCGACTAGTTCGTAGTTGGAAGTCAGTGAGCTGGGAGAAACTCATCACAGCAATAAATGAGAGCCCTCTTGGATCAGTACCAGAAAATAGCATAGTCGATCAGCTCTTTGACACCTATAATTCCACGCTCACGGAAATCGCTGATAGGTTCGCACCGCTCCACACTATCCGTACCAACACCGGCTCCCTTTCTCCGTGGATTGATGATGACTGCAGACGAGCGAGGCGTGAGTGCCGTTGGCTTGAACGTAAGTACAGACGCTCACGCAATGATATTGATCTTGGACTCTGGACGAGAGCGATGAGAAAAAGACACGAGCTGTTCCGTCAAAAGCATGAGGAGTACTGGCTGAAACGGACTAATGAAGATGCATGCTCTAGTGCCAAACTATGGCGCTCAGTTCAAAAGTTATTGCACCGAAACGATCAGAAAACTCTCCTTGAAGATGCTTTGAATGCAGACGGCTTCGCTACCGATAGGTTCTTTCAAGAGAAGATAGCGGATATTAAAGAGTCATTCGAATCAAATGACCTCCCATTTGAGGAAAAGAAGATTACAAATGAAACATTATGAGTTTTCAAGCCTATATCTGAAGATGAAATCAGAAAGATCATACTTGAATTCAAAAACGGGACATCCAGTCTTGACCCAATTCCTAGTTTCCTTCTGAAAGAGCTCATTGATTCTCTACTTCAATTTATAACTTTTATGATAAATGCCTCTCTCGAACAAGGGATTTTTCCGCGCTCAGAAAAAAACTCGATTGTCATTCCGAGACTTAAAAAGCATAATCTAGATCCGTATGAAATGAAGAACTATTGACCCATATCGAACTTGTCCTACATTTCGAAACTTATTGAGGGTATAGTGTCTGTGCAGCTGAAGCAATTACCTCCAGACAGCCAATTACATTGAGAATAATCTGTCATTCCTCTTTTCTTCTTTTAAAAACTTTCCAGTCAGCTATTTTACACAGAGTTCCATTCCACTGAGACTGCTTCACTTTAACATTTCATTATATTGTCTGACATCATCGATGCAGTTGATGCAGGTAAAGTTACTACTGTGTTACTACTTCATTTATAAGCTGCGTTTGATTGTGTCGATCATGATCTTCTAATAAAAAGGCTTGATCAACGGTTTGGCCTTAGGGATGAAGTTCTCCACTGGATTAAATCATACCTGCTCAAACGTGCCTCCAGGGTGATCTTTGGTGGAAACTCTTCCGATCCTGTTAGAGTTCGCTGGGGTGTACCGCAGGGGTCTATCCTGGGTCCGTTGTTGTTTGTGTTGTTTCTCAGTGATCTGGAGGATATTCTACTAAAACTACAGCTGAAACACGACTTGTATGCTGATGACATTCAATTATATGAAAGTCATTTTCCTCATGAATCTGAGGACATATGTCGCATATTAATTGGCAGGTTTCATGAAATTGAACGATGGCTGAAACGGAATGGTCTTAAGCTTAACCTTTCAAAGTCTGAAACTATCTGTCTTGGGAGGAAGACTAAAGTTGATTGTGTTGAGCAAATGATGATTACTATCGATGATTTCGAAATCCGTCACTCAAACGTTGTTCGGGATCTTGGAGTACTAATTGACGAACATTTAACTTTTAAGCAGCATGTATCGATGCTAGTTGCAAACAGCTGGTATGAGCTCAAGCAACTTCGATTAGTTACCGAATCCCTTTCACCAGAGGTTTCTAAGTTGCTTGTCCAAGCTATGATTACATTGATTAGTTCAAAAATCGATTACTGCAATGGCCTCCTTGTAAGATTACGCGAACTTCTGATTCGTCGTCTACAAATCGTTCAGAACGCCGCCGCTCGTCTAATAACACACACACAACGAAGGGATCATATCAAGCCTATACTAAAGGAATTACACTGGCTTCCAGTTAGGGCACGAATCGATTTCAAGATTATATCACTGGTAGATAAATGTTTACGCAGTGAAGCTCCAGATTATACGGAAGCTGACATCAAGTTTGTTCGAAATGTAAATAGACCTGCTGGGCTTAGATCAAATGACACCAAAATACTGGTCGTTCTTCGAACTCGCAGTGTGTTTGGAGAACGGTCTTTTCGTGTTCAAGGGCCAAAGCTATGGAATTCTCTTCCACCAGAACTTCGCAATACCACCAGTACTAGACTATCGTTCCTGGCTAGGCTAAAGACTTGGTTGTTCGTCAGCAGCTGCACTTTTGACTAAAAAGCGCCTTTGATTTAAATAAACTTAATCAATCAATCAATCAATCAAAAAACTGAGTTTTCTATAGAAAATGATCATCAGGAAAGTGGCCTCTGGTCCTTGGAGTACCGTATGGAGTAGGAAGTCTAGTTGACTCATCAAAGCCTTCTTTGGCTTCAAAGAGAAGTACTGCTGGCAGTGAATCCAATCAGAGTGCTTGTTGTTCAGATAATTCACACATGGTAAAGGGATAAAGCACACAAGCCAGATTATACATTTTGTGGCTGTCCATTAATTACATCAACAAAATAGGGGAGACGGGGTTTGAAAAGTTTGAGTTGTTGATAGGGTGGTCAAGAGAAGTTGATGTCAACAATTTCATTTTTTACAATGGATTTGATGAATCAACAAAATATGAATTTTAATTAGCATTGGTCTTCCATGGTACACAACTACACACTCGCTCACCCATCAACAGCCAACCACTTTAATCCTTAATTAACCATTTGCGCTCTGACCTAGGGAGTCATAGTCTTGCCGCTTTTGCTATAACTGCTATCGGTCTCCGACAAGTCACCGGTCTTTGCCTCCTCGACCTTTCTGCCGCATTCGACACTATTGATCACCATATTCTACTCGAGCGACTCTCCCTCTGGTTCGGCATATCCGACAAAGCTCATCACTGGTTCAAATCTTACCTCAAGTCTCGTTCCTTCCAAGTTTCGTGTCTCAAACAAACCTCATCATCTCATAGCGTAAACTTCGGAGTGCCTCAAGGATTCGTCCTTGGGTATGTATTGTTCAGTCTCTATACCACACCACTATCATCCTTAATCAATTCCCTCAACTTGAATCACCAACTCTATGCCGATGACACTCAGTTATTCCTGTCCTTTTCGCTTTTCACCATCCTCATTTGATACATCAATTACTGTGCTTGAATCAGCATTCTCGTCTATTTCGTCATGGATGTCATCTAACTTCCTTGCTCTTAATCCATCCAAGACAGAACTCCTCTTAATAGGTCCACCCCAACAAGTTAAAAAATTGACTGTCCCAAGCCAGTCCTGACTCCAGATACCACAATAACCCCTGCTCCAACTGCAAAAATCTTGGTTTCAAATTTGATTCATCCCTACATTTAGAATCACAGATCTCCCAACTATCGAAATCCTGCTATGCCCATATTCGCGATCTATGTCGCCTCCGTCCTTGCCTTGACACCAAAACTGCCTCCACAATTGCCACTTCAATAGTCCATTCCAAACTGGATTACTGCAACTCCCTTTACTATAACCTCCCAAAAACCTCCATCAACAAATTACAATTAATTCAAAATGCACTAGCCCGAGCAGTAACCAAATCACCAAAGTTCTGCATATTTCACCCATACTGAAGTCACTACACTGGCTTAAAATATCTGAACGTATCCAGTACAAGATAATAACGATTACTTACAGTTCACTTCATTCATCAAAACTGGTTTACCTTCGTAAACTCTTAATGCCTCAGCCTCCTGGACCTACAAGATCGTCATTTTATCTCACACTTTCACACCCGTTAAATCAGTCATCACTCAAAATCTGCATCTGCGCTTTCTCATACGCCGCTCCAGAACTTTGGAACTCAATTCCAGCCTCCCTCTGCAGCCTACGACATGGTTAAACAATAAGCTCCGAATCCTCATTTCCTTTCATTCCTTCACTGTCTCCTCAAGCCTTTAGGTCTAAACTTAAAACCTTCCTATTCGAAAAGTCATTTCCTCCATAGCAATAACAACGTGACCTGCCGCCTCATAGATATACTGACCTTTGCCCGGATGACAAACCACCTTGCCTATAGCTATTTCAAGAAAGATTAAGCACATAAGAATAAGCAGCTACTACTGTGCTGCTTTCCAGGGCGCTGTATAAGTTTACAAGATTTTACTTACTTACTTACTTACTTACTTTGTTTCTTAAATGACAGAAGCTAGATTTCATTAGTCATTTCTAAATCTGTTCGTAAGCAACTAAAAACCTGTATTAAAATTTGTTTGTAGAAATTTTATTTAAATTCCAGAGTTCTACTTTAAACTTTTAAAAAATGTATTAAAATTTATTTGTAGAAATTTTATTTTACATACTTCTATTTTAGCATAAAAGACAGTCATATAAAATACATTTAGCTTGTAGGGAGGAGTTTTAAAGTTTTTGACATTATTTCATTAGGGGGTCTCAGAAAGTTTGACAGCTGTCGACAAGGAAGGGGTTAAAAATTACCTAGAAATTTCGGACATAATTAATGGACGGCCCCATGAGGGGGGTTCAAAGTTTTTGACATAATCATAGGGGTAACTGAAAGGCAGTGGCACAGCCAGAATTTCCGAAAGAGGGGTTTTGGTTTTGACTTTTGACTGTAACCAACTTTCCAACTTTTGAAAAATCTTGACAAGCCAAAAATTCATCTTATGTATCTATCCTATGTCTTTCCTTCTAAAATGTGTCCTTTCAGATGCTGATAAGCACTATGGCACTTAAACAATTTTGGTCAGCAGCCCCAAGAGGGGGTTTTGATCCTCAAAGCCGCATCTGAAAATTTTAAATGCATGAAAACACATTTTAAATTTTTTTGTCAGCACCCAAGGGGGGTTTTAACCCCAAAACCCCTTGGCTACGCCACTGCTGAAATATGACAGTGTTGACAAGGGGAGGGGTAAAATATGCCCAAAAATTGTTGACATAATTAATGGTCAGCCCCTTTGATCCTAACTTCTTTTGACCTTTCTCGCATTCTTGACCTTTGGTTGAGAAGCGATGAATGCAATGAAACATCTCTATTCAAGTTCCATTTTTGATCACGATTTACAGAAGTTTGAACTTTAACGGATTATGCCTCAGAGTATCAAACTGCATTATGCTAGACTGATTATTTAGTTATTCTTTATCTGCTGTGCTAAGAAGAAAGTAACTGCGTGGGGATGCTGGAACAGATTATGAAAAGATGCGTGCTTGCAGCCATGCATGCGTGCAGCTTAGAGGGAACGTTGATTACCTGTTTAAAATATTGATTACCAAAGTATTAGTTGGCTAGCAACTACAAATGAACTGCCTTAGTGCATGCAAATAAAAATTTTCAATCTTGCAATTTAATAGCATTAATAGTAAAGCTATTATATTGCAATATAATAGCCTTACTATTAATGCTATTAATGAACAAGTATTGAGTATTTTCCCATCTAGACTGGGGACTTGTCTCTTTAGATTACCATAACCTCTCTTTCTCACTGGCTGATTCCTGGAATGACCTGGCATGTTGCTGATGGATTTGAAGTACCATCGATTGATAATAATAATAATAATAATAATAATAATAATAATAATAATAATAGTTCAGTAAGGTCTGCCCTGTGTGAGAACCCCTATTGTACCCATCCAAATCTAGTATCTTATAGTACTGAGGTTTGTTTTGAAATCATTCACACTCGTAGCCATTACTATCTTCTTATCCAGTTCATTCCATCTGTCCACCACTCTTGCACTAAAAAAGCACTGGCTAGAGTATTATAAATGGTGCTATAAAAGTGGATTATTATTATTATTATTATTATTATTATTATTATTATTATTATTATTATTATTATTATGTGAAAGTTGTGAAGTTCCATGGAAGGCGACAGCGTTAAATCTCTGGAATGTCATGGACATTCGTTGTAGGAGAAAGGATGTCTCTCTTTCATCTCCAGATTGTCATGTTAGGATCCTGCCGATTTCCTTTAAGAAGTGAAGACCTTCGTTGATTGGCCCCATTGTCTCCCAAGCCATAGGAACAAAGTGATATGAGGAAGACAGTTAATGGTATTTGTCCCTTTTCCTCTCGGCTGCACGTTCGGCTGCAGCACCTGCGGATGATGCTGTCTGATGACAGTAGGAAGCAGTGAATGTGCCAAATGACGCATCTGCCTGTCCTCCATGGGATGAGAGTGCAGCCATCTGGTCGTTTTCCATCGGATCTTGATAGGCCAGATGGTTCCTTTGACAATGGAAAACCGGCCTTTATCAGTGAACGACATAAAATATCGTTAAGGGCGGCATGTCGGGTGATTCGTCCAGGTGCTAGTCGACAGGAGAGACCATATTATTATTATTATTATTATTATTATTATTATTATTATTATTATTATTATTAGAAGTCTTCAACCTATAGTGTTATGCAGACCAAATTGTCAACTATTATCAACATGCAGTAATCACTGTATGAGTGCTTCTGAGTGATTTTTCAGAAGAGTTGCAATACATTTTCTTACATTACAACATTACATATCAATGTCCACTCTGCTCCAGTCTACATGTCTGCATTGTGGCCCTGGAATGTGTGAATGCCATCAACTTGTATTATCACCTGCTGCTGATTTTGCAACTTCATTGACTAATGACTATATTTCTGTGCACTTTTTATTTGGCACTCTATAAACAAAGATAAAAGAGCATCCGCTGTGGTAAAATTCAGCTTCTTACCAATTATATTCCACTTTTAAAATATATTAATTTTTATCTACTGAACCCTAAAGATAAACTTTTGTTTTGCACAATACCAATGGACAACTCAAACCTTTTTTAAGTAACCCAAATCAAGCCTAATGAATAGACTTAACAAGACATAAGAATTGATGGTGTTTTACTGCCTATAAGTCGGCACTTGTTAGCAAGATGCACTCAGTTCTCACAATCACACTCATTATCAGAAAACTTGTGAATACCAGCGCCCATCAATATATATGCAACACTTTTTTTAAATCAGGACAATCAGGGAAATAAATAAATCAGGCAAATCAGGACAAGTATGAGGAAATTGAAAATGCTGAGGTTGATGATGAGGATAATACAGATGAATCGTATGATGCTATGATTATAGAGAATGGAATGGAATTTATATAGACTACATTAGTGTCTTGTGATGTTAATAAATAAATCATTCCAACCAGAATTATTATGTATCTCTGGCCATTAAGGTGAAGTTCATCAACAAACTCCGGCAGTCCTTCATATAGATCTTTATCGTATGTAAAATCAAGCTTTGACTCCATGTAATCAATGTCTCCATATTGAACATCCTAGCAAAAAAATTATTAAACAGATTTTAATTAGTTTAATTTGGTATGAAAAATTCTGGCATCTTGTATCTTTATGCTCACAGAAAGAAAGAAAAACAATAAATTTTGTTAGGCCATGGACTACTTGCTTGCTACAAATATCCAGGACAGACCCCATTAGGAACAGTATTGAATATAATGCATATATAGGATTACATGGACTCTCTTTTATCTTCATGCATGTGCATGGTAATGTTCACTGAGCCCAAATTTTGTCCAAAAGTCATGATCATTGCCTTCTAGTCCATCATTTTTCTTTAATGGCATATTTATGCTGAGTATCTCATTTTAAACAGAGATAAATAGGTAACTTATACAGTAATTAAATCTGCAAAACTGAGGAAAACAGTACAGATTTAGTCCTGTAACTATGGGACGAGGCAATGGGACCAGGTGATCCATGATTCAATCTTACTGGCTGATGCATGCTCAAGAACTCAGAATTGATCTCCAATGTTACCCTAAATGCCTTTGTGGCAGAACACCATCCCAAATCCTGCTAGGGAAGCTTACAGTGCTCACTCAGACTCCACAGTCTGACCCAACTAGACTCTGCAGTCACACAAAATACTTGTAGACTAATGCAAACTATGTCTGGCAACATGAACACAAAACTAAAAAGCACAAAAGGAGACTTGTGAAAGAGCATGCTAGGCATCATTCACGCAAATCATAGAGATTGTTATCTACTTGTCATTTTCAAAGAGGTTGGCGATCGTCTCTGCACTTTTTCCATGCTGAACAGATCGGTTTTGTGAGCTGTGAGCTGTCAGCATGGTCGGTCTGCCACCTTGCCTAGTCTGCCATTCCAATGAAGCAGTCTATCCAGGCTGCACCGGGCAATGACCATTCCAGTCCTCGTGCAGAGCTCCATCTCTGGTCAGTTCTGTCTAGTTCAGTGACAAATTATTCCCTTGCAGAAGACTGCCTTCAGGAATTCACCGTCAGACTTCACCACTCAGAGAATTTCTCTTAACATCAATGAGAACCTTCAACGCCCTTTTTTCTGCTTTTTGCTGACTCATTAATGGAACGTCTTCTTATGACATTTCCATGTTCTCTATGTGTTATATGTGTGATTAAATTTAACACATGGCCACATTATTTGTATGAAAACAGGGTACTGAGAAATTCAGTGTCTGATCACTGGGGTCTATCATGACAAGTCCATGCCAACAATGACCCACAAATTGTGTCAGAGGAATTGCAATGCTTCAATAAAGTTAACAGCATCAAATACACAGCTTCTGTGATTTTATATCTAACAACCAACAAACAGGTGAAACAATTAGTGGGAGTGTTTAAACATGCAAAAAAGACAATGAACACCACAGCAAGAGTTCCATGGAAGAGAAATTGTACATTTCTTGCTTTCCTACAAGAGTGCAGCTCATTCTTCAGAAATTCCACCAGTCATAAACACTTGAGATTTGAGAATACATCTTGATCTATAAAGCTACAATCCCTATATTGTAAGCCTTTAAAAAGATGTCAGATCTTAACTGTGAAGCAAGTGAAGACGTTCTGGTGTAAGGCTTTTATAAATGAAGAATTATGGCTTCCTGAAACGGTATCACATTATAGCCGCCCCAGCAAATGGCAGCGAATGGGACATTGCACTTGGACGCTGACACTCCACTAGTGGTAGATCGGCACAACGAACCTCTGCTGTCCAAGCAACTCAATGATGATGATGATGATGATGATGATGATGATGATGATGATGATGATGATGATGATGATGATGAACACTGAGTAAGTCTTGAGCTTGGAATTGAGACGTGGCTGACTTACAATTTTAATGGAACATCAACCATTACAAAAACACTAATTCTGACAAATATCTTGAATTTAATTTGTCAGATCTTAAGAAATAGAAGACCTGGACAATTTTCAAAAAATTTAGTGATATATTCATACAGAAGCAATTGTCAAATATTTCAAAGTTTATTATCAAAATTCTAGCTCTGCCTATTGCCTGTGTGATGATGCTTGCAGTATTATATGCAGTTAAATAGCAGTTGTAATAAAATCAATATTAATTTTTGAAAATAATAACAGTCAAAGTAGTAGTAATATTGGGCATAGACTATTGGTGACCTATTGAGTCACCTTTTCTATTTCAATTGTGTCTGAGATATAGGATTGCTTAAAGCACTAATATCTTTGAGTGGCTCAAAAACCCTTTGGCAAGAACTAGGTTAGCAGTCTAAGTAAGGCACTGAATAAACTATTAATAATTTCTATTAAAATAATAACAAATAAAAATGTCAGTAGTAGTAATAAGCAAATGAATATCATCATATGATGTAGAAGATGTGCTGCTCAAATGGTATTTTAGCGTACTGTCAAAATCTTCTGGTTTATGGACGGATAAAAAGGGGAAAAAATTAAAATTTTTGGAAAACATAAAAGAAAGATCTGGCCATCCGGAGGAAGACTGTGATGACCCGATACTTAAGTCGGAAGTAGAGGCGGCAATAGAAAAACTGAAGAACAATAAAAGCCCAGGGCAAGATGATATTGCATCAGAACTACTAAAAAATGGAGGAGAAGACCTAACAAGGGAAATATGGCGAGCATGCAGCATAGTATGGGAGAAAGAGAGATGGCCGGAAGACTGGACAAAGTCAATAATGATCATGATACCAAAAAAGGGCAATACAAAAGAATGCTCAAACTACCGATCAATTTCCCTCTTATCTCACCCTAGCAAAGTCCTCCTATCCATTATCCTCCAAAGACTGAAGGGCAAGCTGGAAACGGGACTATCCGAAGAGCAGGGAGGGTTCAGAGAGGGAAGAAGCACAATACAACAAGTGTTGGCATTACGACTGTTAACGGAACAAGCACAGGAATTTGGAAAATGCATATACAACTGTTTCATAGACTACAAAAAAGCCTTTGACTCAGTGTGGCATGACGGGCTGTGGGTAATTCTTGAAAGTGCAGGAGTCAAAGGCAAACTACTAAGAGTCCTGGCGCAATCTATACGAGACAGCAATGGTCACGGTCGCTATAAGGGAAAGATCGGAGACTGGTTTAAAACAACAATAGGCTCAAGGCAGGGAGACCCCCTATCACCTCTGCTGTTCCTAACATTGTTAGAGCGAGCAATGGAAAAGATGGAAGAAACAGAAGATGGAGGAGTCACCGTTAATGGTATCAAAAACAAAGATCTGCGATATGCCGATGATGTGGACCTCCTGGCATTTTCAACCAGAAGAGCTACAAAACATGTTGGACACACTTGACGAATCTGGAAGCAAACTGGGCCTGGCAATCAACGTCAACAAGACCAAAATAATGGCAGTAGGGAAAGGGGCAAGAACCATGACGATTAAAGTAGGGGGTCAGGAAATAGAGTGGGTAGGGGAATTTGTTTTTACCTTGGCAGCCTGCTCTGTGCAGATGGAGACTGTAGCCCGGAAATACGACGAAGAATAGGCCTGGCAAGCGGGGCCTTAGGCTGCCTTAGCAAATTCTGGCGGAACGGAGGACTCTCTACCAAAATCAAACTGCAACTACTCAACACGTGCGTGTTCTCAGTTCTGTTATACGGAGCAGAAACCTGGACCTTAAAATCCGAAGACCGTAGACGCCTGGCAGCATTTGAAATGCGATGCTACAGACGCATTCTTAACATAGGGTGGGAGCAGAGGATTACCAACGAAGAAGTAAGGCGACGAATAGGAGCAGCGCAAGATATCATCACCACAATCAAAAGAAGAAAGCTGCAGATGTTTGGGCATATTGCAAGAATGGAGGATAAAAGAATAATAAAGGTCTGCATGGAAGGCGCAATGGAGGGACACGAGCACAAGGTCGACCCAGAAGAAGATGGAGAGATGACATCACCGAATGGACGCGGATGTGCATTGGAGACGCGTACACACGTGGCTCAAGACCGTATTCTATGGCGTCAAATCATGAACAACGCTGCTGGTCTCAACGGTTCCTAACGGGACTACGAGAGGAAGAAGAAGAAAAAGGGGAAAACTTCAGGTTTCTGCTATGGATTACTGTTACAAAAAAACAGATATCAATTAACAGTACATAAGAATACTTATATATGTATTTTTTCGATAGTTGAAAACAATAATGAAATATCTGTTTCCTGGTTTTCAGTATATATAGGCATTTATTATGACCATTAGCTATATATAATGACATTTTCTTCTCAGTTTGGTGTGAGTTATACAAATGCCTGTACATCCAAAATTTGCAGCAAACACAAGAATGAATGCTGAACTGACTTGCCTGAGGAATTCCTGCTTCTCTGTTTCTCTCCACAACTTCTTTTACATGAGATAGATTACTATATCCCCAGCGACTCAACTGAAAACCTAAAGCCCAATACGGTGGCATTAACGGTCGACCAACAACCTGAGAAGTCATGAACAATTAGAGCCTCATCAATGCAATTCAACATTGCTTATAATGTCTATCATTTGTCTTTTAAATTAAAAGCATTAAAAGAACAAAATATCTATGCCAATTATGACAAATCTCATTTAAATCATTATCATCTATCACCTAAATTCATTATGTGATTTGTGTAGCAATGAATTATAAGAATATTAAGTTATCATTAAAATCAGAAACAAGTGAAGTCATTAGGGGCCATCCATTTAGTACATACGCACCGAGGGGGAGGGGGTTTGAGATTTCGGCGATTTTGCGTACGGAAGCGTACGGGGGAGGGGGGTCACGACTGAATTTGTACGTACGCACATTCACATTTATAAATAGATAGAAAAGGCTGGTATATTCACACAAACATTTGATTTGAACAAAATTACTTTCTCACGGTCAAACAAAGGGTACCAACTATTGTTCCCACGGTTATTTAAATATTAAAAACCTTTAATTTAATAGTAAACAAATGCTTTTTGGCTATGGCTAAAAATTAATTTTCACCATGCAGGGGGGGTTGCTAATTTGTACGTATGCATAGGGGGGGTAACCAAAATGTACAGCGTGCAACAAGGGGGAGGGGGGTCGAAAATATGACTTTTTTGCATACGTACTATATGGATGGCCCCTTATAAAACTCCAACTCTATTTTGATGTGGTAAATATTAAGAATATTTAAGAATATTCAACCAAATACTGACTACTAAAGGAAACTGAATTCCTTCCATCCATAGCCCTCACTGTCTATTTAAATTTAAACACATCAATTTTGCAGAATTTCATGACACCTTAGTCAATCAAAACCATTCAGTCCACAACCTTGGTGTCATTTTGATGACAGAATTTCATTTACCGGTAATAAGCACACTAATAAAGTATGCAAAATTTCTCAGTTGCAGATAAGAGATATTTGTAGAATTTGAGATATCTTCTGTCTAAATCTGCCTTTATCCCACTTACCAATGCTCTTGACACCAGCCAAATTGATTAATTATTGTAATTCTGTGAACAATGATATTACCAAATCTAATGTACAAATGCTTACAAAATTCAATGCTCTATTACTTCTGTCAGGCATATGCCCAGCAGTGATGCCAGTCAAAAAGCCCAGATCTGGGGAAAAAAGCCCAGCACTGGCATCGCTGATGCCCAGGTCTGGTTTCTCCATCCTTTTTGGCAGCACTTCAATGACATTAAGGACAAATCCGGGCAGCCTATGCCCATTGCCCAATGGCTATCAGCTACTTCTGGTGCCAGCTTGCATCCAAATGTGCCCCTAACTTCTTCACTCTGAAAAGCTGTCAAAACATACACCTGCATGAAGAATTCAGAATACATTTGTTGAAATGCCAAACGACCACATACTAGCAACATATTCAGAGAGGGCATGTTGTCAGCTTACTGATTTCAAGGAGCTCCTGTCAATGAGGCAGCTTTCAGAAAAGCTGAGACTGCAGCAGGGTGACAACCTTGGCTCTCTTCTATTCTGCCTGCCTTCTATTCATCATGTTTTGAAAAACCTATTGGTGACTTTTACCTTCAACTACCATGATGATTTTACTTTGACACATAAAGAGCATCTCAGCAAACATCGCAGTCATAGAAAAGGGATGCAAACATTTTAGATTATCCTAAACAACAAAAACAAGAGACCATTCACAAAGACCGAAAAGCAAAAACCAAACAGATCAATCCAGAGGATTTCATTTGTCAGACATACCATTAAGCACAGTGCTTCTCAACCTCTTTTGTTTGTGGCACACTACAAATATCTGACTGCATCAACAGAACACGTGAAGAGATGTTACAATTTTCTGCTGATGAACCTGTTCAGTTATTAAGTTCTGCCAGGTGAAGGCTGTGCCTGCTTTAAAGAACAAACCGGATTAAAGCGAGGCTCCAAAAGTAAAAAACAAGCATTACAGCGTCGATTTCAAGAATCCTGCGTCTTTTTATTTTATTTCTGTCAATGCTTAAAATCTAAACTCACAAAACCAAGAAGAGGTGAAAAGCAGAATAATTATTACTTTGATTGCTTGAGAACTGATTGCAGATTATGACTTCTTCATTGAAATCCAAAAACTTATCCAGGCTCTCTTCAGGATATGTGGACAGAAAATTCATCACTTTTTAGATCAATGAGCGATTCTACTTCTTCTTTGGGAATTTGGAGTCTCGTTGTTTCTGAATGGATTTATCATCCATTCATATTCGTCGCTTGCATATGATGGAAACTAATGATGTACTGTCAATCTCAGGTCTCTCAGTGTGTCCAACATTTATGAAATGATTTTCTTATAGCAATCGATCGAATTCTCCCAATATCTAGCACAAGTCTCATATTATGAAAGGAAACAGTGACTAAGTTGACAGTTTTAGGATATTTAAAACAACAGTTCTGAAGCACATTCATTGATCAGTAACACTTAAAAAATTCAAATTAAATTTTTTTTAACATTTCCACAAAAATTCCAATGGCACACCTGAGAAACACTGAATAAGCACCTTGTCTGCTTTCAAGAACTTCATGCCCTAACGCATGGTGGAGCTGCAGACAGCACTGAGTCGTCTGCCTATAATCCCAAGACAGGACATCATTTTTCTTCTTAGGAGCTTTATTCTAAGTTCAGCTCCTAAGATCAGCTCCTATTGCTGTGCTGCACCCATGTGCTAGCCATCCACTGCTGGAATGCTTCAATGCCACCATGCGCTTGAAGGACGTGGTGGAGTAGTGGTAGGATTCTTGCCATGCTATCAGAGGGTTGCTGATTCAAATATGACCCTACCCACTGCATTGTGTCCTTGAACAAGTTGTTCACCATTACCAGTAATCGTCTCACACAATTTTTCACATTGTGAATGACTCAACATGTGTATAATAATAATAATAATAATAATAATAATAATAATAATAATAATAATAATAATAATAATAATAATAATGCATGAAGGTCTAAGCAACGTCTTCAATATTAAATTTTCTGACAGCCAGTGGCTTTCGACAACACTCAGGTCAGGTTCTTCCATCATCTTTGGTGGCACTTCGATGGCATTAAGGAAAAATCCGGCGACCCATGCCCAATCGCTATCAGCTACTTCTGATGCAGCCAAATGCGCCCCCAACTTCACTCTGCCTAAGATGCAAAAACACCTCACATCTCTGCAGAGAGGGAAGCATGGTGATCCGTCAGGTATCCAAGTCTTGCACCTTCTGCTTTTTTGGCCTCTGCTGCAGGCACCCACTCAATCAAGTCCTCCATGCTTGAGAAAGCAGGTCTGAACACTGGTACTCATGAGACACAAGTTATTGTTCAGTAGTGATCTGTGTATGAGTCGGATATTAAACCCCATATATGGTTCAATGAACTTCAATCAAAAACAATACACTTGGTATCGTCTGGTTCACTGGCTGCACTGGCCTAAAATATCTGAACATATCTAGTACAAGATAATAACAATTACATACAGTTCACTTCATTCATCAAAACCCATCTACCTGCGAAAACTCTTAACGCTCCAGCCTCCCCGACCCACGTGATCGTCATCTCATCTCACTCTTTCACGCCCGTTAAAACAATCATCGCTCAAAAGCTGCAACCACGCTTTCTCATATGCTGCACCAAAACTTAGGAATTCAATCTCTGCTTCCCTCCACAGCCTACAACATGGCCAAATAACTTCTTCTGATTCCTCACTTCCTTTAATTTCTTCATTATCTTCTCAAGCATTTATATCTAAATGTAAAACCTACCGGTACTTGTTCCTAAAGTCAGTTCCTCCATAGCTATAACAACCTGTCCCGCTGTCTTGGGCATATACTGACCTTTGCCTGCTGACAATTGCACCTTTCCTACAGCTGTTTCAAGAGAGGCTAAGCACATAAGAATAATTATTAGCTACTATGATACTACTTTCCAAAACGCTATATAAGTCAACGAGATTTTATTTATTTACTTATGCTTATGCAAGGACATTAAGACCTTGTTTCAGGCCCATCAAGAACATCACCAAGCCCAACTTAGAGTTGTCTCAGCATGCCATGCCAACAATTGACTTCATACATTGCCTATCGATGCCTGAGATTTGCATTTGGATGTCAAGACTATGAGAGTGTCATCAGCCTTTGCCTTATGCAAGCAGCATCTTATTCAAGCAGCATCTTTGCCCTTGTCGTGCCCAAGAATAGAAGAATGGCTTGCATGGGTTATCCTGTTATCTGGGCACAGACTGCATCCCCTCGCCATGCAATGTTGAACAATCCAGTGCAGCAGACCTTGAGTCAGAATCCTTCAATCAATGAACCACCTGGTCTTTGCAGATCCAACAGAAGAAAAGTTATGTTTTTATTTCTAGCATTAAGCACAGCCATGATTGTTGTTGTCCTCAAATGTTTTTGACCAGATCTTGGCAGGAATATCTTTTCTACAGATAGCATTTGAGAAGCATAGGATGCCCTATGTTTCATCAGTGAGTTGGATTATCTAATCACCCAACAACCCGGAGACAAAAGGAAGGAAATTTCTCTTCCAGAAATTATCAGTCATGCTACACATGATCACATTTAAATGTGATCAGCTTCTGAAGATCTTTCCATGGCCTTGAACTAAGTTAACCACACAATTGTTCTATATCTCCAGACAATATTTGCCATAAGCCCTTGGGGACAGAGTACTGAGGGCAAAAAAGATATACTGAACAATATCAACTCACGGCAGTATACTGCTGTACTACATTTTCAGGTGTTGGACCAAGAAATATGAAGAAGTCAAGAATCCCACCGATAACATGATAGGTCAAGCCTGGATAAGGTGATGGCTGAAGTACAATGTCTGAAAAATTCAACATGCAAAAATTAAGCAGGCAAATATTTTGATGCAGTTAATATAACAGGAAAAGCCAATACATAGCTTTGGCTGTTTGACGTATGACATATGACTATGATTTTTACTGAAGCGACCATTGACTGGTGCTGATGACACTACAATGAAGCTAAAGAAGTTTTACTACTACTACTACTACATATCCCACTGTTTTTGTATAATCAAACACCGGTGATAGTAAAATATAATAGCTGCCTAATTACCCATTGCATTTGAGTTCAAGAGGAAGACACCATTTGCATTTCCATCTTGTTCAAGGTTCATGAAAAATGTCTGAGCACCATACAAGTTCCACTCATCCTAAAGAAAAAATAAAACTACTGGTATACACATTCTTTTACTCAGTCATCAGTTAAAGAATCTAGGCTTTAGAAAAATAATTAAAATATAAATCAATCAATAAGCTGAATAAATCTGGAAATAAATAAATCTGACACAGTGCAGAGCAGCTGTTAAGTAAAGTAATGTAATCAACCTAATTTATGTAGCACTCATGATATATTTTGTACAAAAGAATTCGCTAGTTAATTCAACAAGAAGTGGATGTTCATTAACCTGACAGTTTAGTTTGACCATGTTGGAACCTTAATCGATTTTTTTACCTATAAAGTCAATAAAGTATACAGTACACTGTATATGACACTCCATCTGCACTGTGCACCCATACTCTAGCTTGCCGATTTGTCAATTTTCGTCATCCACATTCAGAATAATTTTATAAAACATTGCATTTATCATATTATGCATTAATCATTAGAAAACATCCACAATTAATTTTGATAACCCTCGACCACCTCGAAACAGAATCCTACCTATGTAAACACTGACATGACACTAGACGGCTACTACTGTAAGTAAGTAATAAAGTCAAGATTAGTGTGGTGACTAGTCGAAAGACTGAGTGAACACATTACATAACTAAATAACTAGTTCTGAATAGCCACGATTTAAGATATTCTTTAAAGGTGTCGAGTGATGGAGACTCCTGAATGTCAGCAGGAAGTGAGTTCCAAGCGCGCGCAGCAACTACTGGAAAAGCTCGATCACCGACAGTGACGTGACTCATCCTGGGGACGATAAGTGCAGCCGTGGTAGAGGAGGATCTGAGTTGTCTGGGAAACGTGTTTTATCTGTGGCTGGACCCAGGCTCTGGAACTCTCTGTCGGTACAGGTCCGCCAGACTAAATGTCTTACTATCTTCAGGTCTAGATTAAAAACACATCTATTTCTGATTGCATACCCCCTTAGTTGGAACCAGGAAGTATGGGATGAACTCTGGAATTCAACCATGAACCACCACAGACAAGATTTTGACTATGACTTCTTTATGAAATGATCATCGATTGGTGCTGATGCACAGTACTACTACAATGGCACTAAAGAAGTTTTCTACTACTACTACTACTACATATCTCGTGGGCAAAGATCAAAGGCCAAATTGCAAGATTTGATCCACACAGCACATGCAAACGGCTGCATCATCAACGGGAAAGAAGTGGAAAATGTCACCCATTTCAGCTACTTTGGCAACTTCCAGAGCTCTGATGGCAGATGTGCCTCTGATGTCAGTTGCAGGATTGGCCTGTGGCAGCTTTCACCATTAGATCTCTCCATTGCCTATAGAGCCAAAGTCACATCTAGCTACCCTCAAAGCTGAGTTTCTATCAGACGTGCATCCTTCCCATCCTAATCAATGGTTCTGAAAACTGGACCCTTTAAGAATGTGATACCCAATGACTATAGACCTTCCACCTGCGTTATCAACACCAGATACCGCACATCCACTGGCTCAATTGTATCTCAAATGACGTCTCATCATGCATGGGACTGACATCAATACCTAACATGAGTTCACATTGCCGCATTCAGTCACATTGCTAGACTGGATGTCAACACCCCAGCACATGGTGACCTTGTCTGTGCTAACCTGCCATATCAAATGTCATCACCCGCAGGCTGGAAACGACTTCCTTGAAGACCATGGTGCCCATGGATCCAGCAGATCGGAGACTGCTTCTCTTCTGTAATAGTGCATGAATGGAACACCACTCCCATCAGTTTTATTTATAAATTAAATTTACTAGTTTGAGGCTGTCATCAAAATGTCAGAAACAACATAGAGTATACATAATTAACTTAATAATTTACTTTAAAGTCGAAATTTAGAGTCATGTGACAGGTTGAAAACTGAAAAGTAAGTATTCAAACATTGGATGATAATGTAAATGCTCAAACATTATCGATGACAATTTTGCAACAGCATTCATTCAACAACAAAGCCAATCCAGCATGGTTACTGTGTGTATATATATATATATATATATATATATATATATATATATATATATATATATATATATATATAAGAGGACCAAATAGAAAAATGGCAAATGGTTATCACATATACAGTGCCTTCTGTTTCAATGCACAGGACACTTACCACTGGTGCTACATCCCTAGTAAATATTGTCCATTTTTTCCAATTCATATCATGTCGAAAACGTCGGTGATTGTGTTCTCCAAGACCATATACAATGTCTGAAGGTAACTTCAAAGTCAACTGAATGTACTGTGGTGAAAACACAAATCCTGCTGTCGTTGTATCAAACCTGTAATGTTAATTAAATGAGCATATTCTCTTAAATTATAAATGCAAATGCTTAATTTTCATTGGTCAATAATACAATGCAAAATATCACACTTCTAAGCACATTGGTCAATTTGCAAAACATTACAGCTGTCACAAGGATCAAAAGTTGAAAACTGCATGTGCCTATTTGTCTATTAAGTAAGACTTAAGTATCATAATTAGCAATGAGAGAAGTCAGTGGAAAATTGAGTTGATAAGGATACAGACCAAATAATCGCCTTATGGACTATCATGATTCACCTTATCACCCCAAGATATTTCTTTTTTTAGTACTGAGTTTATTACCAACTCAAAACATTATAAAACATAAATCATAAGCACAATGATCATGTAGAAAAATAAATTTAATATTATACAAATCTTTATTTACACTATATTGATACAAGTTAACCTAGCAACAAGGAGTACATTAATCATTTTAAAGCAATATTTAGTATTAGTTGAAGACTAGAGATACCAAAGAGTGAAAGGGAATATAATTCCCATAAGTCAGTAGCCTACATACAGGCAAGTAGGAAGTTGTCTTAATGTCAATATATCAGTATTTTAGAAAGTATATGTATATTTAATTATTGATGGATTAGTATGTAACTTGAGTATGTAATGTAGCATTTATATAGCGCCTCTTATATTTCAACTCAGAGGCGCTCCTGGCATTGATGTCGCTTGATTAAGTAGTGAGACTTTAGCTTTTGCATTAAACAGAGCGAGGAGGTAAGAAGTGAGGCCCAAATGGAAGGGTTCAAATCATTTCAGATGGAGTATCCAGTCACTGCACATGCTCGATGCTGAGTAAGAGTATATTATATCTATTATCTTAAGTAATTGGCTACATACATAAATCATTTTATTCTTCTAAAATATGTTGTTTTAATTTATATTTAAAATATTTAAATTCATTTAAGTTTAATATGTCAGTAAGCATTGTAGGTAATGAATTCCATATAAGTGGACAAAAGAATCTCACAGTAAATAATCTGGTACTGTATTTGTATGTGCATAAGGAATAATAAGGTGCTCACTAGTTCTCATATAAAAAGTATGTATGTTTTTATTGGCAGTAAAATATTCAATTTCATATCTGTGGTAGTAAATTGTTAGTATATTTAAACATGAACACAGATGTTTGCTGCTTATGCATTACAGCAATATTAAGAATCTTTAATGACTTAAATAAGTTTGTTCAGTGGCGTAGCGTGACTTTTGGGAGCCCGGGGGGCATCTTTGCCATGGGGGCCCAAGAGTTTCAAGCTGACGAGCAAAAAAAAACGTTATCACCTTTTTCATCCTGACGAGACTTTATCACCTCCTTTTTCATCCTGACGAGCAACAAAAAAAAAGGTCGTCAGCACATCATTTCTAGGGTTAGGGTTAAGAAGTTAGGGTTAACCCTAACCTAACCCTAGCTTAGACCCCTCTTCGGGGGCCCCCCGCCCGGGGCCCGGGGGAGCTGTCAACAAAGTGGCCCCCGCCCCTCCCCCACGTTATGCCACTGAGTTTGTTATATATAGGCCTACAGTATTATATAAATATATATGCTGATTTTGGGGGTATATATACCGATATACCCTCCCCCCATCACTATGCCCCTGATGTTAGTGCTGTACTCCTGCAAATGCGTTCAACATATGAAATGGCCCATTAGAGCCACTTACTCAATAACATAGCTTTTTGGGTGTGCCTGCAATTTTAACACCACAAAACTGGTGCCTATGCCAAAGAGAGTTTTCTAATTTTTGAGAAGTTGACTTCCCTTTAAGACAAATTTTAATACTGATAAATATTTTTTATGGCACCAATGGGTTACTTAGTATGTGTGGATGATCTGTCAAGCCATATAGTAATACTTCTAAAATTAATTTACACAAATTTCTTTCATTATAACAGAACACTACATACTGCTATGTAATGCCAAATTGAATATAGAGAGAAAAAGCATACACATTTGCTCCAGTTGACTTTCTAGTTACTATCAGACCAAAATGAGCATCATCTTTCCATGTAATGTTATATAGACGTTCAGTTTCATCAGAACTTTCAAAAGGTGGAGCTGTTATGTTTAATGCTTCTTTAGGCACCTGATATCGAATTTCTTCGGGGTCTGAAATCTGTATGAAAAACATGTAATAGACAGCCTCATAATTCTACAGCACAAAACATGAATATGTTGTATGCATAGACATATCACTGTTCTACATTGCACCTCATCATTTAGACCTGAGCAATGTTCCCTCTAAGGTGGGCATGTGGGTGCACGCCCAAAAAGAAAAGACGTGCACCCACAAAAAATTTTGTATTGCCACAAAATTGCAGAAGGTTTTATTTTTTATGAAAAGAAAATTTAAAAATATTTAAAAAGGTAATCGCCACCACTTGACCTGCATATTATTTTTAATGTCGTCTCCGTAAAATGATGCCTGATAAGCAAAAAAAGGTCATCACCACTTTTCTTTTTTAACACTTGACATTTGGTTTATTATGGTTGTGATGTTTGCACAAAGCAAAATTGCCCAAAAGTTAGTCAAGTGGAAAATTATTTCCCAAGAGAAATTTCATGTGCGCACAGACCCTCAAGAATTAGAGGGCACATTGGATCTGAGTATGATAAATTTTAGTGGCCCTATTTAGCAATTTATAGCTTCATTTATTGTCTTATCATAAATTTTCAATCTTCATTGCAAGCAGCCATTGGTCTATGATTGCTTTGTGTTTTCATCAATTTTTGACGTGGACAAGACACACTTCTTTAATGGAGGATGAAACTTTTAACTTAAAACAAACCCTATATGTCTAAGTGCAGAGGTTTGTTATATATTTTTTAAAATCCTTGCACAGTGTTTATCTAATTCTGTGTGGATCTCACTCTTTCTCTCAAAGATCCAGTACAGATTATGCTATGATACAAAATAATAAAAAAATCCAAGAATTTCTATATTTTGAATATTTGAATTGTCAGCTTATCATGATTGAACCAAATCAACTAATTAATGCCAATGGTTCCCGGAGAATTCGGTACCGGAGAATTCGGTACCAAAACTTACTTGTGGAAGATTCGGTACCGGAAGATTCGGTATCGGATAATTCGGTACCGACATACAGATAAGATGGCGCCTCACCTGCTGCTGGTATTTGTCCGCCGCTTTAACTGTCGCGCGTCATTAGTGGACACCCAGCGTTCAGGCGCGCTTTTGCTCCTCCCACCGACTTAATGGATGTAAAGTTGTAAACAGATGTTTCAACTCGCAATACATGCAGGGAACTTGAGCTGTTTAATAGATAGATATGCTACGGTAGGACGTTTTACATGTCAAGCATAGCAGGGTTTAATCTAGGTCATTTCCGAAGGAAAAATTGACCTTTTCACCCTGGAAATTTCGCATCCCCCGGAAATGTTGGCACACTACATCAACTAACAGCAGCCCTTAGCTCAGTGGTTCTCAACCTGTGGGTCGCGACCCCAAGGGGGTCAAATGACGATTTGCCAGGGGTCGCCCGAGACCATCAGAAATATGGGGTTGTCTCTTTTCCTGTTATTGTACAAAATTCCCTTAGTGGTAGTTACGACGTACTAGTTGTTTTACTATAATTGTCATTAGAGGAGACAATTAAATAATAACGATTTCGAACATTTTGATTGTCGTAGCATTATTATTTTTAGCAGCTTACATTGTGAGCGAAAATAATTTTACCGTTGGGGGGTCTCCACATAATGGGGAATTGAATTAAAAGGGTCGCGGCACTATAAAGGTTGAGAACCGCTGCCTTAGCTGATTCCCCCGGCCTTGTTAGTCCCCTAGAGTCCAGGAGTCTAGACTAAACACTGCCCAAGCAGCCCAATAGGCTAATAGGTTTATAGGTTAGGTTAATTTTTTCGACTTTTCATGCAGACAGAATTTGCTCATTGTATTTGAACTTGCTTTTAAATAGTGCTGTTACGGTTTCACCTCGAGCAGTCTCGGTCGGTTTCGGTTCGGTTTGGACCGAAAAACCGCGGTTTCGGTTCGGTTCGGATTTTTAACCCTAGGTTAGGGTTAGGGTTAACCCTAACTCTAACCTTAGGGTTAGCGATAGGTTAACCCTAACCCTATGACCTCTTTTTGCTTTCAGGGATTTTGGCAGAGATGTAGTTTGGTATTTGTACTTGTACTCGAACTCGAGTACAAATTTTTAGTACTTGTTTTGTACTTGTACTCGGAGGCCAGGTACTTGTACTTTACTTGTACTCGGAGTTTTAGGAAACCTTGTACTGGAGGCCAGGTACTTGTACTTGTACTTGTACTTGAAGCATTGTGTACTTGCTACATCTCTGGTTACATGTACTTCAAGGATACCAGTAATGATGTTCCTTTGATGACAAGCACATCTTCACAGATGGCCAAGTACCTGGAACTCAACAATATGTATGATGAAGCCACTGATACCATTGTATTTTGGAACAGTGAAGTTAATAGAAAGGAGTTCAACAGGCTGTATAATGCAGTCATTAGAGCCCTTAGTTGCCTGCTTCTAGTGCACCAATTCAACGCGTATTTAGCCAAGCTGGCTTGATCGCGGGACCGCATAGGGCTAAGATGACCGATGCAAGACTATCATCTCTAATTTTTTAAGTGCCACTGTGATGATATTTAGATGCTAATAGTGTCAATATTTTATTCGTGGCCGGACAAAATGTCCAAGAACAAAATGTCACGGACAAAATGTCATGTACAAAATATCATGGGGACAAAATGTCAGCAGACAAAATGTCACGGTTTAGGTTAGTGTTAGGGTTAGAGTTAGGATGACATTTTGTCCGCTGACTTTTTTCCGCTGACATTTTGTCCCAATGACATTTTGTCCGTGACATTTTTTCGTGACATTTTGTCATCGGACATTTTGTTCTAGCACCATTTTATTGAATAACCGTGACAAACAGCTACCCGTTAATAAAGTGTAGGCCTACTTGCTGTTTGTATTTGGCTATGAGGATCGGTACTTGTACTTGAACTTATACTTGTACTCGCAGTCTTATGGATTAGTTACCACAGTAATCTTCAGTACTTGTACTTGTACGTGTACTTGTACTTGGAGGCCAGGTACTTGTACTTGTACTTGTACTCGGAGGCCAGGTACTTGTACTTGTACTTGTACTCGGAGGCCAGGTACTTGTACTTGTACTTGTACTCGGAGTTTTTGGAATGCAAGTACTTGTACTTGTACTTGTACTCGGAGGCCAGGTACTTGTACTTGTACTTGTACTTGAAGCATTGTGTACTTGCTACATCTCTGGATTTTGGAGAGGAAAAATGATACAATTATGACCTCTTTTTGCTTGTCAGGGTTTTTTGAGGGGAAAAAATACAAGAATGACCTTTTTGAGGACTTTAATAAGAAATAAAAAATAAAATGACGTTACGCGATTTTTGAAAAATGGGGGGTCGGCCCGGTGTGACGTCATATTTTAGGGGTCCGACGTTGCGTGAAGTAGGGGGGGGGGGGTAAAAAAGTGACAAATTCGCGTGACGTCATTTATGGACGGCCCCTTTATTTAAGTCACCTCTTTTCAGTTGATGCAATTGCCAATAGACCTAATTTTAAACTCGTCATGATTTAAAGTGGCTTAGAAGGCATTACTGCACGTGTGAAAGCCACTAGGGGCACTAGGGGCACTAACAGGGCTTGAACCCGCTCCGTTAGCCTCAGGGATATTTCTAGGATTGTGGATTTGGGGGTGGGGGTGTCTACCTCAATTTTGAAGGTGTCCGGAGATAATTGGCATTCCACACTAAACTGGCACTGCGCGACACTACTAATGCAGCCATTTTAAAATTGTTTTTACTGATTTCAATAATGACGTCAGACTCTGACTCATCATAGAAATATAGACATGCCAGAAGAACAACACTCGTTATTTTAGCGTTTAAAAGCTGTGCATTGATTAAACTGCATTCAAAATGCATTAAATGCATTTAATGCATTGAAAAAAGAGATCATAGGGTTAGTGTTAACCCTAACCCTAACCTAGGGTTTAACCCTAGGTTAGGGTTAGCGTTAACCCTAACCTAGGGTTAAAACGGAAGAAAACCGTCCAATTTGCATGGTCAAAACCGCGGTTTCGGTTCGGTTCGGTTAACCGTAACAGCACTACTTTTAAATTGATACATTTGCATAGACATTAAACTACATATTTCATTGCACTTGGATCTTATACAATAATCAGTGGCGTAGCCATCTTGTGCAAAGTGAGGTTGTTAACTGGAGGCACTATGCAACTGAACTGAACATTGAAGCGGCGGCCGACCCCCCCCCCTTCACTACCCCTCCTTCAACCAAAAGTCAACAGTTTTATATAAATTGTGTTGGTCATATTTTTGGAAATTGAGTTGTTTACATGCCCTGTACCGATGTTGCGGTGCCCAGTGCCCGCGCGTGACTTCTGTGGCTCTGAAACTTATACGTAAAATCCTAATATTCAAAGTTAATGTTGCTCAAATAGTAAAAGAAGAGGAACACGAAAGCGTCGATCAGTTGTCATAATTCAAGCTCAGACTCTATTTCCATGGGGTCCAGGCATTCAATAAGAGGGTTGCATGCTATTCCGATGTTGCGAGAAACACGAGGAACGAGAACGATAACAAAGAGGAATACGAAAGCGTCGGCAACACACACACACCCGCACCCGCACACAGCCTCCGAAATCGATTCCACTGGTGCCGTGGTGCAGTGGCGGCTCGCCGGCTCCACTGGGGGGCTAGGGGGGCCCGTGCCCCCTATTGAGTGCCTGGCCCCCCAGTTGGGACTCTATACTTAATGCTACATACATTAAACAACAAATGGTTGGCCCCATGATTAGAAGTTGCCACCCCAACGCCAAATTCTAGAGCCGTCACTGCCGCGGTGGAATTAACATCGCGTCTGCCGCGCGGCTCCCTGACCGCCCCCCTGCCGCCGTGCGATTACTATCCTAGCTCGCAGTTATTCCCCTCCCCCCACGTTTCCTCTGCCCGTCTTGAACGTTTCCTGTGTTGACTGACAGAACGGTCTTATCCACCGCAGCGGCCCCCCTCACCCAATGTTCCGGTATCGAATCTTCCATGACCGGTACCGAATTTTCCGGTACCGAATTTTCCGTTCCGAATCTTCCGTCCCGAATCTTCCGGTACCGAATCTTCCGGTCACCAATGCGAATTACTTGTCTCATAGTAACTAGTGGCGGGATAAAGGGGGTCAAACGCCCCGGGTCCCGAGGTGGGGGCGCCAAAATTTGGCAAAATTTATCCCAAAATTAATTTTGAAGATAGCGTTTTACATTTTTCTAAGAGTGTTTTGTCTTTTACCACAGTTGAGGTTATGAGAGAATTGACCCCAACCTCTGAAAAATCGGTATCACATTATAGCCGCCCCCATGCAGCTATGACCGCCCCAGTTATGGCCGCCCCAGGTGGTATCCGCCACATCTATGACCGCCCCCGTTATGACCGCCCCAGCTATGGCTGCCGTCAGTATCGTTTAGGGTTAGTGCTTGGTGTCTGGTTTATGGTGTGGGTAATGATTACATGACCCCGTACGGGTGCAATACACTGCTTTTCGTCAAAACCCATAGAGTAACTGGTGCGGTCATAACCGGGGCGGTCATAACTGGGCGGTCATAGCTGGGGCAGCTACCACCTGTAACCGAAAAATCATGCCAAGCAAAAAAACTTAACTAAACAAAATAAGCTGGGGTGGGGCCCGGCCGAGCCCGAGGCCCGAGCATTGAGGCCCGCGGTCAGCCCGTACCTTGCCCGAGGTACGGGGGGGCTACAAGGTAATTTCATAAAAGTATAATCTGCTAACACAATATTAAATCAATATTCGTTTGTAAACTCAAAATCAAATAATTTTAATTAATTCTATTTTTTAAATTATTTTCTTAGCTGTTCCTAATTAAAATTTTTAAACTTAAATTGTATAATTGTCAATAGAACATTCATATTTTGTTGCTGTTAGGAAAATAGGAGGAAAAAGGCAAGACTAAACAATTATAAACTTGAATTTATTGTACAAGGCCCGTAGCCCGTACATTTGCGCCCGTAGCCCGTGCCTTGAGGCCCGTAGCCCGTACCGAGGCGCCCGATGGTACGGGCCCCACCCCAGAAAATAAGTTATGACTTTTTTTCTTGTCAGGTGGGTAGCATAGCTCTTTTGAGAAGCAGATACAGATACTCACTCTCACTCGCAGAGTGTTGACAGAATGGAATTCCACGAACAATATCAATCGTTCTAATCCATCTTCAAACAGTTTACTGTTTCCATTTTTAAGAAGTTTTATCTGATATCCAGAGTCAGTATCCTCTGGCAGTCCATCCATCACATAACCAAAACCAGATGGGAAAATGCATGACGGTGAACCATCATTAGATGGTCCCCAAGTACAGCTACAAACAGCAACACACACATGGTAAATTAATTGCATTATGTTCGGCTGGTGAAAGTTATATCAGGTGGGGATCACTATTCAACTACTCAATTAGGTAGCAATTCAACAGGCCTGAAATTTGGCTGCCAGTCTTGAATGAGGTACTTTGTCAAATGCTTTTGCAAAGTCAGTGTATATTATGTCAACTGCCTTTCCCTCATCTATCTTGTCATAAATCTCCAAAAAGTCTAGTATGCTTCTTAAACGAGATCTTCCTCTGAGAAACCCATGTTGGCTATCCTTTAAAATCTCGTGTCTCATAAGATGAGCCAATAATTTTGCTTGTACTATTTTTTCCAGAACTTTACATAGTATACAGGTCGAACTCACTGGCCTATAATTTCCTGGCTTCCCTCAGTCACCCAGGCCTGAGTAGAGGAGGGTGCAGCCGGTACATTGTTCCGGGGCCCATGGAGCTCGAAGAGGCCCGGGTCCGGTGATGATGATGTATTAGCAATAGTCTGAACCCTGAAAAAGACTTACAACGGAAGAAAAGATAATGAGCCCAGGGGCTCGGCGAATGTCTGTTAGGGGGCCCGGCCAATCATGTTAAATAATGCCATAAAAAGACCGAGAAGCAAAAAAGTCATAAACTCTTTCACACACTTGTCAGGGCAGGGGCCCGTGACTATTTTTGGCACCGGGGCCCGAAAATTCTCTCGGCGGCCCTGCAGTCACCCCTTTTGAATATAGAAGTGGCTACTACAGCGGTTCCCAAACTGTGGTCCGCGGACCGTAGGGGGTCCGTGGAGGCAGTGGCGTAGCTACATTGTAGCAAACCGGTGCAATTGCACCGGTCGGACCTGGGCCAGGGTCACTTGTGAAAATCGTGTAAATCCGATGAGACCTGGTATAGTAGGTTCTGCAAGACTGCAACTGATGGGTTATAACTTTTCACGCCAGACGCCAGTTCAAGCTGTGATGCGTTAAGAGTATCGTCGTTATCGCATAGCCAACTGGGGTCGGTGCGTTGCATCCGTGATAAATTGATAACTGAGTGTCCGTAGGTGAATTTTAGAGCATTTTAGACACATAAAAGGTTCTTTAGATGCACCACTTTCTTCCCTGTAAGCGTTAAATATTTCATGTTAAACCCACACTTCTCGAGTAGTGAAGTTTTTATCATTACATACAACACGTAATATTCACACTTCAAGACGTCACTGTCTCAAATCTGCAAATAGGGCCTATTTGAACGCGCGGCAGTGACACGTGGAAAACGATTCCTCCCCAATTCGTAGCCCACCCATCGCCCATTGCTGCTGATGCTGAAACACTTAAATCTACACAGAGGCGGATCTAGGGGTGCAGAGGGTACAGATGTCCCCGGGCGCCGAGGTGGGGAGGCGCCAAAATTGGTTTAAGGTAGTATGTTCCGCTACGGGTGATTACCTTTTTTGCTTGTCAGCGTATTCGCGAAGTTGAATGAAGAATGAAAGGGCGTTAAAATGGACAGAACGGCGCCTTTTTGCCTCTTTTGATTTTCGTCAAGTTGAGGGGCGCAACCAGTATGTTTTGTCCCCGGCCGCCGGACACCCTAGCTCCGCCCCTGAATCTACACCAATCCTGAACCTACACCAATCCTGAACCTACATCAATCCTGAACTAGGAAAATGTAGCTATTGAGTGTGTCAAGGTAGCAGACACGGCGGGGATCTTCTGCTCGGCCCCTGAGATAGAGACTGTAGAGACTGTCAGCCTTTATCAGCGCAGTCCACTCTGACTTACACCAAATACTAAGACAAATAGGCTAGAATACCGACTCTTAAGCGACCACTACATCCTTCATGGAGGTGACCTCGCGGCCGCCCCAGGAAAATCTAACTGGACCAAATCAAACCATTTTCCGACTCATTGCCGGCTCTGTGGTCGGAGGCGATCGACAGTTTGACACTGGTCACAGAGCAGGGATATTTTTAGGGTTTGGAATTTGGGGGGTGTCGACCTCAAATTGGGGGAGGTGTCCAGAGCTAATTAGTATGCATTTGTATGCATACCATTGTCACGTTACCAAATTTGGAGGTGTCGACCCCAATTTGGGGGGTGCTTGGGGAGGTGTTAGGGGGTGTAAAATATCCCTATCACGGAGCAACGCACCGACCCCAGTTGGCTATGCGATAACGACGATACTCTTAACGCATCACAGCTTGAACTGGCGTCTGGCGTGAAAGTTATAACCCATCAGTTGCAGTTGCATTCTTGCAGAACCGACTTTACCAGGTCTACCCTCCCCAAGTTCTCATCGGATTGACACGATTTGCACAAGTGACCCTGGGCGGTCCGACCGGTGCAATTGCACCGGTTTGCTCCAATGTAGATACGCCACTGCTGGCATCACCATCTGTCATTTCTTATGTTTAAGTCAATTTCAAATAATTCTGCTTCGATTATGTGCGTATTAATTCAAAAATTACGTGTATTTGGTCCATACTAGTGTCAATATTACTAAGAGTAAGTCACGTGGCAGATGCTACTGCTAAATGCAAAACTTGTCTAAGGGTTCATCCATGTAGTATATATGCATACAAGAAAGGCATATTTTAACCTCCCTCGCTCCCCCCGTTGCACATAGCGTACATAGGAAAATCCCCAAAATCCGACCCCCTTCCCTCAGTGCGTACGTACTATATGGATGAACCCTAAAACCGTTGTAAATCCAGTGTCACAGCTCACAAGTGACAAAATGCGACAAAATGTAGACAGCAAACAACTAAATTGCCAATGATCCACGTAGTCCGGGCACTAGTGCTATCCAGGTTGGATTATTGCAATAGCATTCTTCTGGGGCTTCCGGACTATCAGCTTGACCGCCTTCAGTCGGTCATGAACGCTGCGGCCCGATTGATCTTTAGCGCGAGATGGAAGGATCACGTGACTCCATTGCTAAAGGAACGGCTACACTGGCTGAAGATCTCGGAGCGTATAGCTTACAAACGCTGTATGGTCACATTCCGAGCACTGCACGGCCCTCTCTGCCCGGAGTACATTTCTGCGCTCATACAGCGGCCGATGCCGACTGACTGTCGCAAGCAGCTGCGATCAAACAAGCGAATTCGCCTTTATGTCCCTCCTCCGTCCAGGACGGTGATGCTGGGGGAAAGATCCGTGACACGCGGCAACCCCCTTCTTTGGAACTCTCTTCCCGCCTCAGTGACATCCATCACATCCCTCGAGGCGTTTGCGACTGCCCTCAAGACGCACTTATTTCGCGCATCTTATGAACATCTGTAAATCGCTCTTGATTTTAGCACTAGCTATGTTATAGCGTTTAATAAATCATCTAGAAATAATAATAATAATAATAATAATGAAATCCTTAAAATCACAGTTAGGCCTACTAGTTAAAAAGCAGTACCGGTAGGCTAGTTAAGTCATAGCAATTAACAGACATCCAATACTATCAATCATTGCTCACTTAGGCCTATAGGTCTTGTACAATTCCTTCTGGTCTCAAATTATAACATTACATTTTATAGAACTTTGCTCGTCTATCCAGTCGTTCAGCAACGGTGTTTATGAGCTTTTAGATATCCAATGTACAATTCTTGTGAACAAACAGAATTACCAAGTCACTCAGATGATAGTTTAGTTTAGTTTAAACGACAATTTATATAGCGCAGTAACAAGCTAGAGGCTTAGGGGCTGAGCATTAATTACGTCAACAATTTAGGGGGAGGGGTTTGGAAAAGTTTGACAGTTGTTGACAGAGGGGGGTCAAGAGAAGTTTGTCAACAATTTCACTTTTTTCAAATAATAAAAAACAGGAAATTTCATAGAATACTACTTATTACAGTGAAAAAAGCATTAGGAAAAAGGGAAATATGGTCATTACCACAAAAATAACAAAAATAATTACCTTGTTATTGGGACCTGTCATTGATCTTGGGGGTCAAGAGTTGTTGACGTAATTATGGGAGGGGGTTAAGTGAAAGTTGACAGTTGTTGACAAGGGGGTGAGGTCAAAAATTGCCCAAAAATTGTTGACATATTTAATGGACAGCCCCTTAAGGAAAAAGCGTTTTAAACGTTGCACTTGTATGAGATGTCGAACAGGTGCGTCCTAAGTTTTTTAACAACTAAATCGACGTTAGTCTCATTGGTCACAGTTTTCGGTAGCGAGTTCCAGAGCTGTTCCAGAGATTACCGTGGATAGTATTCGGGGAATCTCTGATCATTCAGTGCTCGGAAAGTGAATGCGCAGCCAGTGGAGCTTATCTTTCGGTTAGAAGGGTGACATGTTCACACAATCTAGCTCGGAAGATCATACGGGCCGAGGCGTTGAGTATCATCTGCAAGCGTCTCAGCTGACTGGCGGGGGCCAGAACTCAGGAGGATGCTGTTGCAATAGTCGATCCTGGTGAGGACGCATGCACGAACCACCAACATCACAGACGACTTGGGGAGATGGCTGCGGATCTCTCTTATCCGCCGGAGCTGATGGTAGCAGGATCGGGATGCATTGCTGATATGACCGTTGAAAGTCAGCGTCTCGTCGAGTAGAACTCCCGTGATCATCGCCAGTTTTGTCACGCAGGCACAGGGATATTTTTACACCTCCTAACACCCCCCAACACCCCCAATTTGAGGTCGACAGACTCGACACCCCTAAAATTTGGTTATGTGGCAATGGTATAACTAATTAGCTCCGGACACCACCCCCCCCCAATTTGAGGTCGACACCCCCAAATTCACAATCATACAAATATCCCTGTGCAGGCATGTTTTCAAATTTTTTCAAACGTAAATATTTTCGCGGGCCAAATTAAATCAGCCCGCGGTCCAAGGTTTTGACACCCCTGCGCTAATGGCCTATACTAGGCCTACACAGTGTAGTACACACTCGTTTTCCGTACGTCGATAGATACCGACGTACCGTTAAAGATTCAACTATTGTCTGGATGCTACTAGACTACATAATACTTTATTCGTTCGTGTTGTTCTTAGGCAGAGTTGGGCAAAATCAATTCGCGATTTGATTCAATCGTGATTTAAATCACCAGGGTTGATTTGATTTGAGAGCCAAAAGTTTGATTTAAAAATTCAGTGATTTGATTTGATTTGGGTTAGTCTTGATTTGATTTGATTTGATTTGATTTTGAACCAAAATCACCACTATAGTACTATAGCTATTCAGAGTTAACATAAACTCATCTGAGAACGTAAATTCAACAGTTAAATGGTAATGTGGTAAGAGGCAGTAGTTTTTTGTGGCAGTGGTAACACTATTATATAAACACAAACAGGAAGCAATAGCCATTTTGGTTTCTATTTCATCAACAGACACAAGTATGGCACCCGAGGTATTCTGGTCTCTCGACAACTGAAAAGGGTCTGCTTACCCAAATCTACGACATATAGCATGCTGACTGCTTAGCATACCTGATATACTTCAGGCAGCGTCGAGAGGTTGTTTTCCATAATCGGGGCAATTACATCAGCAAGATGCAATCGCTTATCAAGTTATCAGCAACAACTGTTGAAACTTTGTTGCTGAGAAAGCAACACTGTGATCTAGAACTACAACAATATGAAGCTGCATGCAGTGGCAAACCGAGCATTTCCAGTTTTCCACTCTCAGTGCACAAGCCATGTGAGAAACTGAAATTAAGCCTACTACTGAGTGACTATAGTGACTACTGACAACTGAGTCTTACAGTGTGTTGTAAGTTGTAACTAATATAACGTCAGAAATGTGTCAAAAGGTCAGGTAGTGTTAATGCTGTATTTTGAAAGATTCGATTTGATTTGTGATTTGATAAAAAGTGATTTTTATTTGATTTGGCAAGAAAGATTTTGATTTGAAATTCCACTGATTTGATTGAATCCAGAACTGCAATTGATTTTGATTTTGGGTATGTTATTTGATTTGTGATTTGCCCAACACTGTTCTTAGGTCACGCTTTAAGCAACACACGCCAGATGGTGTTAGAGTGAAAGTTAGTTAAGTAGAATAAGAATTTCGATCGTATCAGCTTCGAACACTGTACAGCATCGAAATGTCTTTTGCGTCGAACCTTGCGATTCTAGAGGCACTGAATCTGGATGCGACAGTTTTGGCAACCGAGTGGAGGCGTTTCCACCGACAATTGTAAGCGGCAGGAATTGACCGTGAAGACGAGGCCCGCCAGGCCGCAATTCTGCTGTGTTTCCTGAGAAAAGAGGCTGGATCTACAACCTCGACCACCACGGACTACGGATTACGGACTATGGATTTACCTAGATTGAGCGCTCGTGAATAAGCTGGTACACAGCGCCATGCTCTCCGGCAGCGCTATAGAAATTTCGTGTTTACTTAATTAGGCCTACTTACGGAGACGATTCAGTCAGTTAAGGGGTGTCCGTAAACGAGGTACGTTTACATCTAGCGATTCAAGCCGTCTTCATAATCGTCAATACGAAAGAGGACGTTCGAACCGTCTCGCTCTTAGCGCCAACCTGACGTATGGACGAGAAGAAACTGAAACCGGATTCAGAGAATTTCTGTGCTGAAGAGAAGTTCTCTGTTGAAGCGAATTTCTGCGATGAAGAGAATGCGGATTTAGAGAATTTCTGCTCTGCTAAGAATGCAGACGATTTTGTGAAGAATGAAAACGCAATTGAGAAAGACTATCCCACGAATTATGACGGTGAGGCTACGAATAAAAGTGAGATTTTCACATCGATTGTGACATTATTTGAAGATGAAACTGATTTTGAGAAATGACTCTGCGAATAATATTATGAATGAAGTGAACTACGAGGTTTTCATTGCAATTCCTTTGCAAAGACGAATTAAAGAATTTTGCATGACTAACGGAAACGAAGAAAACGTCTACGTTTCTGCTCGAGGGAAGATTTAATTTCCGATGCTACGCGTTTCAGAACTGTTGACCCTCAGGACATCGAGAACATTCTCACGAACGACTTGAGCGCTGAAATACCTTCGATCTATGAAGTGATCGAGTTACAGATGGCCTCTATTCACACGGCCGTCTCTGCATTCCAAACGATCGACTTGCCCCTCCGCCCTGAAGCCGATGACAATGCCAGTGTTTATTCTAGCCACCTTGACATTGGGAGGGGATTTTGAAATGTTTGGGGGGACAAGGTCTGAGTCTCCAAAAACCTTGACAAGCAAAAAAGGTTATTTTCCTGTTAAAATGTGGTGACAAGCAAAAAAAGGTCATCCTTCCAACCTCCCTAATATTTTTGACCCTTCTCAAATGCCCTGACAAGCAAAAATCGTAATACTTACATTTTTCCCATCTCCGCAAAAATAAAAGCATTCCCGTCGTCACACTTTTTTTGGGGGGATTTCCATCCCCTCATGCAAAAATTTCGAGGGAATTTTAAAACTTGGGGAGGAATTTTCCCCAGAAAAGGCCTAGAATAAACACTGGACAATGCAGTCGAACACATTCACGCATAAAAATGCCTTGGATTCTGCCATGGATTCTGCTAGCGAACTGGTACCGGAGACCACTATACCCCGGTAACCCCGCTCTTGCCGTGCGATCGAGATACCGAAAGAATTCAACTCAGCGCGATATCTGCCGATGCCGAACTGATAGTGAGAGAGACTGGCTCTTCTCCGTTTCTAACTATGAAAGAACTACCCAACGTGACCTCTAACGACGATGCATTAAGAGACGATCTACAGAGGAAGACACCAACGTTTTCTCAATCCACCCCCCGAACCACCGATACGTCAAGAAGAGCCAAGCAGAAAGAGAGACATACATTCAAGCGAATCAAATTCAAGCTGAAGAATACGCGGTGGAAACGTTCTGGTGCAGAATATGAATAAGCTCGGTTGCAAATTTTGAGGAAGGAGAGCAGGGATATTTCTAGGATTGTGAATTTGGGGGTATCGACCTCAAATTGGGGGTGTCCGGAGCTAATTAGTATGCATTTTGTATGCATACCATTGTCACATCACCAAATTTGGGGGAGAGGTGTCGACCTCAAATTGGAGGGGGTGTTGGAGGGTGTTAGAGGGCGTAAAAATACCCCAGAAGGAGAGTTGCAAGAGAAGGCGTAATAGTAGAAGCGTCCAAAAGAAATTCTAGCGCAGTCCATCTGCTGGGTGATAGGCAGAGATGTAGCAAGTACACAATGCTTCAAGTACAAGTACAAGTACAAGTACCTGGCCTCCGAGTACAAGTACAAGTACAAGTACTTGCATTCCAAAAAGTGAGTACAAGTACAAGTACAAGTACCTGGCCTTTGTGAGTACAAAGACAAGTACAAGTACCTGGCCTCCGAGTACGAGTACAAGTACAAATACCTGGCCTCTTGAGTACAAATACAAGTACAAGTACCTGGGCCCAAGTATTAGTACAACATTTTTAACATTGACATTTTTTTCCGCTAACATTTTGTCCCCATGACATTTTCTACATGACATTTTGTCCGTGACATTTTGTCCTCGGACAGTTTGTCCGGCCACGAATAAAATTGACACTATTAGCATCTAAATATCATCACAGTTGCACTAAAAATAGAGATGATAGTCTTGCATCGGTCATATTAACCCTATGCGGTCTCGCGATCAAGCCAGCTTGGCTAAATATAATTTTTTTAATTGGTGCGCCAGAAGCAGGTACACTAAGGTCTCTAATGGCTGCATTATACAGCCTGTTGAACTCCTTTTTATTAACTTCACTGTTCCAAAATACGATGGTATCAGTGGCTTCATCATAAATATCGTTGAGTTCCAGGTACTTGGCCATCTGTGAGGATGTGCTTGTCATTAGCCTAAAGGAACAGCATTACTGGTACCACTGAAGTACATGTAGCCAGAGATTTAGCAAGTACACAATGCTTCAAGTACAAGTACAAGTACAAGTACCTGGCCTCCGAGTACAAGTACAAGTTACAAGTACTTGCATTCCTAAAACTCTGAGTACAAGTACAAGTACAAGTACCTGGCCTTTGAGTACAAGTACAAGTTCGTGGGCGACGTTGAAAATTTGTACTCGAGTACAACTCGAGTACAAGTACAAGTACCAAGTACTACATCTCTGGTGATAGGGGGCCTAAGGTTGGTTAATTCCATAAATACTCGTCCCGAAAGTTTACATTAATACAATATGCTGCAGAAGAGAAAGTGAAGAACGAATTCCTATTATTAATTAGCGCAACTTTGTAAAAGCAAGACAGAGATAGTCTAGGAAAATGCTCTTGAAAGTCAAGCTACGGTCAATGTAAATACCAAGGTTCTTGACACAATATGAGAAGGATATATAGGGCCTAAGAAAAGAAAGAGCTCAGTGAGTCATTATAATCGATTGTACACGCAGGCCCGCCGAGAGAAATTCCGGGCCCCTGTGCAGAATGGCCGGCGGGCCCCGAAAAAATTTAAAATATTGCTGACGACCCTTTTTCGCTTGTCATTGGTTTAACCCAAATTAACCGACACGATGTCATGTTGCAACTCTCGAAAACTAGTGATGACCTTTTTTCTTGTCGCTCTTTTTCACACTCAGTAGCGTCATTTCACGCTTTTCTTGGGAGCGAGATAATTTTTTGGCCAAATTCTGGCAAATTATGGGCAAAGTTTGGGCAATTATAGGCAAATTTTGGGCAATTTTTGGACCAATGTTTGGCAAATTTGAAATTTTTTGACATTTTTGGGCAAATTTTGGACAATGTTGGCGATTTTTTGCACATTTCACATTTATGTATTTACCTAATACATTATTTCTTCATTTTCCTTGGGGGGCCCGCCTGCCCCTCTCCAAATGACGCTCCTGTTCACACTGTTCATTTTGATGCTTTTGATTTCCTCAGGTCCGGGACCCCCTTTTATTCGCCGGGCCCCCTTTATTTAGTATTATTATTGGTATTATTGTTAATTATGCATATTCATCATCGGCCCGGGCCCCCTCCAGACCGCCGGGCCCCTGTGCATTTGCCCCCCTGCCCCCCGCTCTCGGAGGCCCTGTGTACAGATGTTTAGTACCAGATGAGATAAGTTGAATTTTGTCAGAGCTCAGCCTAAGTCTAGGCCTATCGAAAAACATCCAATCCCAAAGAGCTTGAATTATATAACTGGTATTGATTGAGCTCAGACCCAGAATTCTGAGTCACGATTTCCTTAACTTCTTGCAACATCCCCTAGAATGTTTCGAGCTAAACTCAAAGCATTATTTTTTGTTTTAAAATCACTCCCCCTATAGCTGTAGCGTCCCAACCACAATGAACCCTTTGGATTCAATGGCCCTACCTGACCCCTATCTTTTGGCTATAGCTGTTTCATAGTAAGATTAAGCGCCTAGGAATAAGTAGCTACTGCGGTACTGCTTTTGACAGCGCTATAGAAATTAATGAGATTTTACTTATGCGCAGCTTGGACTGCTCCTACTGCTGTAGTTTTTATAGCGGCTTTTCTGACGCTTCCGATAGGAAGGCATGGCTTATCCGAAGCCTCGCAACGCTGCAAAAGCCGCTGTTTTACCCCAGTCATAGCCGTTGGCAAGCTCTAGTTGAGAAAGTAGGAGCCACACACGCCACACATACACACACCTAGACGTTCATCGTCTTTGACACGGACGCGCCTATAAACAAGCATAACACACTGTGACACTGTGACACAAGCATAACACACTGTGACACTGTGACACCACTTGGATCACTATCAAACGGCAGACACCAATGGTCAGAACAGGGACATATACTGTATATATAGATGTACCTGGTCAGAGGGATCTAATGAAAAGAGTTCCATAACATGGGATACGGTAACTTCCTAAAACTGCAGTGCCTGTATGTATAGTCGCCTGCTGAGTGCTGAATATGTAAGGACAGTCAGTATTGTCTATAGATGCGATCGTCTGCTGAATATGTAAAGAAAGGATCGCTTGTATTATCTATAGGTGTGGTAGCCTGTTGAATAAGTATAGGGATCGCTTGTTACCTCGCTTCTATAATTATCTATAAGTGTTATCTTCATAAATTTTGTTGGCCGACCGTTGAATAAGTAACAGCCAACTTATCGCTGTTCTTGGCCAACTACTGAATAAGTAGGAGCCAAAGTAGTGTCTTTATCGACTGCCTGCTGAACAAGTATTAGCCTTTGTATTGTGTCTTTAACCCCTTAACTGGGCATCCCGGATATATCCGTCCATTTTACATTGAGTTTCAGTTAAATACACGGTTAAGGGGTTAATGTCAATGAGCCAAGCCCACATTGATTGACATGTATAATTATAGTTAAGCATAATCATTTATATGATTTACGCAAGTATTAAAGACTCATTTAACAATTCGAGTTATCTTCAACAAAGACCACTAGGATAAGATGACCAGACGTCAAAGTTTTCCGGGCTGTACCGCTATTTCATTGATCGTCAAGGTGTCCCTGAAAAGTGTCTGAACGTTTATTTTGTTCGGAGTTTTCGGCTCCCTTTCTTTACATCTTCCCCCCACGCCACAAGGGGCTGCACACCATGACGGAACCTACGACTACGGCTTGGGCCTACGATTCCATTGGGATTTGGTCTCGCAAGGGAGATGTGCCCTCCAGTGTTACTTACGGCCCCTTTTGGACACACGGCTCCTTTTCGGCTTACGGACCCAAAGGACTTTGTCTCCCACGGATGGCTGGGACTTTTTCTCCCCTCGGGAAACTATGCCACAGAAGAACTTAGGGCCCCCACGAGTGGCTGGGGCTTGGTCTTTTACGGGAGGATGCGCCCCCAGTAAGACCTACGCCTCACATGGGAGCTGCCCCTCCCAGTAGGACCTGCAGCCCCACACGTGGAGCTACGCCCCCCAGTGGTGCCTACGGTCTCCCTCGAGGGCTTGGTCTCCGACGGGAGGCTGCGCCCCAATAGGACCTAAGGCCCCACGTCGGCTGGGGCTTGCTTTACGACGGGTGGCTGCGCCACCCTTCCAGTACGGTCTACAGGCTACGGCACAACACGGGGAACTGCGTCCCCAGTATGGCCCACGGTGCCATACTGTACTGTGTACTGCGCTCCAGTGGTGCCGTACAACGTGCAGGCAATCAGGACGATTCGTCAAGCTGCAATGAAGACGCTTCGTCAAACGCTCTGTCGATTATAAAGCTTAGTTGTCAATGGCAACAACGTCTTCCAACATCTTCCATGGGATTGCGCCCTCCAGTGTTACCTACGGCCCCTTTTGGGCATACGGCTCCTTTTGGGCATACGGCTACTTTTGGACTTTCGGACCCAAAGGGGCTTTTGTCTACCACGAAGGGCTGAGAATTTTTCTCCCCAAGGGGCTGTGCCTCCAGTGTAGGATAAAGCCGGTTACAGTTAATTATTTTTCAGTTATTTTCAGTTAATCGCCACCGAACACATTAATGAAATTTTGATGCTTTTTCTTAATACTCTATTCTCTCTAATTGTTTGAAAAATCTGCTTATATGTGCACATATCACATGCATGTCCATCAAAGCATCAGTGATGTTAACAAGGTTGACCCCAAGGGAGAGGACCGACCCCCAAGGACGAGGATAAGGACCAACCCCAAGGACAAGGATAAGGACGAGGACCTACTTCCCAAGCGCAAGGACCAAAAGTACTGACCTCCAAGGACAAGGAACAAAGGCAAGGGCCAACCTCTGTCAAACAGCAAAGGAAGAAAGGGAAAACCTAAAAACAATTTCAATTTTGAATCACAAAATTTAAAAGGCAAAAAAGAAAATGCTGTAAAACAAAATCAACTGCAGGCTTTTAGCGAAAATCAGTTTGCCATTTAAACATTGCAATTGCAAACAAGGTAAAACATTATTAATGCACCACCACTAGTTGACACTCTTCTCAATTGAAACTAGAAAGATGCTCGCTTCGCTCGCAGTGCAGGATAATACCAAAACCCAATCATTGAATTCATGCTGCTTAACAACGTTTCAATGATGTACATACGCAACGTAGCCAAGCTCTGACGCTGCAACGTACGCTTCGTCAAACGCTTCGCGTGTCCGTTCGCTTCGCGTCGCCGTTCGCTTCGCGTCGCCGTTCGCTTCGCGTCGCCGTTCGCTTCGCGAGTTGTACACACTATGACGCTGCAACGTACGCTTCGTCAAACGCTTCGCGTGGCCGTTCGCTTCGCGTGGCCGTTCGCTTCGCGTGGCCGTTCGCTTCGCGAAGCCTAAGGTTCCAAAACGACCAATCAGAACGCTCACTCAGCCAACCAATCAGAACGCTTGAAGGTAACGAATGAGAACGTCACACAGCCAACCAACTCTTGAAGGTAACAGAGAGACATACAGAGCAAGGATCTTAATATTATAGATTGCTGTCTGAATCTTGTGCATATTCTACTTATTAGGCTATAATCATGTTGTGTTCTCTTCAGGCAATGTGCTTATCATAAAGCAAATACAGATTAGAACATTTAGAATGTATAAGATTATAAGTAAGTAAGTAAGTAAAATCTCGTAAACTTCTACAGCGCCCCGGAAAGCAGCACAGCAGTAGCTGCTTATTCTTATGCGCTAATAACTGTTAGTTTACTGACGCAGTACGCAGTACAGTGCTCAATATAAATATAACAGAGACATTGCAAGACAAGGCAGATGCGAACACAGAGCGGTGTACGGACATTTAATCACGCGACACTTAATCACCGACACTTAATCACGTGGACACTTAATCAGGCGACACTTAATCACACGACACTTAATCACGGGACACTTAATCACCGACACTTAATCACGCGACAGTTAATCACCTCGGTATGTAGGCCCTAACCTTCTAAGCGACATTTTCCAATTTTACAGATATATTTAAATAAGTTCTCGATATTTTCGCGTAGTTTTGTTGTTTTGCGGTCAGTTGAGGCATACTAGCCTATATCTCCGTTGAAGAGGTTAACATTTAAGGATGGAGTTTAACACGTGACTGCGCTGCAAGTTCTTTGCCAGGCGCGGCCGTTATGCGACCTCCCTGGCTTCAGATGCATTGAGCAGAGGACGTTATTTGACGCCCCACCGCTCTGCAGTGCCAAAATAAGGAAGTCAATTGACGCCCCCAGCGTGTTAAAGATACAGCGGTCAGTAACATACTCAACGGATTAAAGCAGCTGGGCGCCGTACTTTGCAAAGTAACTAAAGGCGGGTCGGAAAGATATACATAGCCTAATGTCATATACAATCCAACTAAATGGAAGTTGAGGGTACCATGTTACTGTAACTGACGGGAGTGACCAAATCTTCTACATATGTCTACATATTCTATGTTCATGTGATTAACTTTCACGTGATTAACTGTCGCGTGATTAACTGTCGCGTGATTAAATGTCGGGTGATTAACTGTCGCGTGATTAAGTGTCGCGTGATTAAGTGTCCACGTGATTAAGTGTCACGTGATTAAGTGTCGGTGATTAAGTGTCGGTGATTAAGTGTCGCGTGTTTAAATGTCACCAAACCCGCAGAGCACCGTGCGTGTGCGTTAATATGAAGCCCTCGGCTCTCTGCTTAAAATTCGATAATCAAAAATTTTAAATTTGTGCCGGTGCTGGGATGGGGGGTTGTGGGTTTTTGCTTGCGATGTTCCTACCAGGCCTGTATAAAACATTGTTTTTGTTCATTGGTTGATCTCATTGTTCGTTTTGTTCATAAAATATAAAACTCGCAAATCTGAGCCGCTGCTCTTTCTAGAGGTCGTTCCTTGAACATTCACTTGGCAATGCTACGGCCGTCACAGTGAATTTAAAGAATGCAGATCAGTCAATGTTCGTTAATTAGCTAACCTATATAAACATTGAGACTCTTGAGTCTTGATCACCTTCATCGTTGTTATTAATTCTGACGACTTCTAGATGGATTAGAACAATTAGTGGTGCATACCTGCGAGCCTGACAAGTAACTTCGTCAGGAGACTTTTCTGGAATACAGTTGCCTACGGTATCGGTCCGAGAAACATAAATAATGGTTCTTGGAAGAGTGTAATGCAGAGTTAAGCCAATAATGATGGCCAGACAAAAACAGACAGCCGTAAATATTAGCAGTCCTATTCCAGCTTTCTTCGACAACTTCATTTTTCAATTCCAATAATACAGTTGAACGGAGCTTTAAATAGAACGCGAGCTAACGTGTTAATGCAACACTATCTGACCTCATGCTATACGTTCAAGTATGCCTGTAAATAACCTCATTATAACACCGATCTAACGACCGAAGTTCACGAACTGTGCAACATCAGGCAGAACAGACAAGATTTATAACTATTGGCATTGCTAGCTGTTAACATTCAGAGGCGTAGGTAGGGAGGCAGAGGGCAGCCGCCCCTGCCCTCTGGGCGCCGAGGTGGAGACGCCAAAATTGGGGTTTGGGTTAGTGACACTTAGTGTAACAAAAAGAAACAAAGAGAAATAAATATGTCACGACCTTTTTTCTCGCCATGATTTTCAGTCGCAGATTGAGTTGAGGGGGCGCCGAAAGAAAATAAGTGACGACAACGTTTTTTGCTAGATTTTTAGGAAGTTGAAGGGGCGCCATCATTAAGCGCCGGATACCCTCGCTACGCCTCTGTTCACATTGCACTACAAAAAGAATATTACAAGTAATTAAAAATTTAAAATATCAATTTATTTAATATCTGAAGTCTTATTTGCTATATTTAATCTTATTACCTTATACGCCTATGGGATCAAGGCTAATTAGTTACTGAAAGATTTAGGACAGAAGTTTGTTTTGCCTTTACTTAGGACATTAGGACCATTTTACCTAGGGTCTGTCCATTCCATTAATTATGTAAACAAGTTTTGGGCAATTTTTGACCCCCTCTCCTTGTCAACAACTGTCAACTTTCACTTAGCTCCCCCATAATTATGTCAACAACTTTTGACAACCCTCCCCAAGATCAATGGCAGGTCCCAATAACAAGGTTATTATTTTTTGTGGTGATGACCATTTTGTCCTGTTTTCTCATTGAGTGTCAAAATGTGGTGGTGATGAACTTTTTTGCCATGTTTTTTCTATTGTAATAAGTAGTATTCCATGAAATTTCCTATTTTTTGATTATTTGTAAAAAAGTGAAATTGTTGACGTCAACTTCTCTTGGCCCCCTCCCCTGTCAACAACTGTCAAACTTTTTCAAACCCCTCCCCCCTAAATTGGTGACGTAATTAGTGGACAGGCCCATAGCTTCTCATACAGAACAAATTCTACCGAACTATTTGACATTCACATTATTTATTTATTAGTGCGATAAGAAAACAGATAAATTAATGGACAAGGTCGCCGACACGACGGATCCTCGTTCTATGTAGGTTTATATGTTCTCCGATGTGCGAAGCGCAGAGACGCTGACAAGTGTCGCTAGGGAAGCAGCCTGTCGCTGTCTTTCTTTTCCGAAACTGTTTTTCTTCGAGTAATTTAACACGTTGAGCTTTGAGGATAGAGATACCATCCCTGGAGCGTGCGTGCCAGTTCGACCTGTCTTGAGCAAACGATTGAAGTTGCCCCGGTGGAATTGAATATGCTTTGAGTTTGGGTTTCAACGTGTCTTTGAATCGCTTCCTTGACCTCCATGCAACAATACAACAGATGTGCGGACTCAGAAATTTATGGACCGCGGAGAATCCGCTCCGCCAATTTAAGACCCGCAGAGGATCCGCATCCGTGAGCGTTTAACTGCCATGATCCGCGAAAGAGGGGAGGCGGAAGATGGCAGATTGGGTTACGTTTTAGAGCGTCAGGCTGACGGAGCGGGTTCAAGCCCCGTTAGTGCCCCTAGTGGCTTTCACACAGGCAGTAATGCCTTCTAAGCCACTTTAAATCATGCTAAGTTAAGTCATGCTAAAATCCGCATCTCCAAATAGTATTCTTCGGTTACAGGTGGTAGCGCCCCGGTTATGACCGCCCCAGTTAGGACCGCCAAAGTTAGGACCGCCCCGGTTATGACCGCCCCAGTTATGACCGCCACCTTTATGACGTCAGAAATTATGTTGAGTTTATAATTGTATCATTGTATTGTAGAGGCCTACTGAACTATTTATATAAAGCCGTAAGCAGTGGGGGGTTACGAGCCGAACATTCCGAAAATCCTGACAAACAAAAAGAAGTCGTCTCTTTTTCCCTTTCTTAAATTAGTTAGGCCTACATAGTTAGTATATGAGCGCAGTTCTCAGTTACTCCTTAATTCTTCCTTTTTTCTACCTTAAAGCCGATTTTGGCGTCCATCATGGGCGTCCGCAGAAATTTATACAGGGGGTACAATACAAGGTCTTGTGACGAAAGAAACAAGTAATTTTCCTTTTTTATAACGCCACAATTTTTTCATGGGGTGCAATTTCATCATTGCGCCCATGGCGCCCATCCATCCATCCATCCATCCATCCACAGAATAATAATACGGTATAAAATTAAAACTTTTTGGACGGCCGAGCAAGTGACTCCTAACCCCGCCCCCCTTGGCTACTCCACTGGCCGTAAGCATGGCATAACCAAAGACAAGGCCGATTTACAAGGATTATGACCAGTGTTTTATACAGGCCTGTTAGGATAGCGGCATAATTAATTTTTTGGTGGGGGAAGTCAGGGTCGAGGCCGACAAGGAAATGAAGAAATCATGTATAATATATTGAATAACTAAATTAATGTGAAATGTGCCAAAAATCTCAAATTTCCCCCAAAATGTTAGAGCTTAACAAATTTGCAAAAATTGGCCCAAAAATGTGCCAAAATCTGTGAAAAATTTGCCCAAAAGAAATGTACATTGAAATGTGAAAGTGTGAAATAACGATACTGTGTTAGTGATAGATTTCCCTCGAACCCTCAAATTGCCCTCCCCACAAAAATCTCAACACTTACACAAAGTTTTGCATTAAACCGTCTTTCTTCCCCTCCTGGGTGGATGCGGACCCACCCCTTCAGCGCCGCCCCTGCCCCCACCAAGAAAATCGCACCCTGGTCATACCAACGGGGGCGGTCATAGCTGGGGCGGTCATAACGGGGCGGTCATAGCTGGGGCGGTCATAACCGGGGCGGCTATAATGTGATACCGCATTCTTCACAGGAAAAGTCAAATGTCAGACTTGGTTCCTTCTCTTTATCATCACTCCCAGATGTCTTCTGCAAATTTTTCTCCAATAAAATATCTACCATTCGCCAAAATTTCAGATAATTCCTTCAACTGGTTTCTCTTTTCCGAAATCCCCACCAACCCCTCTTAATTCCTTTAAACCTACCAACATCACAAATTAGTCAATGTACTCTCAATGTCCTGCCAACTCAAATTCTCAGAGATTGTGACGGTTTAGGTCCAATAATAACTAGCCTTATAAATCTCTCATTGCTTGAAGGATGTTTCCCCTCTGCATTTGCTCATGCAGTTGTTCACCCACTACTTAAAAAGCCTTCTATCTCCCCTGACGACTTGTCTAACTATAAGTAAAGTAAGTAAAGTAAAGTAAAGTAAACCCAAAGGCGCTATAGAAATCTCGTGGATTTCTATAGCGCCTTGGAAACAGCACAACAGTAGCTGCTTATTCTTAGGCGCTCAGCCTCTCTTAAAATAGCTATGGGGAAGGTATTTTATCAGCCAGGCAATAATCAACATCCAAAGGGCAGTGAGGCTAGGTTGTTACAGAGCTATGGAGGATATCAGTGATAAGAAATGAGAATCTCTCAACTCCCACTGATCTGTCTTGTGGTGTCCCTCAAGGCTCGGTTCTTGGACCTCTGTTATTTACTCTCTACACAACACCCTTAGGTTCACTTCTTGATGAACATCAAGTGGCGTATCATCTTTATGCTGATGATACTCAAATTCTCATCTCTTTTGATCAATCTACTTCAAACTCATCCCTTAAGACTCTATCCACTGTCTTTACTAATATTCAGTCATGGATGGATTCAAATAAGCTTCTTTTGAATTCATCAAAAACTGAGTTCTTGCTATTAGGAACTCCTGCTCAATTGACCAAATTTGAATATCTGAAATCTGTAGTACTAGGAATACTAGAAGTACTTCTGCTTGCAATCTTGGTGTGATATTTGACTCTTACCTCTCTTTTACTAGCCACATAAATTCAGTCTGCAAAATTTTTCATTATCATATTCGGGACATCTATCGCATCAGACATCTCCTCCCTAGGCCTGTTCTTATTCAGTTAGCCAATGTATTGGTACCTAGTCGTCTCGATTGCAAATTCCCTGCTTTTCGGCATAAAAAAATTCAAATATGCAGAAACTCCAGAGAGTACAAAAGTCTTTAGTTAGAGTCATATGCAAAACTCCAAGATTCGAATACATAACTCCAGCTATAGACAGTCCCTATATTGGCTTCCTATCAAATGCCGAATTAATTATAAAATTTGCCTTTTAGTATTCAAAACCATATTATATAATGAACCCCATTACCCTAAGATGCGACTAATCCCTCGACCCACTACTCAATCCACTAGGTATTCGGCAGGACTTTCATTTGTTGTTCCTTATTCTCTCACAGTCATTGGCACTAGTTGTTTCTCAGTGTGTGGCCCCAATCTTAGATCACGACATCCTGCTCAAACGTCTCTATACCACCTATGGGATCAAAAGCCCAGTTCTTGATTGGATCCGGAACTACCTGTCAGATCGTAGCCAGTCGGTCACCTGGTTGGGTCATAAGTCCGATTCACGTAGGGTGAGTTGTGGGGTGCCTCAAGGGTCAGTCCTGGGGCCGCTCTTGTTCATACTTTACGTGGCCGACATCTGTCGTGTCATTGAAAGGTGTGGGGCTGCCCCTTTTGCCTATGCTGATGATGTGCAGGCGCTCACTTCATGTCTCCCATCTGAAATAGATGGGGCCATATTTTCGCATCTCCACCTGCATCTCCTTGGTTCGGCGGTGGGCCGATGAAAACCGGCTAGCGCTAAACCCGACCAAAACGGAACTGCTTTGGTTTAGTAGCCCGCGGGACCAACACCTGATTCGACGTGAGTTGGTCTGGGCTGACGGCTTGTAAATAGTCCCCAAAACTGAGTTGCGGCTTCTTGGAGTACTGATTGATGAGACTCTTTCGTTCTCGGGGCATATCGCCAATGTCTCCAGGCTGGGATTCTTCCATCTGAGAAGGCTAAAAACCATCCGCCGATATCTCCCTATACCTGATACCATCAGTTTGGTCCGTGCACTGGTCCTGTCGCGCATTGACTATTGCAATAGTGTTCTATTGGGTCTGCCTACGACGAGACTGAACTCCCTCTAATCTGTGATTAACACAGCTGTGCGGCTAATATTCGGTCTGAAATGGAATGCCCATGTTTCACAGCCACTGAAAGATCAACTCCATTGGCTGAAGATTCCGGAGCGGATTGTGTTGAAACGGTGTTGGCTCACGTTTCGGACACTTTATGATCCGCACTGTCCTACGTACCTATCTTCGTGACTTGATTCAACCTGCTCCGTCAGTACAATACCGTTCCCAGCTTCGGTCGAGGAATCGCAATCCGCTGCTTGTCCCCCCTCCGGCCAGGACTCCTGCCCTCGGGACAGATCCTTTCGGAGAGGCAACCCAATCCTGTGGAACACCCTGCCAAGGGTGGTCACCATGGAGACTTCGCCAGGAGCGTTTTTGAAGAACATGAAGACACACCTGTTTAAAGTTTCTTTTGGTTGTTAGACGCCTTTGACTTTAGCCTTAGCTATGCGTACGGCGTCGAATAAATCGTCCCTGTATAATAATAATAATAATAATAATAATAATAATAATAATAATAATAATAATAATAATAATCTTTGGAATTCATTACCAATATCACTTCGTAAGACTATCAAAATATCATCTTTTAGATCTGGTCTTAAAACATACCACCTTTTTGACTTGGCTTATCCCCCTTAGATTGCTCCCCCGCTGTTCTCAGTGATCTTCCGGATTGACCTGGCTCTAATTCTATTTGGATTTGGTGCGCCATCGGCTGATGCCGTGGGCATTATGATAGTGGCGCCATAAAAGCTTATTGATTGATTATTCCGCAGAAAATAAATAGGTCCACTGTTAAACTATCAATCCCCAACTTTTCTAAAGGTCCTACGCACAGTAGCGTGCAGAGAGTGGTTGACGGAACTTGGCGTCCGGGGCTAAAAAATTTTTTGACGCCTCTTCTTTCTCATCTGATGGTTGATGAGCAAAAAAGGCCGCCGCTCTTATTTTTAAATCTTTCTGGGCCATTGTCGTCTTCAGCTTATCTGGAACTGAACCGTTTTTTATGTAGCTTAAATTTTTCCATTGCAAATATTTACTACCACTCGGTCGCACTTTTTCGTTTCAGACATATCGTCCATCGTCTGTAAACTCGGTATTCATAATATATTTTGAAAATAATTACTTACAAACCACAGGCTTGCGTTAGAACTAAATTCGTTAAAAAGCATGCATATGCCTATATGTGTCAACCAGAAATAGCATGGTGATGCTTTTCGATACTTAGATACTAGATTTTATATTAGTTTTTAAACAGATTTATGGACTTATTCTGAATCTTGGTCGGCTATATTTTCTTACCCAGTCAGTAGAATCCTGTCGCTTCGGCCAATATAGGAATCCCGATTACTGTATATAGAAGTTTAGGCGCCGGTCCCGTCCAAAACAACGTTAATAAATACAAAAGAGACACTGATACATGGAACTCGGTCATTTCGAAATCTAGCTGGTATCGGGCGCCCCTACACCTCTTCGTCAATACTGGCGCCAGGCGATCGACTGCGCATGCAGATACCAAGCAGACGTGGAAAGTATTGGACAGTCTTCTTGGAAAGAACGACATATCACCTCGCGTGCCTTCCAATTTCACGGCTGCTGACTATCATGCCTTTATTGACAGTAAGGTTACGAACATTCGGGATAGAACAGCTGAAGCCGGACAAACGACTTACCACGTCTACTCCGGTCCCTCCTTTGTCGGGTTTTGCCGCCGCACTGCCAGAAGTCGTAGCGAGTGTCAGATCGTCACCCAACAAGCAGTGTTCATCTGACCCACTGCCTATGTGGCTTCTTAAGGACGTGATCCTCACGTTGGCTCCGTTTCTGACGGCCATAATGGCTGCTTCCCTCGTTAATGGCGAGTTTCCGTTGCCGTGGAAGCATGCCGTTACCCGCCCGCACCTTAAGCGGGCAGGCCTTGACCCCACCGACCTAGCCAGTTTCAGACCAAATAGCCAACCTTCCATTCCTGTCGAAGCTGCTCGAGAGATTGGTAAACACGCAACTCGTCAGGCACCTGGCCTGTAACGGTCTCATGCCGCGTCATCAGTCTGCCTATCGAGCGGGCCATTCCACTGAGACAGCCCTGCTCAGGATTTTCAACGACATTGTTGACGTGATTACTAATGGGGATCAGGCGCTTCTGTGTATGCTTGACCTCTCCGCAGCGTTCGATAGCGTCGACCACTCTATCCTCATTCGCCGCCTCGAGCTATCCTTCGGGATTAAAGACAAAGCGCTTCTCTGGCTGTGTGATTACCTCTCCGAGAGGACGCAGTCTGTCACCTGGGAGGGCCGCACGTCAGCTAAATGTCCTGTACGCTGCGGAGTACCACAAGGGTCGATCCTAGGCCCACTCCTGTTTATCTTATACGTCGCGGATGTGGGACGTATTGTAGACTCGCCAGGCATGCTTATGCTGATGACGGGCAGGTGTAATCCTCCTGCCCACCCCTGGAGACGGATCATCTGCGATCTCGCCTACAAGACTGCATCTACGAGAAAATGCAGTGGACAGCGACAAATCGCCTTGCGTTAAACCCCGAAAAAACTGAACTGTTGTGGATTAACACCCCTCGAAGGGTCCACCAGTTCAGTCGAACGCCGTTTACGATCGGAGATGCTGTCGTCGCTCCGTCTACCGAAGTGCGCCTCCTCGGTGTTCTCCTTGACGACTCCCTATCGTTCGTCGGCCAAGTGAACTTCGTAACCCGCGCTTGTTACTTTCAGCTTCGAAAGATTAGGGAGATTCGTCGTTACATCTCAACATCAGCTGCGCTACATATAGTCCGTGCCCTGGTGTTATCTAGGCTGGATTATTATAATAGTCTCCTCCTCGGTCTTCCCGACTATCAGCTGGGCCGACTGCAATCGGTCCTGAACGCCGCCGCCCGGATGATTTTCGGTGCCAGGTGGCATGACCATGTTACCCCGTTATTGAGGGATAAGCTCCATTGGCTCAAGATCCCGGAGCATATCGTTTTTAAACGCTGCTCGCTGACCTTCCGAGCCTTGTATGACCATTTCTGCCCGGAATATCTGTCGGCGTTGATACGCAGGCCGGTGATGACAGACTGTCGCAAACAGCTTCGTTCTAACAAACGATCTCACCACTACGTTCCCCTCCGTCCAAGACCGTGAAGCTTGGAGAAAGATCCGTGACTCGGGGCAATCCTCTCCTTTGGAACGCACTTCCAGTTTCAGTGACTATGACAATCAACTTCGAGTCGTTCTTATCGAACCTTAAAACGCATTTATTTCGTATATCGTATGACTGACTTTTGTAAAACGCTCTTGCCTTTGGCCTTGGCCATGCTAGAACGTTACATACATTATCAAGTAGAATAGAAAAGAAAAACATAGAATAGAATAGAATAGAATAGAATAGAATAGAATAGAATAGAATAGAATAGAATAGAATAGAATAGATGAAGATCAGAAGAGAAAGCATCGATGTTGAATTGACGCCATGAGCGACGCTGAACGCAGCGTGCCCTTGTATGATTGTCCCGGTCAGAACGCCGTAACGCAGTAGTAATCAGAGAATGATCTGAGAGAATCCCGGGTTGATCGACGCATAAGTTTAGGACATCAACGTCCTGTCGGGTGATGATGACATCAAGTGTATGTCCCGAAGAATGTGTCGGTGAGTATATCCTTTGTTTCAGGCTGTATATGTCGAGAAGTGAAACAAATTTAACCGAGGATCGTCTGGCATATCGAGGTGTAGATTCAGGTCGCCCAGGAGCATCAGTGGCGCCATGAACGTGACGACTCTCTCTAGCAGATCGGCGATATCGTTAAGAAAGCTATCAGTTGCTCGCTGAGAACCAGACCTATACAATACGACGACGAGCAGGTTGAATCCACCACCGTCAAGTTGGACGCAGAGGTGTTCGACGTTCGGGTAGATAGAGGTGTCGATTCTGCGTCGCACGGTCGAAGAGACACACCCCGCCGTGGTTTGTCGCAATATACGTATCATCATGAGCGCACATTCCGTAAAGGACGGGGCGCATGCTAATAAATCCGGACTGTCAGATGAGAAATGTCACGTCTCTACGATGGCGGCAAAAGCACAGGTCCTGATCGGCTACCCATGACGATATCGACAAGAATTTGTTGGCGATAGAACGATCGCGTTAAAAACTCCGAACTTCGAATCTGTGATAGAGTTACTAATCATCCGAATTAGTGTTAGGAAACGTTTTTTGCTAGTGCTTCGTTGTGGGAGTGTGGTGAAACAGCACAATTCCTCGCACGGTTACCGATAATAATCGGTATCAGCTGATGATCGCAAGATCGGCGATAGCGACTGTTGTCACAGGTGCAGGCGACCTGCTGTGTCTGGGCATAGCTGGAGTGTAAAGTGGGTCTGCGTATACGATTTTCCCGCACGGCAGCCACGCCTAGCTAATCGCAGCTGGGCTATGATATGTCGTACCGAGGCATCGATTGTGACTCGAGACAACTTCAAGTACAACAACAGATCTCGTGTCAGCATGTATGGCCCAATGTCTAGTCAGATTCCGGATTCTTTATACCCGCCGATCAGTTAAAACACCAGAGTTCAACGTGCAACAGAATGAACCGCTCTGACCTCGAACTTGAAAAATTCTGCGCGAAAAACGAACGGTTAACAAGAAAAGGAATAAAACGAACGTTCAGCAATCACAAAATCCAGCTGAGAAACGTAGCGGCAGCCATCTTGATTAACGGTGTTTTTAAAAATGTTAACGGTGTTGAAGATAATATAGAAAAGTTCTTCTAAAAATTCCACCGAAATTGCTCGAATAAATATTAAATTAGTACTATTCCCAGATGAACAGTCAAACAGTACGAATTTCAGTGCATCACGAGGAGCCAAAAGAGAAAATAATCCGAAAAGAAAGCATTAAATCACACAGTCGGAATTCTATGCAGTCATACGCGGCGTCACCTACCGACTTTGTGTTAATGTGGCCATTATCACTCGTCATCTTAGTTAGTTTTGATTGTTCCTTGGTTGTGTGTTCCTTGGAGCTTTAATGATAAGGTGATTATTGTTACAACTAGAGATTTAGCTGTAAGAAAGTTTATGTTCTTTATTAAAATGATTATAATTGCATCCGCAGATAGATTTTGTCTTCTCACAGGCAGGCTACACCAGACCGGGTGGGGACCCTATGTTTCGAAGTCTCGTTCTAATTGACTTTCCTGGTGCTTTTGGAGCGTAGACGCGACACTTAAACTAACTGAACGGATCCAGTATAAGATAATAACACTTACATATTACATAGCACTTACACTTCTGTCATAAAAACCGCCCTACCTTAGAACACTATTAATTAATAAACACCTCAGCTTCCTCGACCCACACGATCGTCATATCATCTCAGACTTTCACGCCCGCTGAACCAGCCATCCCTGCAACCGTGCCTTCTCATACGCCGCATCTGAAATTTAGAACTAGATCCCAGCTTCACTCCGCAGACTTGGAGACTTTCAAACAATAAAATCTAAATCCTCATTTCCTATAATCCCTGCATTATCTCCTCAAGTCTTCAGGTCTGGGCTTAAATCCTTGCTTTTTAAAAATCATTTCCTCCATAGATGTAACAACCTAGCCTCACTGCCCTTGGGATATTGACTACTGCCTGGCTGATCATTCAGCTTTTCCATAGCTATTTTAAGAAAGGCTGAGCGTCTAAGAATAAGCAGCTACTGTTGTGCTTCTAAACTAAACTTAACGCACTATATAAATCGACGAATTTTTACTAATAATAACTCCATGGGTAGCATTGATTGGTAGCCAAATTCACAGACCCACGCACCCACCCCACTGCAGACTCTGTAGAGTGCAGACACAAGCGGTTCAGGAAAGAAAAGTGTCATTTCGGTCCAGCCAATCACGGCGACCCGTGATTCACTATTTTTAGATCGACGTAAAACCCCGTATAGCACCAGTTCCAATAGCGGAGGCTATACCGACCTGTGTAGTACGTGGAGTTCCCCAAAGCTCCGTACTAGGGCCTATTCTCTTCGCGCTCTACGTCGCCGACCTGATAAGCACTGTCCAACGGTTCGGGCTCCAAGCACACCCCTACGCTGACGACACGCAAGTATATGGAAGCAGCCCTCCTGCAGCAGTTCATCTGCTCCAGCAGCGTGTCACTAGGTGCCTGGTCGAGGTGACCAGGTGGCTGAAGTCACATCAGCTGCAACTCAATGCTGCTAAGACTGAAGTATTATGGATCACCTCGAGCGTCAGAAACACTTGACACCGACGACCTGTATCAGCATCGATGGACTTGAGGTACAACCAGTGTTGTCTGTCCGGAATCTCGGGATCCACATCGATAGCACATTATCGATGAGGACCCATGTCTCGAAGACAATTGCCAGCTTCTTCAACGCACTCCGGCTGTACGAAGATCAGTGTCTGTCACCGCTCTCAAGTCACTGGTTTCATCATTGGTGCTGACCAAGAGGAAGAAATAAAGGCCAGATTGACAAAAGGAAGGGTTGCCATCAGAAAAATGAAGAACATTTGGAAAGACAATAATATCAGCATGAGAACAAAGAAGAGGATAATCGAGAGTGTTGCATGGAGTACAGCATCATATGGATGTGAAAGTTGGACTCCGATCAACGCCAGCCTTTTCATCCGCCCCGCTGCGGCCGATTCTGGTCAATATTACGTCCGCCCCGCCGATTCACACAATAATGTTCATCCGCTCCGCTGATCCTCCCCGCCCCGCCGACTCTAGCCACCCGAAAAAAGCCAAAATTTACGTGACTAAACGCAAACACTGTATTCCTCAATGCCCCTGACGTATAGTAAGCTGCCCACTTCCTTTTGTTGTCCATGGTTGTTGCAAGCAAGGCCCGCAATGGCCATACACCCTAGGTATGCACTCTTGCACTGAACTTAAACTTAAGGGAGCTTAAAGCTCGCTGCTTTCAAAATTTTTTCGGATATATTTTAACCTTTTGCTCGGGTTAGCCGTCTTAAGGAGGCGGTGGAAAACTTTGACCAAACGGGATTAGCCGTCTATAAACGGCGCGCTATATAAGCGACTGCGTACTGCGGACCTGCACGATTTTCAAAATACCAACGCGGGGACCGAGTTAGCTCACATCCATTCGATAGGCGGCAGCACCGTTTTCGATAACACTGACTATATATGCAAGGGATATTGACTGTAGACTGACCAAGGCTGGAAAATGTATAGGAAAAATCTTCAGCCGGAGGCTAGAATGGCCATAACTACGCCGAATATGGTCCGATCTTCAAAATTTTTGCACTATTCTGTTCCAATTACACCTCCCAACAACTTTCCCGCTCACAGTTGGGGGGTCACCACTGAAAATTTTTTTTATTGAGCTTTGAAAAATTTTTGTCGGAGATGGTCCGATTTTGGGGTGTAGAGTGGACCCTACCCCCCAAAATTTTTTTTGCACAGATGGTTCGAAAGCCCAATAAAAATGCTCAACAATGGTGCAAACCGCATCTTTCTAGCTTCTATATAGCCTGAAATATACCGAGTTGTTCGGTTTTTCACATTGAAAATCCGTTCGCATAATTGTCATTTCAGCAAGCAATTGGTACTTGGGTATGAAACTCCATAATTACCCCAAATATGGTCCGATCTTCAAAATTTTTGCACCATTCTGTTCCAATTACACTCCTCTAGAACTCTATCGCTCACATTTGGGCAGAGGCGTAGCGTGCACTCTAGCCGCCCCTGGAACATGTTTAATCCGCCGCCTCAGGACGTAACAAAAATAAACATACATGATACAACGTCACACAGCATTATAGGACATTAGAACAATAGACTATAGTCACAACTGTAGTGTAATGTAATACCTATGAAATTTAATTCCTGTAACAATACAAACAGTAGCAAACTCAGAAATTCATAAGAAGTCAAGAAGATAGACTATAAATGTTACCATTAGTCCATTACTGCGGTCTGTTACGTCTGTACTGGGTAGAGAACATTTAAAATATTCTATTTAATACGAGCCCTTCGCGCTTTCACGGTGGCAAACTCAGTAATAATAGCATTCAAGTCAAGCTTATCAATATACTTGTTTTCTATGGAAATCAGTGTTGCCAGATTGGCTAGTTTTCCGCCAAATTTGGCTAGTTTACGAAATTTTTGGCGGGCAATTTTCGTGTGCGGTTTCTTTGGCGGTATCCTAACATTTGCGGGCTATTTTTTGGCTATTTTTAGGTTGCATGTCCGCTCAGGCCCGTACGAAGTAGATGGTCTGCACCCTGTTTCTTTCCTTTAGAAAGTGTGCAGTTGAATTTTTGTTTTTGCTTGTCAAGGTATTTTTGGGTGAAATTGGGCGTCGACGACTTTTTGGCTATATTTTCTATATTTTTGGCTATTTTCTGTTAAAGTTTCTTAGCAAAAAATTTTCCCTTCGCATGATAAACAAAAAAACTCCACTTACCACCGCCCGGTTTCGCTTTTTGGCGGGTTAACTTGGCATTTTGGCTAGTTTCACACGACGTTTCGGCGGGAAAAAATTTTGGGACCTGGCAACACTGATGGAAATCAGTGACAACGAGGACAACCTGTCTTCTAGCATTGTAGATCGCAAATAATTCTTTATTATTTTAAGCTTAGAAAAACACCTTTCGCAGCTTGCAATGGAGACTGTAATTCTTAATTAAGTAGATTAGGATGCTCAAAACTAGGTACGGAACGGAATCTTGCAAGTGATGTTTTACCAACCATCTAAGTACGTTCAATGCAGTATCGCCTTGAACGTCTTCACCGTTTTCGTGGAAAGAGTTCCCGCTAACCTTATGCAATATGCAGCCTTCTTATCCTTCGAATTTCTGTTGTCAGTTCGGCGCATTCTATCTCGTCTCCGTACCGGCATCTTCGAAGTCATCGTGACGCAGCAATCCGAGTGGATTTAAGAAACCGAATAAGTCATTTAATTCCTGCATTCCACTAAATCTTTGTTGCACTTCCGTCAAGAATCTGTCCAATGCTGAAAACATACATCGCCTTACTTCCTCAACAAAGCTCAACCCAGCGTCCCTTTCATTTTCGCTTGGCAAATCTTTTTCTTCGTCGTATAGGCCTACGTCGTTCTGTTGGAATGTCGTGGTCTTCGCAGATTTGCAGGGCTGCATCAACAGAACATTTGACTATCGCATCCCTCTCTTCCGCTAAAAAGGACAAAAGATTAGCGCAGTGTTCTAATGACAGAACTTTCTGTTGACAGTATGTCTGGACGGCCTGAGATTCTTCCCAAAAAAATTTCGAAAAGTGAAGGAAGGAAAGAAACGAAACCCGAAAACGATTGCATTGCGTCCAGGATACTTGGAGCGGCGTCACGTGTGTCAAGATTTTCTGCATTACCGCATAAAGATTCTAAAGCAGTGATGACCCCTGCAATCCTGCGTGAACGGCTTTCACAGAATTATAGAGTGCGCTCCATCGTGTTTGTATAACTCTTTTCACCGCAATTTTTCTTAAGTACGTCCCACCGATGAGTGGACGCAGAGAAGAAGTAAATATTCTCTCTAAAATTGTGAAGAAGTTCTCTGAAATCTCGGATGATCCCACGGAATTAACTCCGGCCAGGTTTAAAGAGTGATTGCTAGAGGGAACAAATACAGCTTTTGGATTGGCAAATTATTGCCGGCGGCAATTTTTGCCGCCCCTCCCCTTTGCCGCCGCCCCTGGAACTTTCCAGACTAGCCAGTGGCACGCTACGCCACTGCATTTGGGGTTTACCGCTGAAGACGTTTTGCTATTGACCTTTGATCAAAATTTGAACAAAATGTTGGGGAGGGGTCCGATTTTGGGGTGTAGAGTGGTCCCTACCCCCAACTTTTTTCTTTTGGCACGGATGGATAGAAAGAGCAATAAAAATGCTCAACAACGGTGCAAACCGCATCTTTCTAGCTTCTATATAGCCTGAAATTTAGTAAGTTTATAACGTATATGTTCACGTTTTCATACGAACGCCTTTTCCAAAAATTAATTCCCCGACGCGGGATGACTTTAAAAATTTAATTCCCCCTTTAAAAGGTTAAGTACCTTCTGTATTAGAAATCTATTGATAGCCTCCGGTATTGGAACTGGTGCTATACGGGGTTTTACGTCGATCTAAAAATAGTGAGCAGCGGGTCGCCGTGATTGGCTGTACCGAAATGACACTTTTCTTTCCTGAACCGATTGTGTGCAGAGTGCAGACTCATCAGAGTCAGACTGGCTTCAACTTTGGCTTGACTTTGCCATAGATAGACGGCATCTAGTGTATTATAATAAATCTAAAAATAGTGAGCAGCGGGTCACCGTGATTGGCTGGACCGAAATGACACTTTTTTCCGAGTTTTTACTTCTTGGTACATCTTTTAATTTAAGTAAATTTGAGAACATGCATTCATTTAAATTTGACAACATTTCAGTTATTCAAAGTCAGTCTGTCCGCAACCTAGGTGTAATATTTGACAAAAATCTGTCTTTTAATGAACACATAAATAAGGTTAGCAGAGCTGCTCATTTTCAAATCAGAGACATTCGACGAATTCGTGATCTTGTGCCGAAACCTGCTCTGATTCCTCTTGCCAATGCCCTTGTCAGCAGTAGGCTTGATTATTGCAATTCTCTTTACAATGGTATGGCCAAATCTAATATATAAAAACTTCAAAGGATTCAGAATTCTGTTGCTCGGGCCATTACAAAAACTCGCAAACATGATCACATTAGACCTGTCCTTCAAAAGTTACACTGGCTGCCAGTAGAACAAAGAATTGTTTTTAAGACTGGTGTCCTTGTCTTTAAAATTCTGCAGTCTGGCCAACCTCAATATTTAAAATCTATGATAAACCATCCAAAACATTATCATTCAACAAGATTTGCTGATTCATTGTTAAATGTACCTAGAACAAACACTGAAATTGGTAAGAGAGCTTTTTCTATTTCTGGGCCAAAAATCTGGAACTCTCTCCCTCTGGTTGTCAGATCTTCCAATAAACTGAGCATTTTCAGATCTAGGCTTAAAACACATCTCTTCCAACTAGCATTTCCTCCATAGTCTGTCTTGCTGTTTCCCTCTGACTGATCTCTGGAATGACCTGGTCTTTTGCGGATGGATTTGAAGTACCATCGATTGATACTCTTGAGTATTAGAAATGGTGCTATAGAAGTGCATAATTATTATTATTATTATTGGTATAATAAATAATAATAATAATAATAATAATAATAATAATAATAATAATAATAATAATAATAATAATAATAATAAATCTTATTAATCTATGTTGGTAGCGATGCATAAGTAAAAGTACAGGTTTTGGATTAAGCGCACGCTTTCCTTCTTACAAACACTGGCGTTTCGTAGGGTTTAGGGTTTAGACGTTTAGTAGTTACACGAACGAAGTAACGAAAGTTTATTTGTTAAATGGCATAGCATCATAACTTCTGTGAATTCTATTTCAACGAATCCTGAGTCTTAATAAATATGGTTTCACTTTGCGCCAGTTTGCGGAATGAGTTTCGTCGTCAAGTACACCGGTAGCTCTGCAACGTAGGCTTAGTAGCTAGCGAATATTGTTATGAACACTGTCCTGATGAAACTTTGTGGCATGCAGTATCCAAGAACTACTTAGTGAGTTTGAGCTTTCGTACTCTGATCGTATTTTCGAAAGGAGGGTAATTATAATCGAAGAAATAACATGGATGAGCATCTTTATGAGGCAGATACATGTCTGTCTCAGAATGTCTACGAAATCGTCTGTCAGATTGGCGCTTGCCCAGAAAACAAAGATCAGTTGTCAGTAGAATCAAGCGGCAGAAAGATTACCAACTGTCTAAGAATAAATGGAATTATTGACTGGGATCAGCTGGCAACATTTCTTCCTGGTAAAAGTCTATGTCATTAGCTTCATGTGTTTGTTGGGTATATTGCTACCGTGAATGGTAGTACAGTATTTTGATATTTTGTCAGTGCTGGCAACCAAAGTGTTGTGGGGTGTATTTTTAGGCATACTAGCCAAATGTAATACATGAGAATACATGAAATGTTGTAAATCTTGTTGTCAAGACTTAATTGTTCAAGACGCAGACCAAGACTTTGAAGTTCAAGATCTAGACCAAAGACCAAAACTGTGGTTCAACACCCCAAAAATTTACTTTGGCATTCAAGACTAGGAACAAGATTTTCACAACTGACTCTTGAGATTGAAATTCAGGTCTTGAGACTGGAACTCAAGCCTCGAGAACTGCAATTCTGAGTCTGTACCTTTCCAGCCCTTCAAAGCAAAAATGTGTATCCATAGATTTCCAGTGAAATAAGGTCATTTGAAATCTTCTTCTTCAGGTGCTCTGTCCAAAGACAGGTTCCATACTCCAGCGTCGCCACTCCTCTCTATCTTGAGCTTTTATCTTCAGGGCTGAATACTTGTTTTTCCTCGTAGTGTCGAACATCCACTCCAGCATCGATGTTCTTGGTCACCCTTTCTGTGCTTTCCCATTCATCTTTCCTTCTAGTACTTCTCTTAGTAGGTTTGATTCTTCTCTCAGAACATGACCTATCAACTTCTTTTGTCTTGTACGTATAGTGTTAATTAGGCTTTTCTTCTCTTCTACCCTCTCCAAGACTTCTTCGTTTGTTATTTTTTCCGTCCAGCTAATTTTTTCCATTCTTCGCCAGATCCACATTTCGAATGCCTCTAATCTTTTTATGTCTTCCTTTCTGAGAGTCCAAGTTTCTGATCCATAGAGTGTCACTGGCCAGATCAGTGTTTTGACCAATCGTTTTTTCAGATTTCGGTTAAAATTTCTTCTCAGTAGTTCTATTCTGTTCGTAAAGGCTTCTTTCCCCATGGCAATTCTTCTCCTTATTTCTTTATGACACTTTGCGTTTTCATCAAGCAGGCTCCCAAGATAGCAGAATTCTTCTACCTGTTCTATTTCCACTCCATCAATGATTATTTTAATTTCTCCACCGTGTCTGCTGATTTTCATTGCCTTTGTCTTCTTTAAATTGATTTTCATTCCGTAATCCTTTGATGTTGCATTAAGAGAGTCCATCAACCTCTGCAATCCATGGGCACTTTCAAATCCAGACTTAAAACACTTCTTGTTAGCATTTTGCATCATAGTCTGTCTTGCTGTGTATTTATCCTATTCATTTCTCTGACATTGATTGACTTAATCTGATTTTGCTGCCAACATTGCTTCTTTTAGGCCTAGGCATTGCCATCTTTAAATTCGGTCTATCTGCCTCAAATTTCCAGTGTGGTTTCAGTTATTGATTAATTTTCAGTTACAGTTAAAGTTATTGAAATTATTTTCCAGTTATACAGTAGTTACAGTTCAAGTTGTTGTCATTTTTCAGTTACAGTTATTTATTTTTCAGTTATTTTCAGTTAATCGTCATTGAACACGTTAACAAAATTTTGATGCTTTTTCTTAATAGGCAATACTCTATTCTCTCTAATTGATTGAAAAATCTACTTATGTGTCCATGTTTCATATGCATGTCCATCAAAACATCAGTGATGTTAACAGGATTGACTCCAAGGACGAGGATAAAACGAGCACCGACCTTCCCCCAAGGACGAGGATAAGGACGAGGACCGACCTCCAAGGACAAGAATAAGGATGAGGACCTACTTCCCAAGCACAAGGACTGACCTCCAAGGATCAAGGACCGACCTTTGTAAAACAGAAAAAGGCAGAAAGGAAAAACCAAAAACAATTTAAATTTGAATCCCAAAATTTAAAAAGCAAAAAAGAGAATGCTGTAAAATAAAATCAACTGTAGAATTCCGCTATATCGAAGCTCAAGGGACTGTGATAAAAACTTAGATATATCCGAGTTTCATGGTATCTAATTTTGGGTCATATAAAGCCAAAATTTCATTTTGTGCAAATGTGAATGTCCCACTATTATACCCTCTAATGATTTTATGTCAAAATGTTAAGATCTACATCAACAATGTTAAAAATTAATAAGGTCTATCACTACATAAAGAAATCAAATGAAAAAGTATAACCAAACCTTTAAATTAAGAAAATCATTTACTTTAAAATCCCAATGTTTTTGTTTATCGGTGGCAGTTAGCAAGGTTAAGCTGACTGACTAAGCAGATTGATTGACCTTGTGGACAAAGTAGGCTACAGTAATTAAAGTTTCCAAGTCACTGAGAGCGGAGGTCTTGAGGGGAGTGGAGCAAAACCCCTCCGCCGGATTTTACTATTTGATGGGCTGTTTATTCAGCCATAGTACACCTAGTACACGACTCGATCAAAAAGTGGGGGACCCAACCCCAATGTCTATCTTCTCCCTACCCTATACCCTCTCAAAGCGTGGAGAGAGCTTGACCCTCGCAGCCTGATAGATGTATCGTTAACCCCAACTGCAAAGTTTAGAGCGGAGGAGATAATAACTGGCTATACAAAGCTTTCCCGAGACCGCCGACCAAAGTCAGATATATTTACATTAACATCATTATCAGTACAATTGAAAATGGCATGCAGATAATTTGGTCCATAAACATGACAAATAATTTAGGAAGATCAAGAGTTGTAATGTGTTTAATCAAAGATCTTTTGTGTGGTATTTGACTTCTTAAGTTTGTAATTTTTCATTTATTTTAACTATTTCAGTTATTTATTTTTCAGTTACAGTTACAGTTATTGATATTTTTCAGTTATAGTTACAGTTAACTGATTTGCTATTTTTCAGTTAACTGATATTTCAGTTACAGTTACAGTTAACTGATACCACACTGCAAATTTCTCACACACTGATATGACTCTTCCAGCTTGACCTGGCTTTGATTTGGTGCACCTTCAGCTGATGCTGTAAGGCAGGGGTCACCAAGGTTTTTCTACCATGGGCCACATGACTTCTGACTGCTCTGTGGGCCACATGAACAATAAACTAATATTAAGTAGAATACAGCAAATGAATAACTGACAATAACAGACCATTTGTTGCTGAATTTTGATGCAGTGTATAATGCAGACTGCAGAATATCAGTGGCAATTGAAATGGTTTTTAAGTACTGGTACTGGGAGATAAAGAAAACTGATGCATTTCTGATGAAATTCCATCAAATTGTGGTTCAAAGTGTGCAATCCTAATAATACATAAGGAAAATGTTCATCAGAAATGCTGAACGGTAGCAGGATTTAATGTACTTCATCTTAGAAAATGTCTTTTCACACAAATAGGCTTAATAGTTTCAAAATCAGAAATTAATTCATGAAATAACTATTTAAAAATGAATAAACTTATCACTTCGAAGGCATTGATAGAATTCCATAAAATTTTCTTCCTTAAATATGTTCTTCAGGATATCACTGGATTGCAAATCAATAATTTTCCATTTGCAAATCAGAAGGCAAGTTTTCAATCACAAAGTCAAAAGAATTTTCAAATAATCTTTTTTTTGACGAACATGTATCCAGCTAAGAGAAATGTTCCTGAAACTGTTTTCTCAAACTTGAAATTATATCTTGAGCAAATAAGCATGGAAAGGGAGTCCCAACTTCTTGGCTTTAATTGTCACAACGTGAAAAGAGACTGCAGCAGCTTCTTGATAACTGATTCTCAAAAAGTGTCAAATTCTGACAGAACGCTTTAACCTTGGAATACTAATTGCAGATGGGCGCTGTTTCACCTTGTATTCGATTATTAAGATCATTAAGATGCATAGATAGATCTGCAGAAAATGCAAATTTTCAAAGCCATTCGCTTTCTGTGAGCAACACCAGTGGACAGTAGAGGGTGACACGGGGACAGGAATTTGTCCCCAGCAGAACCACCCCGAAATCATTTTGGTTTCCCCATCCCCACCTCGTCCCCGCATTGTCTGTCACCGTCCCAACCCCGTTACCGCGACCACTGGCCAACTTTATACCTGTTACTGCTCCGTTACTGTTTGTTTCAGAAATGGTCACCTAACTTTTGCCCTTTGCTCACTCCAGGGGCGTAGCGACGGGGGTATATCGGTATATATACTCCCAAAATCCGTCTACCTTAAAGCATTTTATGTGATTTATATGTGGTTCTGTTATTTGTGGTTCAAATGGTTTATGTGGTTTATAGTTAACCTTTTAAAGGGGGAATTAAATTTTTAAAGTCATCCCGCGTCGGGGGAATTAATTTTTGGAAAAGGCGTTCGTATGAAAACGTGAACATATACGTTATAAACTTACTAAATTTCAGGCTATATAGAAGCTAGAAAGATGTGGTTTGCACCGTTGTTGAGCATTTTTATTGCTCTTTCTATCCATCCGTGCCAAAAGAAAAAAGTTGGGGGTAGGGACCACTCTACACCCCAAAATCGGACCCCTCCCCAACATTTTGTTCAAATTTTGATCAAAGGTCAATAGCAAAACGTCTTCAGCGGTAAACCCCCAAATGTGAGCGATAGAGTTCTAGAGGAGTGTAATTGGAACAGAATGGTGCAAAAATTTTGAAGATCGGACCATATTTGGGGTAATTATGGAGTTTCATACCCAAGTACCAATTGCTTGCTGAAATGACAATTACGCTTAACGGATTTTCAATGTGAAAAACCGAACAACTCGGTATATTTCAGGCTATATAGAAGCTAGAAAGATGCGGTTTGCACCATTGTTGAGCATTTTTATTGGGCTTTCGAACCATCTGTGCAAAAAAAATTTTGGGGGGTAGGGTCCACTCTACACCCCAAAATCGGACCATCTCCGACAAAAATTTGTCAAAGCTCAATAAAAAAAATTTTTCAGTGGTGACCCCCCAACTGTGAGCAGGAAAGTTGTTGGGAGGTGTAATTGGAACAGAATAGTGCAAAAATTTTGAAGATCGGACCATATTTGGCATAGTTATGATTTTTCTAGCCTCCGGCTGAAGATTTTTCCTATACATTTTCCAGCCTTGGTCAGTCTACAGTCAATATCCCTTGCATATATAGTCAGTGTTATCGAAAACGGTGCTGCCGCCTATCGAATGGATGTGAGCTAACTCGGTCCCCGCGTTGGATTTTTGAAAATCGTGCAGGTCCGCAGTACGCAGTCGCTTATATAGCGCGCCGTTTATAGACGGCTAACCCCGTTTGGTCAAAGTTTTCCGCCGCCGTCTTAAGACGGCTAACCCGAGGAAAAGGTTAAGATTTATCCCAAAGTCAAGTCAAGTCATTGCGCCTTCGTCGCTTGGCGACGGTTGGCTACAAGAATGGGTCAGTGTTCTCCATCGCAATCTGTCTTGTGCTGTGCGTAGTAGACAGTCTCCATAAAGGCCAGTCCACATCGTGATGTTGTCAATCCAGCATATCCTCGGTCGCCCTCGTCTTCTGTTTCCTTCAACAAGTCCTGTGATCACGCTGCTCTCGATGGTGTCTTGTGGATGTCTTATCACATGCCCAAAGTAACTCAGTTTCCTTGTTTTTACGTGATTCAGTAGTTCTTTTTCTGTTTTGGCCATGTTGTACACTTCCTCTTTAGTTAGTAGTTTTGTCCATGGTGTGCGTAGCAGTTTTCTTATGCACTTGTTCTCAAAGGCCTGTATGCGTTTTTCTTCTTCTTTTCTCAATGTCCAGGATTCGCATCCATATGTCGTCACTGGCCATACCAAGGTTTTTATCAATCGCAGTTTTGTGGTAGTGCTTATTGATTTGTTTTTCCATAGTTTGGTTAACTTGATCATTACTGTTGTTCCCATGGCTAGTCTCTTTTTCACCTCCATTTTGCATTCTGCATTGTTTGTTATTTGACATCCAAGGTATATGAAGCATTCTACTTGTTCTAGTGTTACGCCTTCCACCTTGATTTCTGTGATGTTATTGGTATTAGTCATAATTTTTGTTTTTGCAATATTTATTGACATGTTGTATTCTTCTGTGGCTGCCTGTACACGGTTCACCAATTCTTGCAGTTCTTCCGGAGATGTAGCAAGTAGTACGATGTCATCGGTGTACTGTAGGTTGCTTATCTTTTTCCCGCCAATCTTGAAGCCTCCATGAAATCCTTGCAGTGCTTTTCTCATTACTTGTTCAGCTAGGAAATTAAATAGGCTTGGTGATAGATTACAACCTTGACGTACTCCCTTTTTTACTCTGAACCAGGTTGATGTGATGTTTGCGATCCTGATAGCCGCATGCTGATTTTTGTATAGGTTCCGTAGCAGTTCGACCAGGTGTGGAGGGAAGCCCATCTCTAGCATAGTTAACCATAGCTGATTATGTCTGATCATATCAAAAGCTTTTGAGAAATCTATGAAGCAGAGATACAGTGGTTGGTTCCTTTCGTTTGCCTTCTCCAATATGATCCGCAGGTTTGTGATGTGATCGCGTATACCTCTTTTTTGTCTGAATCCAGCTTGCTCTGGTGCGATTTCGCTTTCGAGTTTTTTCTGCATTAGTTCCAAGATAACTCGTAGTAGTATCTAAGTCACGTATATACACAAACTTCTAAATTCAGTTGTCTCAAGAATGCAGTGGCATAGCCAGATTCCAGAATAGAGGCCTCACATTTTTCGCCCACAATGTTTCGACAAGCAGAAAATGTCATTGTCTCTAACGCTTAGTGCATTTTCCTCAATCTATAAGCGACGGTGCCTCCTAATTCTCGGATACTGGCTACTCCTCTGGGCAGAGATGGCCATGGGTCCATTTTTTAGATTCCAGCCCATCATATCTCCAATCCAACCCAATACAACCCATGCTGGCAATAGGGTTACTTAACCCAACCCAGCCAAACCCACTTTAATACATTGCAATTTCTTAAATCACGACTTACTTTCTTACCTAACCCAACCCAACCCAACCCAACCACCATCAATATGAAAAAGTCTGACCCAACCCAACCTAATTCAACCCACCTCAACCCATTAGTTAACTCAACCCATGGCCGTCTCTGCCCCAGGTTCAATACCAGGTAATAACTGTGAGAATAAAAGGAGAATCAGTTCCAGACAACAATTTGACTATATCATTGGCATAGCCTCAATGGGGGGCCGGTCCCCTATTCTGGCAGGGACCCCGGGTGGTGGATTTGAACGAGACTGTTGAGAAATTTGGGGAGGGGTAGGTAGCATGATCGAAGAGAATACATAAATTTGCGAATAACTTCTTGATGAGCCTTTTTTCCTCGAAATTCTACATATCTCCCCTATTTCAGAACCCTGGATATGCCGCTGGACTATATTCCTAGTAAAAATATTTTGATCCTACTCGATGCATATAGTCCCCTAAAACTGAGTTCTTGCCTACTAGATTCCGATGCTAATTACTATATATTTGGGCTAGATCAGCAGCATTAAATATATGCGAAATACATTGATTATAACATGATTTATATATCATTTAAAAATCAATGCATTTTGCAGCATAATGACGTCATCAACTTCTGGTTACTTGAAGTGCGTTTAGAGTTCATTCCTGAGTGTGACTACCAAATTTCATGGCTGTATCACTGTGTGAACTCCAGTTATATCTTATAGACGCTATGGTGTTAAATACTGAATGGACCCAAGTTTGCGGACCCGAGCATGGCAGACGTCAGTCCTTACTTTAAGAGGTCTATGGTACGTACAAACACGTGCTGGCCGCCATGAAGGAAACAAAATTGGAAATCTGGTTTAATTTAATAACAGGTTCTAGAGTGGTTCAGTAGGATGTGTCCTGTGTGAGAGCCACTGTATTCAATTGAATTCATACAGGTGCACTCTCCTTAATCTGCTCATGTTAATCCATCAAATTCATTAATCTACCAAAACTACACAGAACGAATTCAATTCCATTGTAAAACTACTTGTTTATCCACCAATTCGCCAACTGCCATCTGCCAAAACAATTGTGATTCATTAATAGGTTCAAGAAAACCAACTGCCATGACAATTTCTTTTGCAGCTGATGAGTATTATTATTATTATTATTAGAGTGACGACTTTTATAGCGCTATCTTAAAGCTCGGGCGGTAGTCGAGAGCACTTTACAGACGAGTTCCATAAGACGTACTAAAAAGGTAAGTTTTCAGTTTCTGAGCGAAACGGTCGGGGGAGATTTCGGACCTGACGTCTACCGGGAGGGAATTCCACACTATGGCATTTCCCCTTGAAAGGGATCTGTCCCCAAACTTAGCGGTCTTGGCTGGGGGAGGCACCACTAGTCTTAACCCTTGGTTCGATCTTAGGTTCGGACGATCTGTGTCCGACCCTACCCTATGTACCAGCTTAGCTAGGTAGTCAGGGCAGGTCAGGTTGTGCAATGCCCTAAACAACGTCAGCCAGCAGCGTTTGAACAGTATCCGTTCCGGAACTTTCAGCCAATGTAGACGGTCTCGAAGCAGAGGCGTGACCTGATCTGTCCACTTTAGTCCGTAAATGAGCCTGGCAGACGCGTTGAGGACCGATTGCAGCCTATGCAGCTGATTGGCTGGAAGGCCATACAGTACTCCATTGCAGTAGTCGGCCCAATTCAGGACCAGCGCTCGGACTAGCTTGATGACATCCGAAGTTGGCAGTTGAGTAGTATTGATGTATATGGTATTATTGATTTCCTGGTCCTTAATCTGATAACCCACTGAATTGCTGATAACACCCATGGTCATTCAGCAGTTTAGGCCAGCGGTGCTCAAACTTTTTAGGATTTCTTGCATGGTGGTTTCTTAGAAATTTTTGTGGTGGCTCGCAGACCTTATAGAATTTGAATTTTAAATTAACTGTAATTAACACATAGGCTACTTGTTTTGTTGATCAATTATTTAATTAGAAAATTGCAAATCTTAGTAATCAATTTAAATTCAAATGGAATCAGCACTCTTAGAACTATCAGAGTATTTTGTGTTCTGAGGTGTTGGTGAAATATCTTGAGAAAGTAATTTCTTTACGGTCCCCCTGAAACTGCTTGGCGGTCCCCTATGGGACTGCGTATCCCAGTTTGAGAACCACTGGTTCAGGCGGATTTATGGATTTAGTGGTCTGCTTTGTGTATCTTGGCTATTGTTTATTTACATGTGCCATAGTCGTAGTCTGCATCGTGTTTTTAAAAATTTTAATCAAATAATATCCTCGTCAATGGACTACTGATTTCTCTCTTCCTCTCAACTCACTAATGGTTTCAAGAAAACCAAGGGCTATGACAATTTCTTTTGCAGCAGATGAATATTATGATCAACTGTCAAGAAAATTGACATCAGTTTGATCCTTAACTGAAACTGAAAGTGGTCCAGAATTTAGTGATTGTCTGACAGAGTTCACTTCATTCCAATCTGTCAGTGCCAGAAGTACAGAAAACCATACTTGAAGCAGCAGACAAAAATTGCTGTCTGGATACTATGCCAACATAGTTGCTCAAGAAAGTTACACCTCAGCTAGCCCCCTTTTTAACCTGGCTTTTCAACAGATCATTTGCCTCTGCCACTTTCCTTCAGTTTGGAAACACTCAATTGTGACTGCTTTTAAAAAACATTGGGCTTGATGCTTCCTCTCCAGGCAATTACAGACCAGTTTCAAATTTAACTTTTCAATTCAAAATCCTGGAAAAACTGGCATTAAAGCGGCTGACATGTTATCTCAACTAACGGCCTTCCTCTTCCTCATCAGTCTGCCACTCTTCTGAGAGTTTCTCTGACCCTGGAGCAGCCATGGACAAAGGCCACATTTGTACATCCACATTTCTCCACATGTCATCTGGATTTGATGCTGTCGATCATGAAATTCTGTTACATCGTTTGAAGATTTTGTTTGGCATGACATCTTCTCCATCGAACTAGTCAGCATGAGCACATTACACCATTACTGATGAACCTACATTGGCTCTCAGTCCCTGAGCGCATAAAATACAAACTGGTGCTGCTGGTTTTTCGATGCCTACATGGTATAGGCCCGGCATATCTCAAGGCTGAACTGCAGTGGACAGCAGATCTTGATGTTCGACAGCACTTGAGGTCAGCCTCTACTAAGATGCTACACGTCCCACATTCACGCCTCAACTCGGTAGGTGATCGTACCTTCCCAGTTACTGCCGCGAAAACTTGGAATAGTCTGCCTTCTACTATACAGAACTTGTCTTCACTTGATACGTTCAAGAAGCACCTGAAGACATGGTTTTTCCAGACCATCTACATGTCTCAAGTTAATAATAACTAACAATGTAAAGTGTTCACAAAGTCCGCTATCGGATAAGTTACCGTATATGTAGAATCATTATGTATGTAATTATGTAATTATGTAGAATCATCATCTCTTGCAGCAGCATTCCCTGATTTTTTTGGAGATAAAATTGCCAGAGTGACGAAGTCTTTCTCTGACTCTCGATCTATCCTTACCCGACCACCATGTGCCTACTCTTGACACTTTTGCTCCCGCAACCATTGATGAAGTTCGGTCGGTTATTTTTGCTTCATCAAATAAACAGTGTCTTTTGGATGCAGTTCCTACTTCTCTTTTGAAACAATACTTTGATGTACTTGGACATTTACTCACCTCCTTAGTAAACCTATCTTTGTCGGAAGGGACTTTCCCTTCATCTTTTGCACAAGCTATTGTTAAGCCGCTTCTCAAGAAAGCTCCTCTCGATGTGGATGGAGAACTTAAACAATTATAGGCCAATTTCTAATCTACATTTCATATCGAAACTTCTTGAACGTATAGTTGCACGAAGGTTGGAGAACCATCTCTCGTTAAATTCTCTTTATACACCTCTTAAATCGGCCTATCGTAAGCTTCATTCCACAGAAACAGCTCTTCTTACTGTTCAAAATAGCATCATAACCGCTATGGATCAGGGTAAAGTCATTGCTCTTGTCCTCCTGGATCTCACCGCTGCATTTGACACTGTGAACCACTCGATACTCATTCACCGGCTCGAAAACTGGTTTGGCATTACCGGTGTTGCACTAAATTGGTTCAAGTCTTATCTTCAAAATCGTATGCAATCTGTGTGTGTCAAGAGCTGCATGTCAGAATCTAGAAAGCTTGATTGCGGTGTCCCACAAGGCTCTGTTCTAGGACCTCTTCTTTTTACACTCTACACTGCCCCTCTCAGTTACCTTCTCACCATGCAAAATGCTGCTTATCATTTGTATGCAGATCATACCCAAATTTTCTTGAGTTTCGACCAACCTTACCATCCCTGGAATGTCTGTCAAGCATTCTGGCTTCTGTACACACTTGGATGAATAAAAACAAACTCCTAAATCCAGGAAAAACCCAATTTCTACTAGTAGGAACACCACCTCAGCTTAAGAAGATTGACTTGTCATCAACATGTCTTTCTTTTGGCACCTCACTGATTCGTCCCTCTCAGTCTGCTCGAAATCTTGGAGTTATTTTTGATAATCACCTCTCATTCTCAGAACACATTGACTTCGTCTGCCGTTCTGCTCACTATAACATACGAGATGTAAGGAGGATTAGACACCTCATCCCTTCCTCTGCACTTATTCCTCTGGCCAACGCTTTGGTATCGAGTCGTCTCGACTATTGCAATTCACTGTATACTGGGATTTCAAAATCTGACTTAAACCGCCTGCAAAGGATTCAAAATTCATTAGCCAGGGCTATCACTGGAACTGCCAAATATGAGCACATCACACCAATCCTAAAATCACTTCATTGGCTACCTGTCAAACAAAGAATTGAATTCAAGATAAGTCTCATTGTGCATAAGACGCTCCACAGAAATCAGCCAATGTATCTCCGATCGTTACTGACTGCTCAAGACAACCAGCACTCAACGAGGTCATCTGATGCTACTACTCTTTACATACCCTATAGCAGGACTACTACTGGAAAACGTGCTTTTTCTGTTACCGGGCCCAGACTTTGGAATTCTCTGCCAGTACAGGTCCGCCAAACTGATTGTCTTACTACCTTCAGGTCTAGACTTAAAACACATCTATTCCTGACTGCATATCCGCCTTAACCTGGAATCTGGAAGTATGGACTGACCTTTGGATTACAACCTCAATTCACCACGGACAATGATTCACGACTACGATTATTCACTGAAGTGACCATCGACTGGTGAAGATGTACTACTGCTATGGCGCTAAAGAAGTCTAATACTACTACTACTACTACCACATAAATCTTAACTTTTTAATAATAATAATGAGAAGTGGCTAAAGCGCTTGATTGGATCAAGTTCTATTTATCTGGAAGGACACAGTTATTGGTCATACTGTACATACTCGCTGACAAGTTGACCTAACAGATAGGTCGACCCTGTTTTTTTGGTCAAAAATTATGTAATTTGCTATGACCCGCGTATGAGTCGACAAGGAAATTTAGGAGCTTACAGATTTCTTGAATTGCCTAATAATAGCCAATCTACACTGAAATTGAGTCAACAGAGGCCAAGGTCGGCTGCACAGTCAAACAGACAGCCTCTCCCCTCCCCAATCCGACGTCTCCAAGCTGCTTACAGGCCAAAGGTAATTGTAATGCATTAGGCAATGTGTTCCTTTACAAAAATTCTTTGGAAAATTGCATTGACTCACAGATAAGTCGACTCGGCAGTTTAAAGTGAATTTTAAGGCATAAATTTCTCAACTTATCTGCGAGTATATACGGTACCTAGTTCCACAACAGCTTTCAAGGCGATTTGCTATGGTGTATGGTGTACTACAGGGTTTAGTTCTTGGTCTGATTATGTTCTTACTATGCACTTAGAATCAGTTCAGAATACCGGTAATTGAAAGGCATGGTCTACAGTCTCACATTTATGCAGATGACTCATATATTCAAATTGCCTGAAAGAGCACAGTCTTAATTTGGCTGAAGCCACGGAGGCCTGGGTCAGCAGTTTTGATGACTGGCTGCAGGCCTGCCAAGAGAAATTCAGGGCCTCTGTGCAGAAGGGCAGATGGGCCCCTCCTGACAAGTCTTAAGTCTTAAAATTTCCTGTCCTTTTTTTGTTGTTGTCGATTTTTATTTTTACGAAATGCACGGACTTGCAAACGCTTAGCACCAGAGCAACTATCGAAAACTAGTGATGACCTTTTTTTTACTTGTCGCCATTTTTCATGGTGTTTATAATGTCCTAGGCGCCGGGGCCCCCTTTTACTTGTTGGGCCCGTATGCATATCACATGACAACCTCCATTTTTGTCATTACTGTTAATATTACATATTCATCATCGGCCCAGGCCCTCCTCCAGGCCGCCGGGCCCCTGTGCATTTGCCCCCCTGCCCCCCTTTAGGCAGCCCTGACTGGCTGAGAAAAAAACCAACTGAAAATGAATCCATCAAAAACAGACTTACCAGTAATATGATTCAGCTCTTCTTGGAATAAACCATTTTGTACATCACAATCTTCACCTCAAAGATGTGAATATCTCTGCATAAGCAAATCTACACAAACTTGGAGTAATCTTTGATTCAAAGCTGTCATTTGCTGCACATGTGGGAATAAGCAAAAGCAATTGTCCAGAATTACCCAGAGGGGCGTGAATCTGCTATCATCATACCAGTCTTGATTCTAGCCCAGAGACAACATGGCTGTTTGCCAATATCAGCACACAGCCAATTAATTGAAAACACCAAAAATGAGAAAATTTCGAATGCAGTGGATGGAGTCAGCGTCAACGATGTCAATCAGCACGAGAGAGGAGAATCTAAACTGCTAAGCTATTAAGAAATAGCTATAAGCAGATTGCTTCTGTTTAATTCTTTCATGTGACCACTTTTGAGAGACCACTTTGGCAATGAAATCACACTTCTTTGATAAGTGGCTTCTGAGCTCGGATGCATCTCTGAGTAGAATACTAAGTATTATAATAGATATTATAAGGTAATGACAAATTTATAATATATGATATTACCTTACATAAAAACTTATGATTTTCAGTTAATTTTATTATAGATTATGAAGATTCAGCGGAATATTACAAGCAGTGTACAAGAATTCTGTCTCCTCTTCTCCTTCATATTCAGTTATACTATAATCATCTGGTGTACAGAGACTTTGAGTCTACTTACAATGTTCATTTGTCATGGATATCACAGAAACAAGTTTGTTTTATCTGTATAGCTTCATAATTGAAATCAGTGCAAATGATTCAGTCTTATTTGACTAGTTTGTATATTTAAACATGTGCATGATTTGTTTATCTGCTTTTGCTAGTTAGGTAATATTACTTCTCGCAGATAAGTCGACCCCGTTTTTAGGTAAAAATTAAGAAAATTTACTATGACCTGCGTATAAGTCAACAACGAAATTTTAGGAGCCTACAGACTTCTTGAATTGCATAATTACGCATGATCGACATTGAAATTGGGTCAACAGATGGCCACCCTATTTCCCAATCCCAACATCTCCAAGCTGGTTGCAGGTCAAAGTGGTTGGGGTGTTTGTTGTTAACGAGTGCTTGAAGGTCAGTGGTGCGAGGGAGGGGAGGAAAAGGCCAAGGAAGGTACTTGGCCAAGGTATGCCTTAATTGTAGGGCTGCACCGAGTAACTCGAGTAACGCGAGTACTCAGACTCCAAATTGGAGTCGAGTAATTTTTTTTGAGTCGAGTACTTGCATAGAATAACTAAACAAAGAATAGAATAGATAAATAAAGAATAACCAAAGAATTTCATTAAAATTTGGCCTACCGTTATTTGTTACAAATAATTATTAATCAGTCTTATTTAGGTTATTCTTATTCGTTATGCCCCAGTTAGTTAAGATGTTGTCCACAGTGGGCCAACTCTAGTGAAGACCTCATATTTTTTGCCAGTACCGGTAAAATAGTTTCTGTTCTGTAACTTCTGTTTTACTAAATTTGAAAACGCTTGAATATCCGAAAAATTGATATGTAACTGTATCTAATGTTCTGCTTTGGTTAAATGAGGGCCATGAGGCTAATAATAAGCATTATGTGACGTGTAACGGTTGCAAATCATGTATTTCCGGTTTTACGTGAGTACTCGAGTACTCGCTAAGCTACTCGACTCCTACTCGACTCCTAAACTACTCGGTTAGCGCAGCCCTACTTAATTGCTCTGTGAATCCGACTCCCTAGCTGTACCTGAGCAGACCGTGGCGTTAATCACAGCTGTCTGAACTATGGCCTGCTAGACAGTGCAGCTTATGAATAGGTTGTCTTGGGAAAGGTACGATTTTCCGTAAACACTGTTGAAGACTCGCAGCAAGATGTTGTATTAAAGACAAGATTTTTGTTGATTTAAAATAAAATATAATTTCATAAAGTCCATTAGGCTCAATGTGAAACCGGAAGAGGAAGATAACAACCAAAGACTGCAGATCCATATAACCAAGTAAGTAAGTAAATCAGTATAATCCAGAACCAAGAGAGCATCTCATAACAACAGCAATAGTTGAAGGCATCTGTTTCCTTGTAGTACACGTTTTGCATCCACAGATAAGCAGTGGAAAAATGTACACTGTACAGTATCCTTTGTGTAAGCGAATTTTGGTTTTGCTATGCAAATAGATTGAGGAACACCAGATATGACAATCAAGTGTCTTTATGCCATTTCCAATCCCAATAAGATCGTCAACAATACTATATCCCATAATGCACTGCGAGGACAATGGGTATCATGATTCATCTGGACCGCTGGCACATTGTTTACTAGACTAGAATGCATTGTGCATTGTGATTGTTGCCTAGAGCTGGGCCGCTGACCGTAAAACTGGGTCCAAGCAGGGCTTTTCAAAAACAACTTGTGTAGTCCCAGTTAAAGCTTGTAATGCCTTAAGGGCAAAATCATTAGTTGGCAATAGTTTTGCTGGCATGTCATTAATTGTAGAGACCACTTGGAATTGCCTTGGACATTTGCCACGGCCGAATATTAGTTTTTTTGGAAGTATTTGCCTCAGCAAATAATACACACATAATTAGTTACAAATGGAAAAATTAAATCAAACTTTTAATAGGTCTACATAATTCCATTTCATCTAAATATTATGGTCTATGGTTTCCACTGACCTACGCCGTTTCCGTTTGCGGATGCGGCCGCCATCATAGATTTATTATTATCACTAGATGTCGTCTTATCTATGGCAAAGTCGGACCAAAGTTGACACCAGTTTGCATTGGGTGTGTGTCAAGAAATGTTTATCCCGCAGATATCTTGAAGACCCCATATTTCTTTAGCGCTATTGTAATGTATTTAGCATCATTCGATGATATCCAATTATGTAGGCTTCTAAACATTGAACAATGATGAATGAAGAAACAAAAGAATAATTGTGTAACCTAATCTAATTGTCAATGTATTGTAGAGATTTTGGCGTATTTGTATATGGTTACTGAAATCTGATTATTTGAGAGTGGTGCCTACTTAGATATAGGCCACGTCACCGCTTTTATATCTTTTACCACTGTCGCTTTAAATGTGTTCCGTTTGATCTTTTACCCATCTTTTCCACAATTCTTATTATACCAATTGATTCCCGAATATAAGTACTATAATCGTATAGTAAAAGTAGATTTTTAGGTCGATTATTAGTTGAGTTTGAAGCTGTTTTGTGCAGTGCTGATTTATGTGACTAACTGGGCTAGGCCTGTGTTACTATGTAATTTTCAAAGGCTCATTTGTGGCAGGTCTTCATTTGTGCACTCAGCGACTGCGCAATGTTGTGGCATTTTGCATAAATCAGATGGTCAATTCTAAACACAATATTTAAACAACTATAGTCCACCTTAAGTAAGTTAAACGGCTAAACGGTATACATGCCAACAGTGTACCAAAATTTTCAAGATTTCTGCAGGGTAGACATCTCTTAACTCATGCCCAATGCAAACTGGCATCATTTTCTGATACCATAGACTCTGTCTTGTGATATTAAAGTCTATGGCCGCCATTCGAATTTGTGGAAAATAAAGTTAATAAATATTAATACTCATCATAGAATGTCTAGTCCGAAATTAAGTAACAAGATTTGGAACTTTTAATTTCTATCTGGACTCGGAGATGCCATTACTAGTACTATTCGGTTCGTACCCGGTTCTGGCAAATGGCACATCTCGGATTCGGTACTCAATGGAAATTGTTTACCTGGTTGGTCCCTAATTAATTGATAAACTAAAGCTAACTGCTGTAGAGCGATGGTGCCTACTTAAGAAAAGAGCCAGAAGTCCAGCGTCTTTTGATGGAAGCATCTTTAAATATCGGTAGACGCAACATGGCTTAACGTTGTAATTTATTAGAAATGCGTTTCTTTACCAAAGTTCTTTGGAAAATTGCATTGACTTGCAGATAAGTCGACTCTGCGTTTTTAGGTGAATTTTTAGGCATAAATTTCTTGACTTATCCGCAAGCATATACGGTACCCATGTGGATTGGATTATTACCTGTGCCGCTTCCTTAAATATATGTATATGTTTGTTTTAAGATGCTTCTTTTCAATTACCGACTCATTTATTTTATATGAGATATTAAAGTTATTATTAACCTGTTATTTAATCTGTGCTTATTGCATTCTTATAAGCTGATCATATACAGTATTATTTATTGCCTATAGCTACTAACTACTATTTTAAAGATACCTTCTTGCAGGAACATTGTTCTTTTTGGGATCTTTGTTTCAACTCAACCCTAATTGATGTGTCTGATGTTTATACAAATTGCATAAGACTGTAATTAATGACTAGCTAATGATCATTTGCATTGTTACTTGGATATCCTTTTAATATAGGATTATGATCATATTGTGTATCCTCTTTTGTGGATGGAAATCTATGTATCATTAGTTTATATTTTCCATCATTCATCATGGTGTGCCATCTTCGATTCGAAGGCTGGCAGTCACGATTTGTCTCCATTTGTCTCGGTCTTCAGCTAATTTTTTCATTTTCCCATAATTTTCTATGCCAGTCCAGCTTTTTATGTCGTCTAACCATGTTCTTCGTGGTCGTCCTTTAGTTGCTTTTCCTTCATATTTCCCTTCCAAGACATTTAGAGCTTGCTGTGTGCATGATCCTCTCATTATATGTCCAGCATACTGTGTTTTCCTCTTAGCAATCTCTTTCATCAGGGTCTTTCTGTTTTCCATTCTCTTCAAACATTCTTCATTGGTTATTTTATCTTTCCAACTGATTTTTAGCATCCTTCTGTAACACCACATTTCAAATGCATCAATTTGCTTTTGCATATTTGTTGTTATTGTCCAGCCTTCACAAGGATACATGAACACAGATGTTACATAACATCTCAATATTCTCTTCTTTGTTGCTAATCCTAAGTTTCTCCTTAGGAGTTCTTTTTGTTTCCAGAATGCTTCCTTGGCCATGGCGATTCCATCATTATATTCAAATATTCTAGTAATTGAGGAATTTTAATGTACTGGTAACCTTTATTATTATGTACTATTGTTTGTGTATGTCACTTCTTTGAGTTGAAAAATAAATTAATAATAATAATAATGATAATAAAATTACTTTAATTAAAATTGGTAACAATTCTTGATGCCCTGTAACTGTAGAGCAATTTGTTTTGTTGTTGATATTACACTCTTGCTTGTTTAGGTTGTTTTGAAGTGTTTTGAACTGCTGGAGGGTCAATCTGAAACTGCTGCATCTCACACGTTACTTCTGCTTACAGCTCTAATTGAACGAGGCTTAGGAGATGTAAGTCTCATCATTATATTGGCTTATTTTTAAATGTAAAAGGGTTATCTTTCTGGAATGGCTTATTTGTACTTGTAGATATTAAGATAAATCTACATAATTAAGAAAGTGCTTTTGAATATGGCCTGTCTTTATATGCAAGCTCTCTTAGCTAGATCCCTCACCCTAATATAATTCAGGTATCCATACATACCTTGCAAATACCAATCCAATTAACCTTTTTCTTGACTCCAAAATTCCAGAAGAAATAGTTACTGTTACTAGTAGAAGACACCTTAAATCTAGACAAGCTATGATTCAGATAACAAACCTATGAGCATACTTAACCTATTTCTTAACCTTTCTTATGAGCATACTTAAACTTGTAAGTCTTCATCTTGTGAATACTCTATCCTCCTCTTGAACTTATCCTTTTCATCATGAATTTTTGTCTTTAACTTGAAAATCGCTATAAAGTTATTCCAATTTTTTTAAAATGGCTATCTTGATTTGATAAATAACTGTAGACTGATCTCCAACTTCCTGCCCTTGCCAAAGTCTTAGAAATACTAGTGTTTAACTTCTTTAACGGCCATTAAATTTTTTTAAAGCTGTTAATATAGAAGCCATAAATATTTTGCTTAAAGTGTGTGTTTTTAAAATATTTTTAAAACCACAGATTTGGAAACTTAGAATCTAAGGAAACATTAAAAATGGATATATTGGTCTAGTATTCCATTACGATTTTATGTCTCTAACATTATGGTATCTGTGGAATTGCTCTGGGCTGATTTTGGGCTGGTCACTTATACTTCTGTAAAAGGTGTTATATGTGCTTGGTATTGGCTTAATTTTAAAAAGATTTTATTCTCTTGATCATATTATTTGTCATGGTTACAGGAAAATGATCTAGAATATTGACACAATAGATAGGAAAGTTGAAAAGTTGAAACATTCAATTAAGTAATTAAAGTAAGTAAGTAAAATCTCGTGGATTTCTATAGTGCCTTGGAAAGCAGCACAACAGTAGGTGCTTATTCTTAGGCGCTCAGCCTCTCTTAAAATAGCTATAGGAAAGGTATGGGATCAGCCAGGCAATAGTCAATATCCGAAGGGCAGTGAGGCTAGGTTGTTACAGCTATGGAGGAAATGATTTAACCTTTTAAAGGGGGAATTAAATTTTTAAGGTCATCCCCCATGGGGGGATTAATTTACGGAAAAGGCATTCATATGAAAACGTGAACATATACATTATAAACTTACTATATTTCAGGCTATATAGAAGCTAGAAAGATGCGGTTTGCACCGTTGTTGAGCATTTTTATTGCTCTTTCTATCCATCAGTGCCAAAAGAAAAAAATTGGGGTAGGGACAACTCTACACCCTAAAATCGGACCCCTCCTCAACATTTTGTTCAAATTTTGATAAAAGGTCAATAGCAAAACGTCTTCAGTGGTAACCCCCAAATGTGAGCGATAAAGTTGTAGGGAGGTGTAATTGGAACAGAATAGGGCAAAAATTTTGAAGATCAGAGCCAATTTGGGGTAGTTATGAATTTTCATACCCAAGTACCCATTGCTCGCTGAAATGACAATTACGCGAATGGATTTTTGATGTGAAAAACCGAACAACTCAGTATATTTCAGGCTATATAGAAGCTAGAAAGATGCGGCTTGCACCATTGTTGAGCATTTTTATTGTTCTTTGAACCATCCATGCCAAAAAAAATTTTGGGGGTAGGGTCCACTCTACACCCCAAAATCGGACCATCTCCGACAAAAAATTTTCAAGGCTCAATAAAAAAAATTTCAGTGGTGACCCCCAACTGTGAGCAAGAGAGTTTTAGAGGAGTGCAATTGAAACAGAATAGTGCAAAAATTTTGAAGATCGGACCATATTTGGCATAGTTATGATTTTTCTAGCCTCCGGCTGGAGATTTTTCCTATGCATTTCCCAGCCTTGGTCTCTATACAGCCAATATCCCTTGCATATATATTCGACAATATCGAAAACGGTGCTGCCATCTATCGAATGGTTGGTAACTAAATCGATCGCGCGTTGGATTGATGTAAAAATATTATGTCCGGGGTACACACATGCTTATCTGGCGCGCCTGAAATATAGTAAGTTTATAACGTATATGTTCACGTTTTCATACGAACACCTTTTCCCCAAATTAATTACACTGTGGGGGGATGACTTTAAAAATTTAATTACCCCTTTAAAGGGTTAATGAGTTAAGCAATGTGTTTCTTTACAAATGTTCTATGAAAAATTGCAGTGGCTCACAGATAAGTCGATTCAGTGTTTTAAAGTGAATTTTAGGGTATGTTTTTGACTGATATGTGAGTATAAATGGTATATTTATTCTGTTAATAGGGCTGTTGATTTTTTTAATGCTGCCCGGCATCCAGCCAATTTTTGAACGGGTACCTGTTCAAAAATTAGCATAATCTCCGGCATGATCTCGTATCTCTACAGTCTACATGCAACTAAATAGCCATTGAGCATACACTCTCTTTCACACTGTAGCCAATGTTATGCATTCAGTAACTTAATATTAGCTATGAACTTTAAGTGTACAAATTAAACTTTTATTTAAAATGCTTGATTTGCATTGATTTGATTTGGAGTCTGCCGTTATTCATTGCAAAGAAATACATTGCGATTATATAAAAGGAGTCACAGATTTGTGGGTTTGTGGGAAAATTGGAAATGTGGCATTCCATTGTGTGAGGAGCCAATGTGCTAAACTGCAAATTCTTTCTTCAGTCTTGATCTGTACTACTCGGGTTTTAAAGTGGCAAATTCAATGTTTGCTACAAAAGAAAGTCTAAAAAGGCGAACGGTCCATTTGGAATTGGAAGATGTTATGCAATATCAACACTTATATATCTCAACTCTAAAGCTACAAACTTACAGTTTTATGTAAATCAGGCATGAGCAACTATTTTTTGTCAAGGGCCGGTTTACAATTTTAAAATGTTTTGGGGGCCGGATGTACATTGTGCTAATTTGTTAATATACTGTATTTGCTAACGAATATCAATAACAAAATCTTTTATTATATTGAAAGCATACACATGCCGAGTCTGGTAATGCCGTCTTATATTAAATTCTTTTCCAACAGAAACTGACTGTGAGGAAACAAGACATACGAGCACATTATTTGATTCCACAAAGAGATAATCCGATGTCCACTTTTCGTTATATACACGGCCACTGTCTACTTTTTGTTTCTTAGCAATATTACTCATTCTTAAATATGAATTGTAAATATTGATTCGATTTATCGTTAATAATTCCAAGAGCCAACAAAGCAGTAAGAAAGTTTAACAGTATTTACTGCACAGTTGACTAAAGTAGGTTAGTAGATATCCGGGCATATGAGTTGTATTATTTTCTCTCCCCTATGCTCACCTGTCTTAAGAAGGCATAAGCCTGGTTCAGCCATCAATGGTTGAATGGAAGCAAGTATCACAGCCAACGCTCCAGGGTCCAGACCGCCAAAAGAGTGTTTGCCCATGCAGGACCTGCATAATTTTCATTTGGGCTGACACTGTCGATGAGGGTGGGGGCAGGCTGGAGGTTTACTGCTTGCACAAAGAAGTTGAAAGTTGATTTTTAGGCCAGATATGAACTAAGGATGCAGATCTAACCCCTTGTCTATATTAGCAACTCGGATTTTTATTTCTACCTTACTGAAAGTTTACAGCGGGCCAGATTACCTATTGTTTATTAACCCGTTGCAGGGGATTTAATTTTTTCAAGTCGTCTTCAATCGGGGGGAAAGGCGTTCATGTGAACATGTGAACATACAAGTTTTAAACTTACTATATTTCAGGTTATATAGAAGCTATAAAGATGCGGTTTGAACCATTGTTTAGCATTTTTATTGCTCTTTTGAACCATCCGTGCCAAAAGAAGAAATTTTGGGGGTAGGGTCCACCCTACAGCCCAAAATAGGACCCCTCCCCAACATTTTGGTCAAATTTTATTCCAAGCCGAATAGCAAAAATTTTTCCGCGGTAACCCCAAACTGTGAGCGAGAACGTTATAAAGGGGTGTAATTGGAACAGAATAATGCAAAAATTTGGAAGATTGGACAAAATTTGGAGTAGTTATGCTTTTTCAAACAATATTACTCATTGCTCGAAGAAATTACAATTTTGCGGACAGATTTTCAATCTGAAAAACCGAACAACTCAGTACCGTATATACTCGAGATAAAGTCGATCCGAGTATAAGTCGCCCCCTAGATTTTGGGTATTTGAAGGTGTCTAAAGTCATTGACCCGGGAATAAGTCGAAGTGACGTCACCGCGGCGAACCCTCTTGAGGTAATAGTGAGAGTCGGAACAATGGCGGACACGAAGTGGGCATGTGGCGGCAGCGGCGCCATTGTTTTGATTGAAAAACTGCGTTTTAGCTTTGAACTATCGAGAAACTGAACGATTTTGACATTCCCAGATTGATTCCTGACGATTAAGAAAATTTTAAACCTGCTATTTGCTCATTCTTGACTATATAAAAATCTTAATTACCAGTAATCTTGAATTTTTTTTATATTTATGTAGCGCCAAAATCTAATTAATATTTATGTGGCGCCTATAAATTACCAATCTTAAAAGCGCTGATGCCAACTTTTATTTAGATGCCATAGCGTATGTTGAAAATAATTACGCAGAGTTAGCTAAATTAATTATTTTCGACATGCTATGTATGGAAACTTTACCCAACAGTTAGTGCCTTGAGTATAAGTCGAGGTCAAGATATATAACCTGTGAATTGGCCTTAAATTTCTCGACTTTATCACGAATATATACGGTATATTTCAGGCTATATAGAAGCTAGAAAGATGCGGTTTGCACCGTTGTTTAGCATTTTTATTGCTCTTTCGAACCACCATGCCAAAAAATAAAATGTTGGGGGTAGGTCCACTCTACAGCTGAAAATCGGAACCCTCCCCAAAAAAATTTCAAAGCACAATAGCAAAAAATTTTCAGTGGTGACCCCCCAACTGTGAGCGCGAAAGTTTTAGGACGGTGTAATTGGAACATAATAGTGCAAACATTTTGAAGATCAGGCCAAAATTGGCGGAGTTATGATTTTTCAAACCTCAGACTTTAGATTTTTCGAGGCATTTCAACGCAAAATCCCAGTATTTGGACGATCAATGGCAAGTTTTCTTGCTTATATAGTCAACAACAGTGAAGAAAGTGCTGCCATCTATCGAATGGATAGTAAACTAAATCGAAAAGTTACTCCAGGAGTCACGGGGCGGTTTAAAACTCCAATGTCCGATGCTTATGTGGCATACCGTTTTAAGACGGCTTTACACTTTTGGATATGATTTTCGGCCGCCGTTTATAGACGGCGCTGCCCGGGAATGGGTTAAAGCATAGTGGGGGCTGGTCAAAAGAGGCCCGTTGGCCGGATCCGGCCCATGGGCCATATCTTGCTCATCGCTGATGTAAATGGTTATTTCTCAACTTTAAACATAATAGATAAACACAAGATAAGAAGGTCTGAACGTTTTTTATTCATTATGCTCACTCTTAACAACAGATTATTCACTATAAAAATTTTGGACCTCTCATCTGGAATACCCTTCCCATTTTCATAACTAATATATTAAGTGTAAATGAGTTTAAAAGAAAACTAGAACAATATATTTTACTAATAATGATTTGTCTGCCTACTACTTGATATACCGGTACTTAACTACTTTTATTACATTTAATTACTCTATTTACTTCAGTACTAACACGGAAAAGAAATTAAAATAGTGAAGAATTTCGTTTACTTGGGAAGTGAATTGGAAGCAAAAGGAGGCTCGGACTTGGAGATTAAATGAAGAATAGCATTGGCAGGATCAACCTTCAACAGGCTACACACCAATATTTTCAAAAGACATGACATTGGGATGAAAACAAAACTAAGAATTCTCAACACTTGTGTAATACCAATACTAATTTATGGATGTGAATCTTGGACCATAAAAAAAGAATTGGAGAAAAAACTAGTAGCAACAGAAAATAAATGGCTAAGAAGATTACTAAGGATTGGATACAAAGAACATATAACAAATGAAGAAGTTAGAGAGAGAACACTGCAGCCGAGCATCGTGGAAGTTATCAGAAAAAGAAGAATGAAATGGACTGGACACATACTCAGAATGGAAGAAACAAGAAACCCAAAACGAATTTTCAACTACAAACCAGAGGGGAGAAGATCTAAAGGAAGACCTAGAAGACGATGGGTGGACGGTTTGGAAGAGGATCTGCACATGGCAGGGATGAACCTCAATGGAAAAACTGACGGAAGACACCGAATGACTTTGGAAGAAATAGCAAAGGACAGAGAACTTTGGAGAGATGTCATGGAGAAGTCAATAGCTGGACACAGCTGGAGGACGAAGACCTGACCTGACCTGACCTGACCTGACTAACACATAGGGTATCTACTAGCGGGAACTGTGTTCCTTTCTGATATCCTTTTGTTTCCCATCTTATTTATTTATTTATTTATTTTTGTTTCCCATCTTATTTTAAAAATGATAATCTACACAAGCTGCTTTTTCCTTTGCTCCAAAATCTTTATGATTTAACACAAGTCCGACAGTCTTCATGTGGAGCCTATGATTTGTTTTGATCTCCAAGTTTAATCCAAAATACGCTTGATGCGCCTGCTTAAAGAAGCAGGTAATGTTCTGTCGCTGCTTTGTAACAATGTAACTACCCCATATATACCAGAAGATGTCAACACTATTTTACAACTTCTTGAAGCCATTCGAATTAAAAATTCTACTTGTAGTTAATTTACCGCCAGACCATCACTGGACAAATGAATGAGTATAATACAAACTGCTAAGTGTTAACATTCATCTGACTTCAGCATGCTTACTTCAGCATTTTACACTATTTATACAGTGCAAAACTTCAGCTGACATAAGCTTGCTTACTTAGCAATTTGCCTACCAGAAATTAGAAGTCTAGGACTAAAAATATACACAGCTGTAAAAAGACCGTTTTTGATCATAATTTGCAATTTTTTGAAATAACTGTATGTGATATACAGTACAAACCTATTGCCATTTTCAGAATCAGCATATGTGAAAACTTAAAGAACAGTTACAGTTCTTCAAACATCAATAAGTGTGCAGCATAGTATAGTCATTAGTTCCAGCAACCGGAGAGGGAGTATGACATAACAGTCGGGTGGTTGGTTATCATTAGTTGCAGTGACTGGAGAGGGAGGACGTGTGTGACATGGTTTCATTGGTACCCCTTCCAAATTACCTCCTCTGTTAGATATTGTAATTAGAGTTTATTTTATTGTTTTGCAGCTGGTGTGTTTGAAAGTTAAACACTGTCCTTCTTTGCTAAGAGATCTTTTGAACGTCAGTGAGCTCTCGTGTTTACTTTCACCAAATATTGTAAGAAGTTTTGCTTATGCAGTGTCAACGCTACATTAGATATTTGATGCATATATAATAATTAATGAGCTGTTTTCTAAATTGTTCAGTCCATTTGGCGGTGTGCAGTTGGTTCCCATCAGAACACTGAAGTTATGCAATATTGAACGTGGTTAGTACTTGGATGGGTGATCATCCTGCGATCTACTCATGGTGCTGATGGCCAACCAAACCATTCATTGCTTAGGCATTTCAGAAGAATTCTTGCCAATCTCTTTCTTGACACTGATAGGTAGATAGCACTGTTGGTACTTTCCCTTGACTTTTTGACCTTCTTTCAGTCATAAGTAAGTCTTTTTTCTGGAAACAAGTTAGTTATAAATTTTTAGTTTAGCATTGCCCATGTGCCTAGTTAAATATATTTCCTATAAAGTCACTAGGATATTTCTTGATACTTATTATAGGTCTCAAGACCTTGAAATTTTTGTAATAAAGTTGTTTTTGTAATAAAGAGCAAGCTCTTTATTATATATAGATTATAGATTATATTTATATTATATATTTTATTTATATATTATTGTAGATTATATATATTATTGTAGATTATATATATATATACAGTATATATATGTATATATATACATATATATACAGGGTGTAAAAGTGAAAAGGGCACCCCTTTATGATATTTAATATCTCAGCTGCGTGTATAGCGATTTCAATTAAATTAATAGACCATATACCTGGGAGTGTTTTTGATGCAATTGCCAAATTTCATGCTGATATCTTTAGTGTTTGCTGAAATATGGCCAAAAAACTAAAGAGACCCACATTTTGAAATTGACATTGGAATATAACGTCATAATAAAGTGATTAAAAAATATTTTTTTATTTGGCCCTGAAAAGGACCGTTTTAAAGGGGATTTCAGATGATTTGCTACAGGAGCAGGTGCTCAAAATGCCCCCTCAGCCTTCACACATGCCGACAAGCGCTTCTTCACTGACAGTATCGACTTCTTGATCTGGTTCTAACTTCTCAGGCAAAATTTCCCAGATATTCTTCAGCACCGTCTTCAACTCCGTGATGTTTTGTGGCTTTGGCTGATACTTTTGATATCTGTCGAGCTGCTCGAGCATGATTCCCCAGACGTGGAAGTCAAGTGGATTGATATCTGGGGAGTTGGGTGACCAGTCATCTTTCTTGATGAAATCTGGACAATTTTGCTCCAGAAAATCCTGGGTCCTGAAAGCAGAGTGCGCAGGTGCTCCGTCTTGCTGGAAAATAAAATCTTCTCCTAGCAAATCATGACAGTCCTGCAGCCAATCACAATGCTGCTGTGTTTATCTGTTGGTCGTAAGTAATCCTTGACCTTGTCTGGCGCAGTGACAACGACGCAATTTTAGACTTAAAAACGATACAAATTACTATGATGTTATCTTCTGTTTGTCAATTTTAAAATTTGGGTCTCTTTAGTTTTTTGGCCATATTTTAGCCAACTGTAAAGCCATCAGCATGAAATTTGGCAATTACATCCGAAACATTCCCAGGTATATGGCCTATAAATTTCATTGAAATCACTATACATGCAGCCGAGATATTAAATATCATAAAGGGGTGCCCTTTTCACTTTTACACCCTGTATATATACACATACACAGATTGCTGATTTTGCTTGCTACAGATACAATTGTTGAGGATCTTAATTGGACCTCCAATTTCCTTGAACTTGAGGAACTTGGTGTGGCATGGATTTCCAAGCCCTTCTGAAATTGGATTACAGTAAGTTTTATTTCATATTCACTTGCCAGAAGTTCATATAGGATTTAGTTTTAACTCTTAAACCCCGGAACTGAGTGTACTCGGTTACATTGCATATAGTTACAAAGTATCTGGAGGTTTAAGGATTAATTTGCTGTTCCTGCTATTTGTCTTGCCTATATTAATATTTAGAGGATGACTGACAAATATCAAAAGGCTTCAGGAGATCTTTAGCACTTTTGGGTTAGTACAATGGGTACATGCACCCACACACCAGGCTCAAGCATCCCTTGATGTGGTTGTCACTTGCAAGCATGGCCCAAAGGTTGCACTAGAGGTCATATGGCACGCCGTACTACCTGTCGCCTTGAGAGGAGATACTATCTTGCAAGACTAAATGCAGATCGGGATCAATGGATAGCTGCTTTGTCAGTCAAGCGAGAACTGTTCAAGACCAAGAAAAACAGCTACTGGGCACGATGCATCCAGGAAGAAGGCAAATCTCCAGCCAAGCTCTGGAGATCGTTATCGTATCTACTTGCATGGAATATGATGCCTGAGCAAGACATTCTACTTTTTCAGCCGACAGGTTCGCTGATTTCTTCTTGGCGAAAGTCGAGAAAGTTCATGGATTAGTTGATGACTCTGGTCCGCCACCAAAAGAAGAATAAGATGGAGATGTTGCTGCCAATACTCAACCGAGACCGCACTGCTAAAAGTTCTTAACGACATCATTGAGTTTGTTGCCGACCATAAACTGGTTGCCCTTGTGAGTTTGGATCTCATGGCTGCGTTTGATTCGGTTGACCACACCATTCTTCTGACCAGACTGGAAAAAACCTACAGCATTGTAGGCCCTGCACTAGCCTGATTTCACAGCTACCTTAGCGACCGCCGCCAATTCATGGCTATAAATTGGGCCACATCTGATCACATGATGTTGATCAGCGGGGTCCCACAAGGCTCAATCCTCGGACCGCTGCTTTTCACACTCTGCATCGCGGATGTTGGAAAGCTGATTAAGGCACATGGCGTACTCCACCACACATATGCTGATGATTGCCAGGTCTACCTAGCGACGACGCCCACTGGTCTATCAGTGGCGAAAGACAGAGTCGTAGACTATATTGATGCCATACGAAAATGGATGCTAGAAAACAGACTACTCCTACATCCTGGCAAGACAAAATTTATCTGGTTTGTTGCACCTAGCAGGCTACATCTGATTGACTGGTCTCCATTCCAGTTAGCTGGAGAAGCGATCGAGCCAGTCGATAACATATACAACTCCTTGGTGTCACACTTAACACAGTCTCACTTTCCTTCGTGGATCACATCACAGGCCTAACAAAGAACTTCATGTACAAACTCCGCAGGCTCCAGGAAGTCAGGAAAACACTTTCCACCTCTGTCACCTTACAGTGTGTTCTTGCCACGGTGGTCTCCGCTGTCGACTACTGCAACAGTCTTGTTTATAGTGTTCGGGACTACTTAATATCCAAAATCCAGACTATCCTAAACGTTGCCGCCAGGCTAATCTACCGCCAGGATCGCCGGGTGAGCATAACATCTCTTATGAGAGACAGACTCCATTGGCTCTGAGTTCGGGAGCGAATCCTCTTTAAAAGATGCCTAATAATTCACGGCATCATCACTGGCCAAGCCAGTCCAAAGTACTTGGAGTGACTCCTGACACCTGCTAGCGACGCACTTAGACAGTCGACATTGAGATCAGCATCCTCTCTCGACTTTGCTGCCCTGAAACCACTTAAGGTTCCAACCCTCGATGATTGCGCCTTCTCCTGAGGTGGACCACTCCAGTGGAATACCATCCCACCTGAAATTAGGAAGATCAAAGCTCGGCCCATCTTCAAAAACAGACTGAAAAGCCATCTGTTTAGGGAGTCATACCCTCTGTAAAGCGCCCTTGTTTTTGGTTATGCTATGTTTACAGCACTATATAAATAGTCCAGTATACAATACATTCATAGGTTCTCAACTGTCTTCAAGGAGGAAGTGAAACAAATTGTCTGAGTCTCCTGCGAAATCCTCCAAGCTCGATCCAGTCCCAACATTCCTCATTAAAGAGGAGATTGATGTATTTCTAGGACCTATCACAGCGATAGTGAATGCATCGCTGGCCCAGGAATCAGTCCCTCGAACTCTGAAATGCTCGGTCATCTCGCTGAAATTAAAGAAACGTAATCTTGATACTCCAGAATTAGCACACTATTGTCCTATATCAAATTTGTCCTTTATATCAAAGATCATCGAACAGATCGTAGCAAATCAACTGAGATCTCATTTAGATGAGAACTATTCTCTGCCTATAGAACAATCTGCTTACAGATGTCATCATTCTACTGAAACTTCCTTGCTCAGCATCCTGTCGGAAGTGTTCAAAGCTACTGATCAAGGACAGGTGACTGCACTTGTCCTTCTGGATCTGACTGCAGCTTTCGATTGTGTCGGCTACGACATTCTCTTTTGAAGACTAGAGCATTGTTTCGGCATCAGTGGCGCTGCCCTCAGATGGATCAAATCTTACCTTACCAACTGTGAAATGCAGGAACGTTTTGGAGGGCTGCTGTTCGGCCTTTGGCCAGTTAGCTGCGGAGTACCTCAGGCAGTGATGTGACGTCTCGAGACACTGTCTCGTCTCGAGACAGTCTCGAGACAGTATTTTCAATGTCTTGGTCTTGGTCTTGCTGGCCAGTGTCTCAGTCTTGGTCTTGGTCTCGTCATTACTGTCTTGGTCTTGGTCTTGATCTCGTTATTACTGTCTTGGTCTTGCGATTCAAGACCGAGACAGTGGGTTTTTCCACTGTGAGTAATACTGTTTTCTGTGGTCGATGTCTTCCGAATTGTGGAGCAATAACAGATTTTCACATTATGTTTGTATAGATATATCTATGCTCTATGGTATAGTTCCTTGATTTAAAATGGTGTCGATTCCTTCTGTTGTAAAATTTGCATTTTGCGAACACGCATTTGTTGATGATAAAATCAAAGCAAAATGCAGAGTTTGTAAGGCAATATTGACTGAGAAAAAAGGAACAGCGTCTACTTTCACCAGGTAATGAGACATCGACCTGCTAAATTGTTCATACGCTTAACAAACGTTGACCACGTGTCCATGATGAACTTTCCATCAGTAGGAATTTTTACGTAAACACTTACTTTGGCGTCTAATTGTGTAGTACTAATTGATAATGATTGTCGGTAACTCTACGGAGTTTTGCTGCGAATGCTCGGAAGCACTTTGGACAAGGTCTTTAATCATGAAATGCAAATATATCTGTCCCGCCGTGCATGACCTGTGCTAAAGCCTAAAATTGTGATGATGTGCAACACGCTTTACTTTGGCAGTGGCTATTCTGCGGGCAGCCTCTCGGACCATTCATTTAATGTATTTCTCATGCCCTTGGCTATAAAAGTACTTCATATAAATTAAATTCATTCTCTTTATTATATTACGTGGTTACAATGTTCTGACTTATTATGCCCACAGCTGGGCCTATTTTGCGGGCAGCCCGCAAAATAGCATCAGGGCAGCCCGCAAAATAGCCACGCTGCTATTTTACGGGGTGCCTGCAAAATAGCCACTGCCCTTTACTTTTGATAGCAATTCTCAAAGTTTTTAAGCTATTCTTAACTGTATTACGTATGCAGTAAATTTTACTTTGTAAATGTTTTCCTATCAGACATCTAAAAGCCAAGTTATAAATCGAACAGAAGTTTATTCAGAATTGTTAGAAAGCCAGCTGATCAAGTACTTGGACATGATTAATCGAGAAGACTTCTACCCGGATGAGCTGCTTCCTGCATATGCACGACCACAGTTCAGTGGACTGTGGCCATTGTTTCGCAAGCTGTGGTGCATACCTGCGACTTCTGCACCAGTCGAGCGAGTTTTCTCTCAGAGTGGCATTCTGATGCGGCCATACAGGGCAAAAATGTCAGACGAACTGCTGGAAACACTCATGTTTTTAAAGTGCAACGATCGTTTGTGACTGGACTGCGATGACGGCATAAAACTGTTCTATATCTGTTTTATTGATGTTTAAAATTACTGTCTCGGTCTTGGTCTCGTCATTACTGTCTCAGTCTTGGTCTTGGTCTCGGCACCTAATGTCTTGGTCTTGGTCTTGAGGGTTAGTGTCTTGGTCTCGGTCTCGCCACTTACTGTCTTGGTCACATCACTGACCTCAGGGCTCCATCCTCGGCCTGCTGCTCTTCATAATGTTTATTTGCTGGTTAGAAGAAGTCATCAACTGCCACCAGCTGTTATTCCATTTATATGCTGATGACATCCAGCTTTTTCGCAGCTGCAATCCAGCTGATCTCCAGAACATCATCCCACTACTGGCCAACTGCATAGCCAATGTAGAAAAGTGGCTTGAACGAAATCAGCTAAAACTCAATTCATCAAAAACCGAGTTCATTATACTAGGTCATAGTAGACAGACAGAGAAAGCTAATGTCGAAGAGCTACATCTTGGAGGAGTTAGCATCAAGCGATCATGTGCCATGAGAGATCTTGGAGTGATATTGGACGAGAATCTGACTATGTCAGACCATATTAGCAGTGTCTCGAGCAGTCTATGTCAGCTGTGTCAGCTACATGCTATCATTGACCCTCTCACTCCTGAGGTAGCTCAAGCGCTCATTCATGCATTTGTCTCCACGTCTAGACTTTTGCAACAGCCTTTTAGTCCTTATCACACACAGCCAACTCAAGAGGCTTCAGGCTGCTCAAAATGTGGCTGAACGTCTGATAACTCGAACGACATCATGGCAGCACATTACTCCTGTACTCCGTGATCTTCACCGGCTACCCGTGATGCAGTGTATCAGGTTCAAAATCATTTTTTTGGTCAATAAATGTCTACGGGCAGAGGCACCAGAGTATCTGACTAGAGACTGTGTGCTGTTACGTGACCAAAACCGAAATCGACCCATTAATACACGGGGTGGTGAAGCCAAGAATTGATCTCGGGCATCGAAGGTTGTAAAAGCAAGTGCTGAGTATGTGATTTACACTTGATGATTTAGAACACCGGTTCCCAGCCTTTTAAAAAATTGTACCTCTTAGCAAAAATTTGCATTTTGCAAGTACCCACTAGGTCAGTGGTGTGCAGAAGGAGGCTGGTAGGACAGTGGCTCAGGGCATCCACCAGATGGGAGCATCCAAATGAGAGGTCAAGTATGGGTATATGCTATATTAATTGAAAATATTAAGAAAAAAGAGGCAAAAAGTTTTTGTTTGAAATGGCAATGTTTTTTTTTGCTTTTTTCACTTAAAAACCTGAAAATTTTTTATGTGCCACCTCTATTCCAGAAAATTCTGGCTACAATTTTCCACTTTGAACAACTTGGCCCTGGACATTGACCAACCAGCCTCTGCATGCCACTGCCCTAGACACATACATCGGTCTTGTTGCCATTGCCCTGTTCACTCATTTTTCGGCGTTTCTTCATTTATTTTATAATTTCATGGGTTGACATGACGAAAATGGCCGAGACCTTTTTAGTCCTCGGGCCTTTTTAATACGATGTCCAGCCAGCTGACAACCCATGCCACATGCGTCTAAGCCTCTTTGTCTCACGTTCACTTTCTTTCTGTCCACTGAAAGAAAGAGATAGTTACTGTTCATGATTGCACCTGTCTTTATATCATATCTTTTTCCTTTTTCTTTGCAATTTTAAAAATTCTTGTTTTTCTTTGTGTACCCCAGACAGCAGCTTGCATATCCTTAGGAGTATGTATAGCACAAGTTGTGAGCCTCTGATTTAGAATCAAAGTTGGATTCCAGATTCCAAACTGAGAATGGTGAAATTGAGGCTCTTGATGGGCTGAGTCATGAAAGGATGTTGTACTGGCTTGAGTGAGAAGCAGATAAAGATCTGTTTTATTGAGTTTCAACTGATTGGAAATCAGCCACTCTCGTAATGTATTTGTGCACTGCTTGAGGTTGATTTTGAAAACCTTAAAAGTACCATCAGGAACAGAATAATAAAGCTGCATACCATTGACAAAATTCAGAGATTATTATTAGGAGTTGGGATGTTCTACTGTATAGATTGGGAGTACAACTGGTCCTAAAACAGAACCTTCAAGAACTCCAGAGGACACAGGCCTGGGGCAGCAGTTGTGTATGATAGTTAGGGAGATGGATTGTATGTGACTATGGAGGTAAAATATAGAGAAATTGAGCGTAGAACCTTTCAGATCAATGGCTTTGAGATGTGCTAAAAGGATATAATGGTCAAAAGTGCCAAAAACTGCTGTCAGATCAGGCAGAGCAAGAGCAGAGCAATCACCACTGTCACAGCTAACAGTGATATCAATCAATCAATCAATCAATCAATCAATCAAATAATTTTATTTTTTCACAACATCCTGTTGGAAATATATACAAAAGGAAAAGAACAAACTTAACTAAACTTAGCATGAAAACCATATATTTGGTCTCAGCTTAGTTAATATAGAAAATAATAAGTATAATAATAGACTGATATAAATAAAGTATAAAATATAAGTATGACATGTAAAGATATTATTGTTGAGAAAAAATAGAGAACACTTTTGGCAGGGCTTTCTCACTGGAATGGAAGTGTCAGGAAGGATGCATGGTTAGTTGCACTATGATGATTCGCTCAAAGTATAGATAAAAATTTGAGGTTGGAAACAATATGGTTGCTAGATGGCAAGGATGCATCTGTGTGTGCTCTTGATAATCAAACTAATACATACTGATGAGTTTTAAAATCAAATAAAGATGTATGCAGAGATTGATTGGATTGATCTAGGATGTGATTATAGTAATTATACATTTGATCAATGCTTCAAAGTAGTTTTTGTGACTCACAGAAATAAAGTTGCAGTGAATTTTATTGCAGAGACTAGAAAGAAACAGGATAATACTAATCCAATTTTGTAACTGCAACCCATTTCAATGATGTACTGGATTTGTACCAGTGCTGTGACCATGCAAACTTATTGTCTACTAAAATTCAATAAAATACTAGTCATTTTAATATAAACTGTGTATGGAAAATTGCAGGCATATAAATTTCTTAAAGCCTAAATCTACTTCCAACTTTCAAGGCTTGTGACATTGTGGTATTGGTTAGAAAATGACACTTTTGAATCTAATTTTGCCTTACCTCTCAACCCATTAGACTGAGCCCTGCAACCCACTATTGGGTCGCGACCCACAGTTTAGGAAACACTGTTGTAGGGTATTTGAATTACTACTTCCTATGATTTCTTCTTATGGTTGTGCTGCTTTATCAATGTCAAAAGATCAGAGTATCCTTTTTCTATTATAGATATATATATACATACATACATAATACTAATACCAATACCTATACCTAATACCCAATCATTCTCTCTCTCTCTGAACAACATTTCATTGATTGCCACTAGCCAAGCTCTATAATATATATATATATATATATATATATATATATATTGACTATTAATCATTCAAGGTTTGCATATTCTATGCTCTGTGTCTTAGTTAGCATTGGAAATCATCTCATTGAAAATGAGTTAATGGTGACAATTTCATTTCGTCAACCATTCTCTGTCTCTCTTCCCCAGATTTTTCCAGGTAGGCCTAATGTACCGGTAGTTTCTTTTAATGATGATAATCGATTTAATTGTTTACTATATTAATTTTTAGTGATTGCTGTAATTGTCTGTGTTTAGTAATTGGTTTTTATTCTTAGATAATGATACAATTAAAAACCTTGAGTACCATATTGAATTTACAGTACATGTGACTAGATTTTTGGGTTGAACAATAAATTTTCAGTGCAAGTTTGTTTGAATTGTTTTGGCAACCTGTTTGGAAAAGTATATTTTAAAGATTGCCATGGTCAAAGACAACCAAAGCTGTATGACTGATTTATCATAATTTAGTAGTGAGTGGTTCCTGTTTATTACTCTCTTCACAGTATTCACATTTCTCTTTCTAACAGTATAGGAATTTTATCTTATTCAGACTTCTTCTTTTAGCAAAAATCTGGTGAAATGTGACAATTTAAATTATGTAATATATGTATATATATATATATATATATATATATATATATATATATTTCAGATAAGGATTTTAATATGATCATTGATTGGAGATAGAATTTTTGGTCTTTTTCAAACAAACATTTCATGATAGCAGATTGATTTTGTGACCAACTTTTGTCAACTAAAATTCAATGGATGTTGTCTTTGGAGTTATTTGAAAAGAATAGGTTGGTCATTTTTTCTTTTTCTGTGATGTTATAAAGAATAGGTTGGTAACTTTGTTTTCTTTTCTGTAATTTTGCTCTATTTATGCCCTGCCCTGTAAATTGATATCACATATGAGTCAAGAGTAGTGCTTTGGCTGAAAATTTTATAAGCTGGGCATCTCAGAATGCTCTATATTTAATTTAATTTATTTATTTATTGATAGTTAAGATTTTGTGGTAAATCATCCTAGAAGGACTATATATAACACATTACATTATACATGAATAATAGGCCTATAGGTCAGGATCTACCAGAATAGCTGATATTCAGCCAAGTCTTCAGTTAGCATTAAATATGTCAAGAGAAGTTGATGTTTGGACAGAAATGGGAAGATGATTCCAGGCTCTTCCCCAGATTTTTAAGGTAAGGCACGGTTTCGGCAGTGGCGATTTAATTGTTTACTATATTAATTTTTAGTGATTGCTGTAATTGAGCCAGATTACATTGGTTTTATTCTTAGATAATATACGATTATGTATCTGCCATTTATTTATGTACATGTACTTTTTGGTTGAACAATAAATTCTCTGCAAGTTTAGTTTGATTGTTTTGGCAAGGTTTGGAAAAGTAAACAACCATCTGGTAAAAGGGATCCAAAGCTGTATGATGATTTATCTTAATTTAGTAGTGAGTGCCAAGTCTGTTTATTACTCTCTTCACAGTACCATCTTTCTAACATTTAAGTGAATGTTTATCTTATTCAGACTTCTTCTTTTGCAAAAAGTGAAATGCTTGTATTTAAAATATAATATATGGCTCACTGAGAAAGTGAGTGCAAATAATAGATTAACTGGTGACCTGCTGGATAAGCAGACACCAATTGATACAGACCATTAGGATGACTTGCTGGTTATTTGAAAAGTTATTGGTCATTTTTTCTTTTTCTTTATGTTATAAAGAGTGACCTGCTGAACTGTTATTTTTTCTGAATTTTGGAATGCTCATGCCCTGTAAATTGACATCACATATGAAAGACCAAGTGCTTTGGCTGAAAATTTTAGATTCCTGGGCATCTCAGAATTGTATATGAAACATGTATCTGCCATTTATATGGACAGTACTGCCTCACTGCCCCAGTCATTCTCTGACTGCTTACAACCTGTTCCAGGATCTAACAAACAACCATCTGGTAAAAAGGGATCGGTGAAGCTGATGACTCCCTGGATAAGCTATAGTCTTCGGGACAGATCACTGCACCATCTTTGCAAATTTAAGTGAATGTTGGAACAATAAAGCAGGAGGTCACTGCATGGAGACCATAAAATATGTTAGCGCTCACTAAAGTGCATTAATAATAGATTGTGGTGACCTGCTTTGACACCAATGTGCCTTTGACTTTAGGATGACTTGCTGGACAAGTTATCACCTATATCTTCTTTATTATATGAGTGACCTGCTGAACAAGTGGACTCTGACCAGACTCACTGCCCAAGTTCTCTTCTTTGCTGCAACTCACTTAATAGACAGATGCTGGTCACAAAATACACGTATAATTTCTGTTGCACATAGTGAATCGCTGGATAAGCAAACTTATTGTGATGACCCACTGAATAAGTGAATGTTCATTACACAGCAATTCACTGGAAGTATAATCTTAGTATGCGTACAGTGAGTAATAAATAGGTTTTGAAGCATTTCTAGTGTTGTAGTAAATGTGATTAAGCCAGTTAGGATCTAATCGATTGTGTTCTTGCTTTGATTGAAGTGTTCAATAAACTATTAAAGAATTGCATGTTGTGCTATCATAGTATAAGAACAATATAATTTGGAAAGACATTAGATACATGGGCCGAATTGGACAGCTGACCCATGCGCCTTCCTCCCTTATTTTGGACAAAGGCTATTATCAACCTGTCCTCAGTCACGACTGGGGTGGTCACTTTCACTCGGAGCCATAGTAGTCATAACCTCCCCCACGTCCCATGACAATATCTATGGCTTCCTGTCCCTTATTATGCCAAGATTGTTGCGGCAGTCAAACAACAAGCCCACTACTATAAAATTGGGAAACTCCTGTCAGTTAGAAATATATCTATGCTTCATTTCCCCCTGTATTTCCTTTGGCCACATCAGAAAACCTTTATTTAACCTTTAAATTTTGCACACCTTCCTGATATATATTACAAACTTTATTCTTTGTCTTCCTCTTGCTCTTTTCCCCTCTATTTTTCCTGTTATGGGTTTGTGACAAAGAATTCAAGGGAGCAATTTTCTTTTTGTACCAAAAGTTTTTAGTACTTCCTCATTGGTTATTCTTTCTGTCCATGAAAGTTGAGAAACCACATCTCTGCAGCTTCCAGTGATGTTCACTCCAACTATGCAGTGTTAAATTAGTTAACATAATAAAAGTAGTTGAACCTAACTTCGCCATACCTATTCTGGTTTCCATTTCTGGTTTCAAAGACTTCTTCCATCGCTTGTGAAGATGCTTTGATATTTTAATTTAGCCTGCATTTAGGAATTTCTTTCTTTTTTAATTACCATACTAGAACTAAAACTAAAATTATTTGCAAAACTAAAATTGTTTAAATGTTTTGAAATTTTGTAGAAAATTGTTATTTTTGGATAAATACAAGAACATTAATGTTGTGACAGATTTTAGTCTATCATAGGTACAGATCTTTTTGCATCTCTATACATCTTCGCCAATCATCCTAGAATAAATATTGCAAGTATTGTTCTTCTGATACTCTCTCCCTCATTTTAATTTTTGCCTGTTCAAAAGTACTTTTAATGCAGTTCTTCACATTCTATTGTTCCACAAGCTTATTTATGAATGTATTGAGCTAAAATTATTTTCTTTGTTCAGTTTTAAAACTCCAATCGAACTGCACTAAACTAGAGTTACAGAAATCTTCATGTTTTGCTTTTACTCAACATACTTGCCAAAAAGTTGATCACATCCGATACACATACCAGTGCATCCACACGGCCTACAGTATCATCTATTCAAGGCCAACTGTTTAGCTGAACTTCAGCAACACTCTGGAGATCAATCAATCAATCAATCAATCAATAAACTTCTATGGCGCCACTATCATAATGCCCAGGGCATCAGCCGATGGCGCACCAAATCCAAATAGAATTAGAGCCAGGTCAATCCGGAAGATCAGTCAGAACAGCAGGGGAGCAATCTAAGGGGGATAAGCCAAGTCAAACAGGTAAGTTTTAAGACCAGATCTAAAAGATGATAAATTTTTAGTTTTACGAAGTGATATTGGTAATGAATTCCAAAGCTTAGGGCCACACACTGAGAAACAACTAGTGCCAATGACTGTGCGAGAATAAGGAACAACAAATGAAAGTTCTGCCGAATACCTATCGGATTGAGCAGTAGGTCAAGGGATTAGTCGCATCTTAAGGTAATAGGGTTCATTATATAATATGGTTTTAAATACCAAAAGACAAATTTTATAATTAATTCGGTATTTGATAGGAAGCCAATGTAGGGACTGTCTTGTTGGAGTTATTTGTTCGAATCTTGGAGTTTTGGATATGACTCTAACTAAGGAATTTTGTACTCTCTGGAGTTTCTGCATATTTGAATTTGTGATGCCAAAAAGCAAGGAATTGCAATAATCTAGGCGACTAGATACCAATGCATTGGCTAACTGAATAAGAACAGGCTTAGGGAGGAGATGTCTGATGCGACGATAGATGTCCCAAATATGATAATGAGAAATTTTGCAGACTGAATTTATGTGACTAGTAAAAGAGAGGTAAGAGTCAAATATCACACCAAGGTTGCGAGCAGAAGTACTTCTAGGAACAACAGTGGAATCTCCTAATACTACGGGTTTCAAAGATTCAAATTTAGTCAATTGAGCTGGAGTACCTAATAGCAAGAACTCAGTTTTTGATGAATTCAAAAGAAGCTTATTTGAATCCATCCATGACTGAATATTAGTAAAGACAGTGGATAATAATAATAATGTGATTTTAAGTGGTTTATCAGGCTAAGTAAGCCTGTGTGAAAACCACTGAGAGTCTTAAGTGATGAGTTTGAAGAAGATTGATCAAAAGAGATGAGAATTTGAGTATCATCAGCATAAAGATGATACGCCACTTGATGTTCATCAAGAAGTGAACCTAAGGGTGTTGTATAGAGAGTAAATAACAGAGGTCCAAGAACCGAGCCTTGAGGAACACCACAAGACAGATCAGTGGGAGTTGAGAGATTCTCATTTATTATCACTGATTGAGTGCGGGGATGTAAATATGAAGAAAACCAATGTAAAGCAAAGTCAGAGATTCGAAACCAATGTTCAAGACGATGAAGAAGAATAGAATGATCAACAGTATCAAAGGCGGCAGATAGGTCAAGAAGTAAAAGAGCAGTAACTGAAGATGAAGATGCACTGCTGCTCGCTTACATTCTGAACCCTTTACGACACCTCCTGCCTGGACTGGAGTACTTGTTGATTCTGGTGCAAAGACGGGATCAGACAGACCGACTCCTGCAGCTTCGATCCAGCAGTCGGTCCATACTGCATGTTCCTCCTCCGTTGAAGACAGCAAAGCTCGGAGAGAGATTCATGTCGCACGGGAACCCCCTCTTTTAGAATGCACTTCCAGACGATGTGACCAAGGCCACTTCGGCCAGGACTTTTGCATGCAAGCTAAAGATGCACTTATCTAAGACTTCATATAATTTAGCTATTTGACCGTAAAGCACTTTTGTCTTTGGCCTTTGTCATGTTTACGGCTCTCTATAATCGTCCTGTATAGATAGATAGATAGACAAACAGACAGATAGATACCGACCATATATACTCGCGTTAAAGTCGAATAATTTAAGACCAATTCATAGGCTTTTAAGTTTATATCCTGACCTCGACTTATATGCGAGACACTAACTGTTGGAATAAACTTTATCCATACATAGGATGTCAAAAAAAATTAATTTAGCTAAAACTTTGTGTAATTAATTACTTTTGACTTACGCTACTGCATCTAAATAGAAGTTGGCCCAGCGAATTTAGGATTTGTAATTTATAGGCGCCAAAACATTCTGTGCTGCCCGATGTGCTTCCAGCACGAGGACAGACTAAGTACTAAGTACTAAATAAGTAAGTACTAAGTAAGTAAGGCGCCAAATAAATATTATTTGTTATTTATTGGCGCTACATAAATATTAAAATAATTTTTTAAAGATTAATTAAATTGTTCAAATTGCCAAGAATGAGCGAATAGCAGGTTTAAAGTTTTCTTAATCGTCAGGAATCAATCTGTGAATGTCAAAATCAATTGTTCAGTTTTTCGTTGTTGGCAGCCAAAATTCGATAATCCAGTCCACAGCAGCTACCAAACACACGCGCAACCCGTATGCGCAACGTACTACTTCTTGATAGTTCAAAGCTAAAACGCAGTTTTTCAATCAAAACAATAGCGCCGCGTGCCTATCTCACGTCCTCCATTGTTCCGACTCTCATGATCACCTCAAGAGGGTGCTCCATGGTGACGTCACTTTGACTTATGCCCGGGTCAATGATTTTGGACACCTTCAAATAGAAAAAAAATTAGGGGTCAACTTATACTCGGATCAACTTTATCACGAGTATACACGATAGATAGATAGATAGCTGGATAGATAGATAGATAGGCTGACTTTTTTGGAGACACAATCATGCCTTATACTTGCTATTAGCAGACCTGGCTGAAAATTTAATTGCTGAGCCTGCCTCACAACCTCACAAGCTAATGTTGTGCAAATTTTCTCACATTTTGGGTAGCTAACAGCTGGCCATAGAAATTGCCTAACCAAAAATTTAGGAATGAGTCTTCTTAAAATTAAATGAAGACTTGATTGAGCATGGGCTTTTGTGCAGCTGAACTGAACAACTGTGAGACTGAGTTGTAACATTTTGATCTCAGTAGGCCCACATGAGTGCAGCACATTTGATCAACAATTACGTTAATTTTTGTTCTTTTGGTATAATTGGTGAAATTTGACCGGTATTTAGTTCATTGAACGTTTTAGTGCATGTCTGATTTGAACAACTGATGATAAAAATGATTTGATTGCATGTTTTTCTAAAGTAAATTGTGGAAAGAAAATGAATATAAAGTGAAACTTGCAAGATTAAAGCAAAACTAAAACTACAATTATTTACAAAATGAAAACTAAATAAAAACCAAAATAGCAGCTCTAAAACGAAATAAAAATAAAAAAAATTATTTGCAAAGCTTAAATATCACTGTAACCATAGATAAATATGTACATAGTTTGTAACAATAATTATTGCATTAAGAATTAAAGCAATTTTTTCACACTGGTATGTTTTTAAAAGATATGGAGAATGTGTGGTCATACTCATGCCTCAGTTTGAACATGCAATGAGACGAGTTTACATTATAGCCAACAACTGCCCTCAGCGACTGATGACAGCAGAGGTGAAGAATTTTATATTTAATAACAACATCTACTTTGCCTGAACTGTGTTGTATAATTAAATACTGTATTTTCTCACATATACTGCACAGTGCAGACATGTATACTGTGCACACATGTATACCGTGCAGTTTTCGGTAGTCTTATGTTTAAAAAGAATGTATACCATGCACACGTATATAGCGTGCATGGCACACGTGACCTAACTGATATATTACGGGTGCTAAGTGCTCCCATTAATATCCCAGAAATTTTTTGAAGTGGCTCCAGACCTAGAATGACTTTGAATGCTCCTCTCAACTGACTATAGTTGACTGCGGGTGTGGTTGACTGTCTGCCCTACTTACCAATGCCGCCACTGATTTACCATGTAGACAGGTATAAATCGCCGCTGTGTATAAGTCGCAGGTACTAAAAGTTGCTAAAATTTATGTAAAATCCATATATAAGTCGCTGCGAAGTATAAGTCGCGGCCCCAACCGGAAGTTACCGGTAACCTCTTAGTAAAATGGTTTTAAGTACTGATTGCGCTAAAAATGATGTTGAACGAATATAATGCATTAAAAATTGCATAATAAAAGAAATACAAAAGTCTGTTGTTTGGTGTTATTTGTTTTATATTGCATATAGCACTCTTTCATTAGCGAATTCTAGTTATTTAGTTCTCTTTTGTTAGCAAATTCTAGCTATTTAGTGCTCTTAGCGAATTCTAGCTATTTAGCTCCCTTCAGTGTGGTTTCAGTTAACTGTAACTGAAACTGAAATATCAGTTAACTGAAAAATAACAAATCAGTTAACTGTAATTGTAACTGTAACTATAACTGAAAAATACCAATAACTGTAACTGTAATTGTAACTGAAAAATAAATAACCGAAATAGTTAAAATAACTGAAAAATGACAAACTTAAAAAGTCAAACACCTCATAAAAAGATCTTTGATTAAACACCTTGAAACTCTCAATCTTCCTAAATTATTTATGTCATGTTTTGATGGACTTGCATGCAGAGAATGCCATGGGTTAGGTTTACCCATGGTGGGTTGGGAAACGGTATATTCTTCACTGGCTTCGTGTTCCACAGCGGATTGAATACAAATTGGCGATCCTTGCTTATCGGTGTCTTCATGGTCTGACGCCATCGTATCTGTCCGCTGATTTCTGCAAGACTTCTGACATCAACTCTCGTCAATGATTGCGATCTGCGTCCAGTCTTGGAATAGCCTGCCACCATCAACAACTATGGCAAAGACAATAGAAGCCTTCAAACGAGAACTTAAAACTACTCTCTTTGTTCATAGTTATCCAGAACATTGATAGTTGTAGGATATACTGTTTTTTTTTTTTAGTTGTAAAGTGTCCTAGTAGTACTTGTACGATATGCCACCATAATTAGTTCATGATTAATATTGATTATTATTATTATTATTATTATTAGTCTATAATTCTAAAAACAAATTAGGTGTCCAAAGCCAATTTCATAGTGTCAGATTTATATGAAAATAACGAGGAGTACTGACTAGAAGGAATAGGTGAAAGCTTCAAAGACCGGTGAGTAGAAACGATTTCAATTTTGATTTAGAGAAGATTTCAATAGTGATAGTGACACTGATTCTCTTTCATCACAGCACCAGTAGATTTCATCAAAGCCCATTGAGTAAACAAAGGGGGAGATTGTGTCCGGTGGTGTCATTTCATCGGGTGTACCAGGGGATAATGTCTGAGGGGATTATGTCCAGAGGGGGGAATGTCCATTCTCCGCACACACCATAGATTGCATAAGAACCTCCGCTTCCCAGCACCAGGGATGGAGGGGTGCTTGTTAGCAACTAAGATCAGATAAACGTGTCGTGTATTCGGTCAAGACTCGAAACCGCTGAGATAATTTATTAGCATTGCTATGTTTTGGTTTCCTGTGATAAAACGGGTGAAGGGCAGATCCTTAAGTCGCGATATTCTAGAACTCACCGATGGCATTACTCGTGTATTTCAATCAAGTTTCTTACTTCTATTGGTTGGATCAAAAAATAAGGTAGTTATGGTGGGTTGGAGATTTGATTGGTCGGGTTGGGTTGAGTTCTAAAAAATGGACCCATGGCCATCTCTGCATGCAAGTGAAAATATGGACATATAAGTAATAAGTAGATTTTTCAATAAATTAGAGAGATTAGTTATTGCTTATTAAGAAAGAGCATCAAATTTTTTTAATGTGTTCAATGGCGATTAACTGAAAATAACTGAAAAATAATTAACTGTAACTGAAACTGTAACTGAAAAATGACAATAACTTTAACTGTAACTATAACTGGAAAATAATTTCAATAACTGTAACTGTTACTGTAACTGAAAAATAATCAATAACTGAAACCACACTGTCTCCCTTTCGTTAGCGAATTCTAGTTATTTAGCGCTTTCGTTAGTGAATTCTAGTTATTTAGTGCTTTTGTTAGAGCTTTTGTTAGCGAATGCTAGCTATTTAGTGCTCTTAGTGAATTCTAGTTATTTAGCTCCCTTTCATTAGTGAATTTTCGCTCAACGCTTGACAGATCAAATCGCGGTAAATAATGCATTTTTTACAAATGGCTGGCCTGTGACCTCAATAAAAATTCAATAGATGAATTGCCTCTTTGTCGAATATTCATGTCCTTCAAATTCTCGGAAAACTACTTGAAACCTGACAGTTTCAATAAGACATCAAGTTTTAATTATAATGGAGAACCATCAATTTTTAATTATAATGGAGAACAATGTTCCCTCTAAGGTGCTCGCGCGCATGAATTTAAGTGGTAGCACGCACAACATTTCTTTGTTTTCGCACAATTTATTTTGCTCAACGGGTATTACGTGCGTTTCTCAAAAGTATGATTTTGGTAGGTTCATTTGACCGAGGTGATTTATTTATTTAGGCATGAGAGGTGTTAGTCGTGGTTGTTTATTTATCCCTTGCCGCCAACGCATTTGTTTTGCCCAATCAGTGTCGTTTATATCTACTGATATTTGTGCGCATGCGCAGCCTGCAGGCTGCAGCTATAAATTTGCATAATAGGTGCTATTATAATTATGAACATCGCCCATTGGGTGATTTGGGTCACGTATTTCATTTCATACGTGAGTCAATTTATCAAGGACACCGGGATTATTAGTACACATTTATGACATTTTGCTTGATAATTTGACTAAAGACAGACGTGAACAAATCTAGTAAATATAAGTTTTATCAAATCGCTTTGTTACTTCTTAATTAGGTTTTCAACAACTTTCATTTTTGCCAACTATATATTGAATTTGAAATATATTGATATAAGTACTGTTTAATTTCTTATGTTTATTTTTGGTATACATCAGTGGTGCACAACGTCCGGCCCGCGGGCCACATCCGGCCCGCGACAACTCGCCATGTGGCCCGCGAGAACTAAATGAAAATACCAATATGTCATGCCTTCTCTCAATGCCATTCATGACGGTTTTAGAGCCTAGGATGTTATTAAAAATTAAATCTATAGTGACTCATATCTCTAAATTTTGCTGCGGTCATGACGAGTGGACTGGGTCACTGAGCTTTGCAGTTTGCTTAGCTGCAGAAAAACGTTGTATGCCTGCTATGTCAATCGACATCTGTAAGCTGGTTGCAGAGGTGCAAACAGCCATCACACTGACTTCCTGGTTTCAATCTTTCAGACTGGTAGTGACAAAGTTAAAACTGCTAGTGACAGATACAATGGTTCAATGTGTTTTAGTTATTGTACACTAAGTTTATAACTTTAGATTATGAACTTTTTCTATAAGTCTTATAAGACTAGTATAAAAATACTTTAGATTCTGCTAAATATGTTTAACTTTAACATAGCATATAACTATAAACTTTATGTTTAGAAACTTATATAAAGGCATAACCATGCCTTACTGTACTGATATTGTATAAGACACTTTACAGTAGTGTACAATGTATCTCAACTTAAAAAGTGATTTTGTACTAAATTGTAATAAACTTCAAGCAAATACATAAATGGCAGTTGGCAGTTGAGTCTGGCCCCCGATTGGCCCGAAGGATTTCAGAAATATAATTGTGGCCCACGGCCGAAAAAGGTTGTGCACCGCTGGTATACATAATATAGCATTGATTGATTGATATTGATACAAGCGCTCATGACGAAACTATTTCCGCTCACGAAAAATCTGGTGCGCTCACGGTCTCAAAAAAATTAGAGGGAACATTGATGGAGAATGTCACTTGAATGTCACTTTGAAGGACATGAATATTCTGTCCTTCTCTGGACACATAATGAGGAAGGAAGGCCTGGAGCATTTGGCAATAACCAGAAAAGTGGAGGGGAAAAGAGCAAGAGGAAGGCAGAGAAAAACCTATATAGACTGCCTATGAGAAGGAATTGAGGGAGTAAAGAACAACATCGAATTAATAAGAGGATGTCAAGGTCGAACAAAGTGGAAATCGATGGTCGCTAACATAGAAATACACAGCACCTAAAGAAGAAGAATATTCTGTTAAATTACCGGTACATTACATAAGCATTCAGAATTAATCTGTGGCATCATTTTTAAGACTTTATGTTTATTTTTATAAATTTGTAGAATACTGCGCTATTTACTACATTCGATGAGGTAAATGATTACTGAATCTTTTTTCTTTTTGTTATATGGTGCTATTTAATGTTCTATATAAAATTTCTGAACTTAATCAACAAGAATGCACTATTAATAAGTCCTCTGCTTGCTGCAGAATTTTGAGCTGAGCCACAAAATGTTCTCATTTCTGCTGAATTTCTGCATTCTGTGCAATTTTTCAGAATTTGATGAATAGAGATACTTTTGGCCACATGACTGATGACACAGTGACTGACTCACTTCTTGTTTACATAACAGTTAATGAAATTGTTGATGAAATTGTTGCTGTATTCATTGATTTTGAATTGTTTAGCAGTTATTGTCTGACTGACATTCTTAAAAATTAATAGATGCTTGAACTTGTATATTTGTACATTGGTGTATAACATCATGATGCATTTCTCATTCTCAAATATTGGTTCTGCATGTTGTGTGGAAAGAGCAATGGACAAAATCAAAGAACATGTAAAAGGTATAACAGTTCAGGGACTCTCATATAACACCCTTAGGTTTGCTGATGATACTGACATTCTAGAGGGAAATGATGATGATCAGGAAGACATGGTACAGACACTGAGTAACGAAGCTAAGTGCTATGGACTGTCAATAAACACTGAGAAGCCAAAGACTATGGTGTTTGGCCACAAAGAGATCGGAAGAAAAATTAAAGTAAATGGAATAGAAGTAGATAACGTAGAAAACTTCACCTACCTTGGAAGCAACATGACGCATGACTTAAACTGCAGACAAGAGGTCACAAGAAGAGCAGCAAAGGCTCTAGATCAGCAGTGCGCAACCTGCAGCCGTATGGCCGCATGTGGCCATGGGTAACAACTTGTGCAGCCGTACACGTGTATTTTAAAATGTTTGTGATGGCGGCCTTAGGCAGCAACCGTAATCACTAAGACTAAGCGATGCGGGAGGTTCACTAACCAGCTAAGGCAGCAGAGGCACTTGGCAGCAGTAATGATGTCAACAGTGCGGCTACAACTAAGTGTGGTAGGAGAAGCAGACGACATCATTTGAAAGTGACGTCATTATGTGGAGCAATGGTCGCTAATCAGCGAAGGAAATTCTGGGTCAAGTCGGGCTCACGTTCAATCAGCATTGGGGTGGTTGGAATGAAGAGGTCACATGATCAGTTTCGTGAATGCTGATGAGGTTTCAAGAGACTGAGACGAAGACCATTGAACAGACGAAACTGTTGTCATTTGTTTAAAAGATTTATAATTTAAAGATTTGAATATTCTATGTGTTGTGCGCAGCGAACAATTGGTAATTTAGTTGAGATTGTGTAGAAGGATCTCTGGAAATGTTAGTCATGTATCATAAGTTGTCACAGAATGGTGTCCTTAGCGACAGTCGCTAACAAACATGCACAAACTGATCAGATCGTTTGGCTTGCACGTGCACGGCTATGCACACGGCTATGCTGACGACGTCCAGGTCTATTCAACATGTAGGCCATCTGAATCCGACGAACTACGGAGGGCGTCGGAGGCAGGTCATCGAGTTCCTGCAGGCGGTTGAATTGTAGATGGCCACAAACCGGCACGCACTTAACCCTGCCAAGACGAAGTTTCTTTGGCTCTCAACACCGGGACGGACCCGCCTGATCAATCGCGCTGCGTTTACTCTTGGGAACTTCGATATTGAGCCGGTCAGAGATGTCAGGCTGCTCGGGGTGACTCTTGGCGAGACTCTGTCGTTCGGTGAGCACATCGCCAATGTCACCCACTCATGCTACCACCAGTTACAGGGGATTAAAGCGATGCGCCGATATCTCACAGTGTCGGCTACGATACTGCTAGTCCGGGCGTTAGCCCTGAGCCGGATTGACTATTGCAACAGTGTGCTGCTGGGTCTTCCTGCCAACCTGCTCGACAAACTGCAATCCGTGCTCAACGTCTTGGCGCGACTGATCTTTGTAGCTCGATGGAATACACATGTGATGCTGCTGCTTCACAATAAACTCCATTGACTACCAATACGGGAGCGGATCGTCGTCTACAAGCGATGCTTGTTGACTTACCGAGCGCTACACGATCCTACTTGTCCGGGCTACATCGCCTCCCTCCTACAGCAAACCACGATGCTGGAATGACGTCGGCTGCTCAGATCTGGCAGTCAAGTCAAATTGCTAGTGCCTCCCCCATCTAAAACGGTCAAGTTCGGAAAAAGGTCGGTCACACGGGGCAATCCAGAACTGTGGAACTCACTACTGGACTTTGTCGCGAACTCTGACTCTCTCGCACTTTTCTTAAGTAATCTTAAGACTCACCTATTCACCATTGGGTATATGTAGTATTGTAAAGCGCTCTTGTCTTCGGCCATTTTTGCTATGCCTACTGCGCTATAGAAAATCATCTAGCTAATAATAATAATAATAATAATAATTAATATTAATAACATAGAAATGTATTATTATTATTATGAAATTTATAAAGTGCAAGTTCGCAGTGCAGCAAATTCGCTATTAACTAGACACCAAATAGAAGAAATACTGTTTTATGAATTGATTATGAAGAGACAGATGAATTTAGGTTGATTAGAAGAATAACCGGAAATGTAATTCAAATTCCTTTGGTTCAGATTTCATTGAACAGTATTTATCAATTGAGTGAAGTATTGTGTGGACTGATTGATTCGCTCCCAGATGACATTCATGTATTAGTCGATTCTGATATTGATTGTAGAGTGGCTAATAGCCTTTCAACACAGAGTGCATTGTGTTTAGGAGATAATGATGCTATTGCAGTTGATTCCATTGATGTATCTGCTCAAGATTCGTTGTCTAGTTTACATGAAGATTCATTTTCAGAAGATTGTATTGATAATGCCTATTTGTCATACTTAGGTATAAACAGTCCTTAATCATGTCACCGAAACAGAAAAGGACTTTGGCAGAAGTGAAGAGGAGCTTCAATTCAAAATGGGAGCTGGACTTCTTTATGTTGGAGACAGCAAAACAATCCATGATGTGCAGTGGTTAATGGTTAAAGTGGTTTGTTGGAGGTGCCGGGGCCCTACGCTGTGAAAACCCTGGACACGAGATTTATTTGTCGGGGCCGATTAATGAAGTGCCGGGGCCCATGACAGAGGTGCCGGGGCCAGGCTCTGGCGGGCCCCGGCCCACTTTAACAGATGATGTGTCTAATCTGCGGAGAAATTTTAAAGACTATGAAAGGAGATAATGCAAAGCAACATTTTCTCCATCACGCGACACACACCTATGTAAATTTGCAAGGCGAGTCTAGGAAGATCTGTGTGGAGAATCTGAAGAGGCAGTTTTGCCAGCAGACATGTGTCATGTCCACTTTCGTTAAGTCAATGAATAATAGAAGTGAAGCTTCCTACAGGGTGGCGTATCGTCTTGGTGTTGCAGAGAAGCCTTATTCAGATGAGGAACTCGTTAAAGGATGCATCTTAGACGTTGCTAAGTGCATTCATCTTGGTAAGGAAGCTGACTATTCATTGATTCCTCTCTTGGGTGATACTGTTCAATGCCGGCAATATGATATCGCCCAGCAGTTAAAGTTCTCTTTGCAGGAGAAGGTTAACAAGAAGGAAAGTTTGTTGTTGCTGGCTGTTGACGAATCAACGGACATCAACGACTTGGCACAGCTCTTGATATTTGTTCTAGAGGAGTGCACGGTAATGGCTACCGCGGTTTCACCGCGGTAATCCGCGGATTTACCGCGGTAGCGGTATTGAAATCTGTAATTTTTGCGAAATATTAATGGGGACGGAAAAGTTATGACGGTAGTTGTAGCGAATCCAGACTGAGCGGTATTATACGCGGATGCGGTTTCAAAAATGCCGTAAATACCGCGGGAATGGGGACGATTAATCTCGCAATTCAATAATCATGCGTCGCCGATTTTAGCATAGCTACTAACCATATAGGCCTACGCCTTTCAGTTTCGAATTAAAAGGCCATTAAATTGAACTGTTAGGCCAGGCAAGATTGGTTTTGAATCTTTTGATCACTCGACACCATTGTTAGTTCGCAGTTGGTAGAGACCATAAAGCCATTTGAGAACTTGAGGGTAATTGATAAACACACCAGGGGAGAATCATCAGAGCCGGTTTCAGCTTGTTGGGGAGCCTATAGATGTACAGGACAACAAAGATAATATAATTTAGAGGTGGGGCGGATTGCAGAGCACTTTGCACAGCTTTGTAATTTGAACGCCCAGTGCCCACTGCCAATTGCCCAGTCTCTCCTGTGCTGTGCCTACCAACCACCATCACTATTTACCTTAGTGCCTCTGACTCAATCACCATCGATTCGGAGGTGGATTAAAAAACTCCACTTAGCTTAGGCCTACTATATAAATTAAACATTTTATAAAGGTACAGAAAAATGGACAAGAAAGAGAGCCAATTCATGTTTCAACGTGTTGCTCACTGCTGGCAGAATGGCATTGGTAGTAAAACCGGGAATGTCCGTTATCTTTTGGTTAGTTTCGGTATACACGTTGAAAAATGAATTTGGCTGACGCTTATGGTTATGATGTGCACTAAAGATATCAGGTTAGTAATAGTGTCCCAGTTTCATATATGATTATTGTAGGCCTATAGTTTAGAAGAAACTTTTGAAAAACTTTTTGAAAAGCTACTTCTCGTGTTGGGTACTAACAGGGCGCGATTTGTAGGGGGAAGGGGGATTCCTCCCCACTGCCCAACTGCATCCCTCTACTGCTGCATCTCCCCACAACTACATATCCCCCACTGCTACATTTCCCCAACAACTACGCCCCAAGCTCGACAAATCCCCTCCTCCCACTGCACCAGGTCATAAAATCGCACACTGGGTACTAATAAATGAATAGTTTATATAAAAACACCGCGGACGGGGACGGGACCAAAATGCGGGTACGGGGACGGGGATGGGTTCGAAATGCGGGGACGGGAATGGGGATGGGGACAGAGATTAGGGGATGGGGTGGGGATGGATTTTAAGTCAATGGGGACGGGGTGGGGATGGAGAAAAGCTTTGCGGGGACGGGAGGGGATGGGGACAACAGTCAGTCCCCGTGCACACCTCTAATTTGTTCGCTCTCTGTTGCCAACACTTGAGTTGCAGTGAAGAAGGCATGCATCCACTTCGGCGTTGATCTGAAAGCTCTCCGTGGCATCTGCACAGGTGGTGCACCTGCCATGACCGGTAAGCAACAAGGCTTTGTGACAAGAATGTCCAATTATGTGTCCAAGGAGCATGGCAGTAAACAGCTCATCAGCCTTCACTGCATCATACACCAGGACGCTCTGTGTTCCAAATCTGCTGCTTTAGATAACATTCTGAAGGACGTGAATTGTGTTATCCTATTCATTCGCATAAATGCTCTTCACCATCGGCAATTTCGAGAAATTGTAAACGCGAGTGAATCGCCTGCGGAGGACGTTCTTTATCATACTGACGTTTGTTGGTTATCTCAGGGAGAAACATCTCGTCATGTTCTGCTGTTGTGCAAGGAAATAGTGGAAAACACTAAAAAACAAGAAATTCCACAAAAAACAAGGACTGCCCCTTGCTAAACAATGACTTCCTCACATCTCTGACTTTTCTGGTGGATTTGCTAACCCATCTCAACTACCTCAATCAAAGTCTGCAAGGCAAAGCAACAACAGTTTGCCTCGTGCATAGAAAAGTTAAATACTTTCTGGACAAATGTCGTCTCAAAAGTCATCTACAGCAGCGTAATTTCTACCATTTTCCACAACTTACGACTCTGATTGACAGCAAAAACAGACAAAATTCCATCCATGCGCTGTTCTAGCATTTTTGATGGGCTCTTGCAGGAATTCGCCGACCGTTTCCAAGATTTTGAGAAGATTTCAACAACATTAAGACTTCTCCTCATCTGGTGGAGACAGAGAGTGCACCATTTCATCTTCAGATGGAACTGGTTGAGTTGAAGAATAATGAGCAGCTTGTTAAGAAGTTTGCTGATGAGAACGATCTGCTGGACACGTGGAAAACAGCAGTGAAATACCCAAAGCTACGAGAACTGACCAGAAACATTCTTGTTCTTTTCGGAAGCACTTACGTATGTGAAGCAGCGTTTTCTAGAATGAAATATTTGAAGAGCAAGCACCGAACCAGATTGGTAGACAGCAATCTGGAGTCAGGAATAAGGCTGATGGTCTCTGTATGAGTCTCCTGATTTCGTAAGTTTGTCTGCAAGCACACAAGACCAGGGCAGCCATTAACGATTTCCGACGATGGCGATGTTTTGCAAACTGTGAGGGAAACATATCACTTAAATTTTTGAAGGTTTTTCTTTTCGATGTTGCTAGTTACGACAGCTAGTTAATCTATTACACATGTAGAAATGAGGGAAATTGGATATTGTCGGGAACATTAAATTCCGTTATAATGCATCATTCTTACAAAAATTACTTCGACTCGCTGGTGACCGTTATGAAGTAAAAAGTCTATAATGTGGCCGGCAACACCATAAGGGTTGCGCACTCCTGCTCTAGATCAACTGATGGCAATGGACAAGATCTGGAAAAGCAAAGCAATAAGCACTGAAGCAAAAAAGAAAATACTCGAAACCTGTGTCTTCAGCAGCTTTTTATATGGATGCGAACCATGGACCATCACCAAAGACTTGGAAAGAAAAATACTAGCCTTTGAAAGAAAATGTTATAGAAAAATACTAAGAATTGAATGGGTTAAAAAAATCACAAATGAAGAACTAGACAGTAGCATTCAGCCAAAACAAACCATGCTGCGAAGAGTAAAACAAAGGAAACTCATCTTTTGGACACTTATGCAGAATGAAAGAGGACAGAAAGATCAAAGCTCTAATGTTTGAAATATTGAAGGGTACTAATAGAAAAGAAAGACCACACAAGGAATGGTGTGATGATATTGAAGAATGGTGCAGAAGCAGTTTACAACAGGATCTAAGTCACAGAGCAATGAACAGGAAAGAATGACAGAAAACTGTGGAGATGGCATTATACACCAATGGATGATGAGCCCACGGTTGTTGTTGTTGTTGATGATGATGATGATGATGATGATGATGATGATGATGATGACGACGACGATGAGGATGATGATGTTGTGTATGGGCTCAGTATGATACATGAACTCTTGAGGAATGAATACGAGTAATTGTTCAAAAACTTTGGTTTACATGACTTTGACCAGTGACCAGTCATGTAGCACAGTGGTTCTCAGACCCCTTTGTCTTGCGGACCACTTTTGAGTGTCAAAAATTTTTCGTGGACCACCTGAGAAAAATGAAACCAGTGTCTGCCGAAAAAGCTCGACAAGCAAAAAAACGTTATCGCCTATCAAAAAAGGCTGACAAGCAAAAAAACGTTATCGCCTATCAAAAAAGGCTGACAAGCAAAAAAACGTTATCCGTAATTTTTTTGGGTTTTTTTCACAATATGCCCCAGCCCATACCTGCCCTGTGCAAAAGCAGCACAGCAAACAAGAGAATCAAGCACTGCATGTCGTTCGACACTGCCAAATCAGTACACTTACCTTGACTATCAAGTTTAAGAAAATTCATGCGAATGGGCGTTAACTTGGTTGAAGGAAAAGGCGGCGAGTTAAGGACAATTAATTGCGCAAAATGCTATTGCATTTGTGCAAAATCGGGTGGTAAAACAGCCAATCTCCTCCGCCATTTTTGACAGGTAAACACCTAGTTTGTAATAAAACCATTAGCCATATTCACAGGCAGATGACAGGAGATCATTTAGTGAAAGCATAATTTTGAAAATACAGCAAACCACAAATCTGACGTTGATCCAATTGCTGTGCCTTAATGGCAGACCATGCTGGCAAGTTGCAAACAGCGTCAGACAGCAGCATCTACTGCAAAAGAAGACTTGGTTGTAAATCCTATCTTGTTCTATCATTCATAAATGAGTTATTCTAAATGTACTCAATTTACGTAATCAATTGGACGCCACAGAGAGCTGCAGCATGTACTCTGTCTATTTTTGCCGATATTGCACTTAGATAATTATCAGAGGCTGTGAATGTTGTTGGGTCAGAGGCATTTTGTCATCATTATAGCAATGCAACAGTATGCTAATGCAATAATGGCAAGCACAGAGTGACATTAGGCATAAGAACAGAGCTTTAAACTCTATAAATAATTATATTGTGAATAAGAGAATTGGTGACAATTTGTCAAATTCACTCGTTTCTCAAACTTATGCAGCTCAAATCTACTGTCATGAGAAATCACTTTTGTATTGATTTGAAAATAATTTTTAAGAACTTGAGCTTGAACTTTGAGGTTTATTTCACCTCAACTACCGGTATCTGACATCAATTGCAATAAATGACATCAATTGAGATTATAATAAGATGAAAACAATTTGCAGAATATTCACAAGACCAATAAACAAATAGAAACTTGATAAGTAGCCAAATTATAAGTTAATATTATACAGGAATATTCAGTTAATAGTGCATAATATAGTAGCAAAGAGTTATAGGTGGTATGCTGGGAAGAAAATGGTTGCCTAAAGGGAAACATATCCCACCAGGGAGGCAACCAGATACATTGAAATTGTTAAATGTAGCAGACAGAGCATTACACATCAAGTTAAATTCTTAATGAAAGTAATAGTGTACAAGCAGTAAAATATAAAGTAAGTTGATACAGTAATAATAATATAATGAAATAAGCTATCCTTATTCATCATCATCAGTGTTTCTGTCTCTCGACAGGTCCAGGTATCCAGTTTCTCCACTCCGATCGATTGCTTGCTTCTTCTTTGAGTTCCTGATATCCTTTATTCATCATCCACTCCAACATCATCTTTCTCGGTCTACCTCTCACTCTCTTTCCCTCCATTTTTCCTTCAATTATTGTTCTTAGTAGAGAGTCATGCCGGAGGACATGTCCCATCCAATTTCTCTGCCTTTTCCGGATTGTATCTATCAGGCTTCTTTCTTCCTCTATCTCCTTCATGACTTCCTCGTTTGTTTTATGCTCTGTGTATTTTACTTTTAGCATTTTCCTCCAAATCCACATTTCAAAAGCCTCTAATCGTTTTATATCTTCCTTTCTCATTGTCCACGTCTCCGCCCCATACAACGCCACACTCCATATCAATGTTTTTACCAATCTCTTTTTTAGGTTTAGTTTTAGTTTACTTTGCATCAGCTCCTTTCTCTTGTAAAAAGCTTCCTTTGCTATTGCTATACGTCTTCTTATCTCTTTATTGCATCTAGCATCAGTTGTTATCAGACTTCCTAGATAGCTAAATTCCTTCACTTGCTCTATGATCTGTCCGTAAACCTTTATGTCTACTCTCATTCCTTCTTTTTACTTATTACCATAACTTTAGTCTTTTTGTATTGATTCTCATTCCATACTTTTCTGACACTTGTATCAGTTTATCCATTACTTCCTGAAGCCCTTTTTGATTGCTTGCTAGCATGGCTTGATCGTCATGGCGCAGCGCCTTTAGTAGTACTCCTCCGACTTTTACTCCTTTATCTGTATTCTCCATCGCCTCTTGTACTAATTCTTGATGTATATGTTGAACAACAGCGGTGACAGTGGACATCCCTGCCTTACTCCTCTCCCAATCATACACGATTCACTCAGTTCTCCCTCTATTCTCACCTTCACTGACTGTCCAAGGTATAGGTTTGCTATCAGTCTTCTGTCTCTCCAATCCACTCCCACCCTTTTCAGTGCTCTCATCAAAATCCTCCAATCTACTCTGTCAAACGCTTTTTCGTAATCCACGAAGCATATATAGATATTTTTTATTCTATCCTTATTAGAGTTATGAAATTAACAGTATATAATAGTTTAATTAATATTAGTTTAATTAACAGAAGCTTGGAAGTTAAGGGAAGGGGAGTTATAATAAGAATGATTGAAGACATAATTTTCTTTAATTGAAAACTGCGACTGTCATTTTGCATAAACATTGGAACTTTTTTACTCTTGACTGCCGTCACATGATTGGATTTTGTAGTATAAGTTGCTGCCTATCTGTAATGTAGTAACTAGGGCTGGTCCGAATAGGGGTTTTGAGCTATTCGGACGAATACGAATAGTCGGTTTCACTATTCGACGAATAACGAATACGAATAGTATATACCATACCCTCCCGATGCAAGTCGCCATAATGCGGTCAGCAATAGTGCTGTGTGCTACCACAATACTATTACTACTTATAAGAATCCTCGTATAACTTATATATACGTATAGTTTAGCAACTTCCAGTGTGGACAAAAGACAAATTGAACACGCAAAGTAGAAGTAAAGACTTTAAAGACCATCTGTTCTTACTCGGCCGTGTGTATGTAGGACATGATTATGCATCGCAGTTGTTGTGAACGACGTCGAGGAACCACTGCCGTGAAAATGACAGTACTGCACATAAAAGTGCGCGTTGCTTTAATTTCGTCTTCACAAATATTAAATAACTTCCAAATCGGGCTTCGCCTCTCCATCGCTAGCTGAAGCAATTATATTTGATTTTAATTTTTATTCAAAGAAGAGATTTAATTCAAATACGTTTTACTGACGTTACTGTATGGTTTAACTAATAGATTGACATTTTCTACCACGGATAATTCTTTTAGCGCAAGTTCAGATTAATAGGCCTACATTTGTATAGCACCATTTCGGCTGGGAAAATAGAACAAAATGTTATCCCCGGCACTTGAATTTACAAAACTGAAGTATTAAACTATATGCAATTTTTAATGTCACGTGACCACTATTCACATATGCTTCATCGATTATAAAAAAGCATTCGACAGAATAAATCATCAAAAGTTATTGGAGACACTAAAGTGGGCAGGAATACCAAAACTGGAGCAAAATTTAATATGTAACTTATACTGGAATGAATATGCCACCATAAGAATAAAAGAGGAGGAATCCGAGAAGATAAAAATAAAAAAAGGAGTCAGACAAGGATGCATACTATCCCCTTTACTATTTAACCTATATACAGAGCTATTAATAAAGGAAGCATTAGAACAAACCCCTGGAATGAAAATCAATGGAACAATCTATAACATACTCAGATATGCAGATGATACGGTAATCTTCACAGAAAAAGAGGAAGACCTCCAACTCATAAGTAACAAGCTAAACGACAAAAGCAAAGAATACGGGATGGAAATTAACAGAAAGAAAACAAAAATGATGATAGTAAGCAAACACAAAAAATGAGAAACACAACATCTCAATTGATAACACTAAGCTGGAACAAGTAAAGGAATACAAATATCTGGGCAGTTTCATAACAGAAAACAGACGATGTACAAGAGATATAAATGCCAGAATTGCTATGGCCAAAGAAGCCTTTTGGAAGCAAAAAGAACTACTAAGAAGAAACTTAGACCTAACACTAAAACTACGAATGCTGAAATGCTATGTATACTCGGTTATCACATTCTCCTGCGAATGCTGGACTCTAACAAAGCAGTTGAAAAATAAAATATAGGCCTTTGAAATGTGGTGCTTCAGAAGAATCTTGAAAATTAGCTGGCAAGAGAGAATAACAAATGAAGAGGTACTAAAGAAAATTGGAGAAAAGAGACGACTCTTGACAGAAATTATAAACAGGAAAACACAGTATGCTGGACACATAATGTGTGGCAGTGACTATTTTAAGGATCTGTTTGGACTCCACATCATGACGAGCGCGTTGAGCGCGAGCCTATAAGGGGTCAGGGGCAGAGCTCCCAGTGGGGTCCAGGGGCAAAGCCCCTGGTGGAAATCAGGGCGAAGCCCCTTGAAGCTGACAACATTTAGCTGTTAAAATGTGCTATTTTGCCCTCTCAGGAGTCAGCAAATGCAGCCAAAAATATCTGCCATGCAACACAACAGAAGATGTAGACCAAATGTCCATAGTTTTTTTATCTTCATTATGTAGTAAATGATTAATGTCCATAGTTTTTTATCTCAATTATGTACTATGTAGTAAATGATTAATGGCAGCCACTGCCAGCCAGTCTCAATTCTGTGCTGCAATAACACAGTATAAATCACAAGACCAATACCACGGAATGAGATTAAGCAGTTCAGGTACATCAGTATTATAAGTACTGTTTAGTAAAGTAAACAGTACTTATACTGATGTACCTGAACTCATGTGTGTTTAAAGTTTTTAGACAGTAAAAATGATATTTGTGGACTCCCAATTCTCAGTCTTGACTCCACATTATTGACTTTGGACTCCACATTTTGGTTGGACTCCACGCTTAAAATAGTCACTGATGTGTGGTTCAAGCACAGAACAAGCAAAAGTCCTATTAGAACGCAGATATTAGGGAAACAGGGCCAGAGGAAGACCTAGAAGAGACTGGCTGGACAATGTTAAGCAACACATACAGGAAAAGAACTACGGAAGACTAAAAAGGATTGCTGAAGACAGAACAAAGTGGAAACAGCTCATGACCGTCAACCTTCAGATATGAAGATGAAACATGATGATGATGATGACCACTATTCATCACACTATTCGGTGCCAAAGCGAATACGAAGCGAATATTCGGACCAGCCCTAGCAGTAACATTTACAATGAATGACAATTCACCCAGTCTTACCTAGCTTGCTTAATTAAATTCTTATGACTGCCTATGTACACATGGCAGCCACACTGTAATTTCTTTTTCTTTAAATTGCAGATACTGAATAAATACATCAACAACTCAGTCGAAAATCAGTTCAGAAACTTTGTTGGAGATTCATATCTGGTACTCATCAGTTATATTCTTAAAGTGGTTTCTACTGTTAAAGGCTGTCATGAAACTCTCCAGAGATAAGCAAAACTATCTCAGATCTTGCCGTAATGGAAAACAACATGGGGTTCTTTTGTTAACAACGCCCACAGAAGTTTATCATCTCAACTTATGTGCGTAGCTGGCCGTATTAATGTAAACCAAGCAATGAACGAAGAATAACATCTTTTCTTTAACTCAAAAACTTCTTCAAACAATGAGGAGATAATTCAACATGAAAACTTCATCTTTACAATGTTCAATAGTGAATAAAAGAACAATACTTTAACTTGAAACGTAGACACATAAATTTGTCATTCTGTAGCATTACCGTTCCTTTCCAAGTATAACAGTTAAATATAACTCTCGAGTTTGATGCTTTATCGAAACGTTTACTTTACGTTTTCTAATACTTTTCTATTGAACATATTTTGTTATATGCTCCTATTGAATAGTTTTCCATATAATTCATATTTGTAAAGTTTTCCTTACACCGATTTCAAATACATTTTCAAAACGCCTATTTCAAAACATTTTCTCTAACTTTCTCTCTTTCACTCCCACACGTCATTCTTTTTCTACCACGAGTCCACCACGACCCTCTTCTCTTGTGACTTCCACCAAACTCCTCCTCTGTCTTCTCCCATACAATCTCTCGTACGCCCTCATCTTCATCTCCTCTGTACACCAATAGTCAATCTCTTTCATGCATCAATATAACAGTTAAATATGCATGCACAATATCTATATACACAATGTCACTCGTATCACTTTGTGACACATACCATTTAAAAATATATTTAGCATCTGATGTTTATCATGAAAGCTGTTGTTTTGAACAATGTAAACATATATGCCATTTTTCATGTATATTAGACGCACCCAATTATAAGATGCACCCAATTATGACACAGGTTTTGATAATTTGTGTAAACAAAATTATGGATAAGACGCTCCCATATATAAGACGCGGCAACAGAGTCAAATACTGAATCTCTATTCAGTAACCTGGTTAATTGCAGTCCTATTTGAATGTAGCTGCCTATGGAGAGATAGACAGAGGGGGGAGAGGAGGCTATAATGGGGGAGAAGAAGAGAGATTGCATGGAATTGGAAGTGGTTCCTTGGACCATCATAATGCTATAATAGACCTACATCAATCGTTTAAATACAAACTAATACAAAATTTCTATTCAGGAACCTGGTTACTTGAAATCCTCTTCCACTTGAATGTGGCTGCTGGCAGAGAGATAGAGAGAGAGAGAGAGAGAGAGAGAGAGATTGTCTTGAATTGGAAGGGCATCCCTCCACCGTCATCGAACATTATGTAATGTCTACACATAAGTTGCTTACCTATCAATTACCGAATCTCTATTCAGAAACTTGATTACCGGTAATCACACTCCTCATTCACTTAAATTTGGCTGCCAACGGAAAGGGTGAGAGAGAAACAGAGACAGACAGACAAGGCAGAGATTGCCTTTAATTTTAAGGATTTCCCCTCCACCATCAACCTTCCTAATGCCATAATAGGCTTACATCAATTGTTTAAGTATCAAATACCAAATCCCTATTCAGCAAGCTCGGCAATCACAATCATTTGCCCAATTCTGCTTCAAATTGGACATTTAAACAAAGTTTCCCTCTGCTGTTAGCTGAGGTAGGTCCTGAATAATCTATTGCTACTCTTTATCAGGCAGTTTCACGTGAAGCCATCTGCTCAGGTATCATATTTTCGTACCCTATTGATGTCTTAATAGCATCACTATGTATGTTGACTGATCAGCCATTAGGCATTCAACTTATTGAGCATCAGATGTATCTAAAGAGCATCTGCTTGCAATCTTGGATTACTTATTGATGATAATATAGATGCCAGTTTTTTATGTTCAAAAAATTTTAGATAAGACACCTTTGAATATAAGATGCACCCATGGTGCGATGTATGTAAAATTTCATATAAGACATGTCTTATATGTGCGAAAATATGGTAATTGAATGTTGCCACTAAAAATTGAAATGGAAAAAGTAAAGATGCACCAAGAGTGTTTTTTCATTCTAGTACCAATAGATAATGACTAGTAGACTAAAGGCAAAGTCACAAAACATCACAATAATACAGATATACTTACCAACAGCTATAGCTGATGAAGAGGAAATTACAACCTTCTACGAGGAAATTCAGCATGTACGACAAAAGGCACCTAAGAAAGATTATCTCGTGGTTATGGGTGATTTTAATGTGAAGGTTGGCAACTATGGCAAAGAGAAGACAATAGGAAGATATGGTCTTGGTGAGACTAATGAACCTGGGGAGAGGCTCATTCATTTTTGTGAAGAAGAATTAACAGTTATCAATACTCACTTTAGAAACATCCAAGGAAAATATACACATGGATATCACCGGACAGAGCCCACAGAAACCAGATAGATTATATAATTTCTCCTCAAAAATGGAAGACTCACTTCATAGACTGCACCACTTATCCTGATGCAGATTGCAACACCAATCATCAGCTGCCGATGCAGATTGCAACACCAATCATCAGCTGCTGGTAGCCATAATGAAGATTAAACTAAAGAGACAACAAAGAGCACTCATAATTAGAAGACTGGATGTGGATGAGTTAAAAGATGAAAAGGTGGTAGAATATGCAGCAGAGCTGTGTATTCTACCACCTTTTCACCACCACCAACAGGTTCAAGGCACTAAACAAGCTACAAGAAGAGAATACACCTGAGTCTCTCTGGCAAGAACTTAAAATACTATTGATGGAAAAAGCAAAAAACAATTGGATTTGTAAATAAAAGATGAAAAGAAGGGGCGACAGAGGAAACAACAAATTAGTGCTGCCCAACGATTAATTTTTTAATCGTGATTAATTGTGTGATTAAAAAAATTAATAGCGATTAATCGCATTTCTGTATCAACATTATTCTGGTCCCGAAGTAGTAATTAAATTTAAAGAAACAAAGCACCAGTTGCAGACCAGACTTTCAGACACATGACCACACCACATTCATGTGACCGTGCATAACATTATATAGCACTTGCATCATCCATTTCAGGCAACTTTCAACAAAAACTCGTGACTATCACTTTCAAGCTCAGTTCTTAAAGTTTCTTTAGAGAAATTTGAAGCGATTAACTACGATGCGATTAATTTTTTAATCGCAATTATAAAATTAATCGCGATTAACAGATTAACGCGTTAATAGTGATTAAAAGGCAGCACTAAAAAAATTAATAATTTCAAAAAGAGAGGTGAAGAATAAAGATCCCGATCAGTACAAAAAACTAAAACGACAAGTACAAAGGGACATAAGACAGGATAGGGGCTGTCCATTAATTATGTCAACAATTTAGGGTGGAGGGGGTTTGAAAAAGTTTGACAGTTGTTGACAGGGAAGGGGGGTCAAGAGAAGTTGACGTCAACAATTTCACTTTTTACAAATAATCAAAAACTAGGAAATTTCATGGAATACTACTATTATAATGGAAAAAAGCATGGCAAAAAAGGTCATAACCATCACATTTTGACACTCGACGAGCAAAAAAGGGAAAAATGGTCATCATCGCAAAAAATATTAACCTTGTTATTGGGACCTGTCATTGATCTGGGGGGTCAAAAGTTTTTGACGTAATTATGGGGGTTAACTGAAAGTTGACAGTTGTTGACAAGGGGAGGGGTCAAAAATTGCCCAAAAATTGTTGACATAATCAATGGACAGCCCCATAGAGTCAAACAACTAGAAGAAACATGCGAGGAAATAGAAGCACAAAAAAATGAAACATGTGCAAGTTTTTCCAAGTGACTCAGTCCATTACGAGAAAGTTCAACCCAAACTATAAGGGCGAAAAAAGTGCCGCCTCTGAAAATTCCTGATAAGCAAAAAAAGCGTTATCAACTTCCCAAAAACTCCTGACATGCAAAAAAAACTTATTGCATCATAAAAGTAAAAAATTAAAAATCTTCAAAATGCCGCCTCTAGAGCAAGTGCCGCCCGTGGTGGTTCTCCCCCACTGCCTCCTCGCTATGCCACTGGGTGGAATACCATTACAATTACTCAAAGAAGGAGAGGAAGCAGTGATCAACAGAATGCATGGGATCTGCATGGCATTGTGGGGAAGCAGAGAATTACCTGAAAAATGGACATACTCGTACTTCCTCCCACTACCAAAAAAGGAGATCGTAGAAACTGCGATAGCTATAGAACAATTGCACTGGTGTCACATGCAATCAAAATTCTGAGGACTATACTTGAAAGAATACGAGCAAAAACAGAAAGTGAGCTGGTCATAGAACAAGCAGGATTCCGTAAAGGGAGAGGCACACGCGACCAAATAACAACTCTTAGGATACTTTGAGAAAAAGCAAATAAACAACAAGTACCAGTATACATGTGTTTTGTGGATTTCAGAAAAGAATTTGACCCAGTAAGGCCTGAGGAACTGTGGATAAGTATGATAGAGATGGGATTTCCACCACTTCTAATAGAGCTGCTGACCAAACTGTATAGCAAACAGAAAGCAAAAGTTAAGGTGGCTGGAACAATGTCAAATTGGCTGGAGGTAAAAAAAAGGAGTTAGACAGCGCTGTTTAACTTCATGGCGGAAAAGGTAATGAGAGAAGCACTGGATGGTTTCATGGGTGGCTTCAAAATAGGAGGAAGAATGCTGTCAAATTTAAGATACACAGATGACATCATACTCATCGAAGGTTCAACTGCAGAATTGCAAGATCTTGTTTCCAGGGTGGACTTAATAGGCAGATAATATAATATGATAATCAATATTGCTAAGACAAAGGTAATGGCACTAAAAGACAAGAACTGCACCATCAAAATTTAGAATATAATATTGAAACAGATCACCTTCCCGTACCTAGGGTCAGTGATGTTAACAAGGACTGACCCCAAGGATGAGGCGAAGACCGACCCTCAAGAACGAGGATAAGGATGAGGACTGACCCCCAAGGACAAGGATAAGGACTAGGACCTACCCTCAAGCACAGGAAATGACCTCTGAGGATCAAGTACAAGGACCAACCTCTGTAAGACAGAAAAAAGGCAGAAAGGAAAAGCCAAAGACGATTTCAATTTGAATCACAAAATTAAAAAGCAAAAAAGAAAATGTTGTAAAACAAAATCAACAGTAGAATCCCGCTATATAGGGGACTGCGATAAATACATCGATATATCTGAGTTTCGATATACCCAATTCCAGGTCATATAAAGCCAAAATTTAGTTTTGGCCAAATGTGCATGTCCCGCTATTATACCATCTAAAATATCGATTTTGTGTACAAATATTAAGATCTACATAAAAATTTTATAATAATACCACTATATAAAGAAATCAAATGAAAAAGTATAACCAAAACTTTAAATTATGAAAATCACTTTCTTTAAAATCCCAATGTTTTTGTTTATGGTGGCATTTAACAAGGTCTGGCTGGCTGGCTGGCCGACCAAGCAGACTGATTGACCTTGTGGACAAAGTAGGCTGCAGTAATTAAAGTTTCCAAGTCTCCAATAGCAGCAGTCTTGAGGGGTGATAAAGCAAAACCCCTCCACCGGCTTTGACTATTTGATGACCTGCTCATTCAGCCATAGGTATAAACTCTGTAAAAAGGGGAGACCCTTCCTCAATGCCCTCCCCTCCCTACTTGAGAGGTTAGGCCCTCTCAAAGTGGGGAGGGAGCTTGACCCTAGCCAGGGCCATGTACTAGCACAGCCTGATAGATGTCTCATTGGTCCCGGCTACAAAGCTTAGAGCAGAGGAGACAATAACTGATTATATCAAAGTTTTCCCAAGGCCATTGACCAAAGTCAAATATTTATATTATCAGTACAATAATATTGAAATGGCATACAGCTAATTTTATCTTTATAAGAATTTTTCAAGGACTAGGTAACAAGGACAAGGAAAAGGACCGACCTGCAAGGATGAGGATAAGGAGGAGGACTTCAAATTGGTCCTTAAGGACAAGGGCCAGGACAAGGATTAACATCACTGCCTAGGATCTATCATTTCAGACGACACTTTGAGTAAAGTTGAAAAAGAAGCAGATTGAATAAAGGACGAGCGGCAGGAGCATCACTAAACAAGCTATGGAAAAGGGTGTCCAGACAAAATAGCGCACGACAAAATCGCGCCGACAAAATCGCGATGACAAAACAGCGCCAACTAAACAGCACCGACAAAATAGCTCCAAAAACCCTGACAAAATAGCGCCGACATAATCGCACGATATGAACAGAGCGACAATAATAAATAGATCTCATACTTGGCTATGAGATGTCAAGGATATTAGAGACATTTTTCACAGTTTAGTATTTGCTTCTATGTTATTGATTAATATGAAGAGACATTTTTCACAGTTGTAACATTATTGTTTACTACGTTTATTAACTGTTTGTACTTATATAATATCATGAATGATTGTTCTTCTAAATTACATTAGTCCTGATGTTATTGATTAATATAAAGAGACATTTTCATAATTATAATAGCTTTGGTATTGTATTAATTTTAATAAACAGGTTAAGTTGAAAGTTGTGCTCTCTATCGTTTCTTGCTTCGACGGTATTTTGTCAGCGCTATTTTGTCGTACACGATTTTGTTACGGTACCATGGAAAAGTCATAGAATCTCTGTGAGCACCAAAGATCGACTACTGAGATCACTGGTTGGTCGCTACATACAGCTGCAAAAGCTGGACAATAATGAAAGAAGATGAACAGCACATACAGATATTTGAAATGAAAGGCCTAAGGCAAATAATGAGAGTTTCTTGGAAAGCAAAGAAAATGAATGAATAGGTAATGATAAAGCAGGGGTGCAAAGGACCCTACTGGAAACAGTAAGAAAAAGAAAACAGAATTACTGGGGACATATTGTGCAAACAAATCAGGAATGTCTAGAGAAAGAAATAATACAAGGTACAATGCCAGGATAATGAAAAAGAGATAGACCAAGAAAAAAAGTGGGAAGACAACATCAAAGAATTGACAGGACTCACTATAGAGCGAGCGACAAGAGCAGCAGAAGACTGTAAAACTTGGAAGAAGGCAGTCCACAATGCAGTATCTCTTTGGAGCGAAGACGGTTAAGGACAAGACAAGACCAATAGATCAGATACATCAGAACAGCAAAAGTAAATGACATTTGGAGAACTTTATTGTTGACCTGCTTGGCCTCCAATCCTCAGCAATGAGGATGGATGACCATACTATGCCATACCAATGTAATGTAAACTTGTTGTGACACTGGTAGTCTGGCAGAGAGTCTTAGAGAATAGAGATGGAGAAAAAGCAGCATGGCTGAGAAGACAAAGAAGGTAAACTATATGCAGGTTCTGCAGAGTTGAAGACCTCTTAAGATTTAGACCGTTATTTCTATGATCTTTGGTTTTTCGATGATAGCCAACATACTTTCGCTTCTAAAGAAATTTATATGAATTGGGTTAATGAGTTTGACTGCAAAATTATATTGAATTGCTGGCTAGGTTACATAGAGGGACAATGATTTGAATGTACTTGCAATAACTAGTAGAGGTGATGAGGCTTATCAACAGCTAAACTTAGAAAATATTTTTCACCAGTAATTATCGCTGCTGATGAAGAGGCCCAAGAATTCTGTGTTTTTGTGTATATCATCTATATATAATTTTTAAAAGTTTCAATATCTCAGTCATGGCTGTCATAAAATTTTAATTTTAAATTTTTGAGAAGACTGCCTGAAACTGAGAATGTCATTGCAAATGTTACATTTTTCTTTTCATATTCTTGTAGCATCAAACTAGATAGTTGTCAATATTATTATGGGCTGCGGTTTAATTACCAGTATGCAACTGGGGACAATATTTTAGCAAATGTTTTAATGCACCTCATTTTCTTGAAGAGGCCTATTTGGCATTCATGGCTGTCATCGACTGGTTCTCGGCATCAGAACTGCGGTTTAATTACCAGTATGCAGTTAAGCAACGTCGAGCGCGGTTAGTACTTGGATGGGTGACCATTCCCAGGATCTAATCGTGGTGCGGCGACCAACCAAGCCGTTCATCGCTTAGGCGTCGATAAATTGGTAGCAGCACTAAGCTGCGAAGGTAAAACGCAGGTCTAGAGAAAGTAATGGCAACCTACTCTAGATTAATGGCTTAAGCCACCTGCATCGCTGCTTGCCTAGTACCGGAGATCAGCGCCGGAAACCCTACGCTCGTTTGAGTATGGGACTACCTTTACCTTTACCTTTACCATTTTCTTTCATTTTCTCGCATATGTGATTTCTGCATAAATATGAGGTAATTTTATCTGCATTTTTGCTATTTTCGTCACATATATTACACTTTTTGCCATTTCCCTAATATAGGCATAGATTTACAGTGGATCAATGCCTGTTTGGATGACCTTTATCTGCTCGTAGGCCTCTTTACCGAAAAGCACTGCAATTCCCAAAAATGTGTGAGGCAAAAGAAGCACATAAATACAAAATTCAGGCAGATAAATGTGAAATGTCCACATTTCTCCTGCATACCTAGGACCTCTGAATTCCGCATATTTTCCAAAAATCACTGCATTAAACTGGCCACCCTAGATAGTGATATTTCAAATGTGTTCACATTAAAAGCTGGGCTTCCATAGGGCTAAGTCCAGAGACAGAAATCATTCATTTGAGTGTCTCTGAGTAATAATATAAGAGGCACTATATAAATTCTTTATTACATTGCATTCATAGCTTAGTCATAAGACCTCATTCACCTCTTTTTAAATGTCATCATCATTATTATCAGTAATCATGAGCTTATTGCCCTTTGGCATATAATGTAAGTAAGTAAGTAAGTAAAATCTTGTTGATTTCTATAGCACTTTCAAAAGCAGCACCGTGGGAGTTCCTTAGTCACAGGAGCTTACCGGTAATTTTAGTATGAAGTAGCTATCGCTGTTCAACCATGTCACTTGATTATCTCCGGACACTCCTGCCAACCAGATTTTGGATATTCATGTGCACTATGGAAGCAAGCAGCCTCCACACCCTACCTGTAAGCAACCACGTGCAGTCATCCAAGGAAAACATGGCTGGACCAAATGAAACCATTCACCAACTCATTACCAGCTCTGTGGTCGGACGCGATCAACTTGGGTCATGGAGTGACGCAACGGCCCTAGTCGGCTATGCGATGACGACAACGATGAACTATAACCAATTGAATTAAAATTTTCTTAAAAGTATAGAAATTCACAAACTCATAATTAGGCATATGAGTCATCTAGTGGAGACCTGTTCCTAGTCATTTCCAGTGTTTATCTGTGCCAGTGTTTTTTCATGTGACAACCTCAGTTATTTGCCTCAAGTTTATTTTATTCTTGTCATTATGACTTTCTAATGCTTTTAATCATGTTTTAAGCATGCATTGTCATTATCATCATTGCCCTGTGACATTTATTGTCATTGAAAATAGATTCTTTTGTTGGACTTTCTTGTTTATCCTGCTGGACCAAGAGTTCGTGATCATATAAGTCATGGAGAGGTGATAATCTCTGAAGTACCACAAATCACAGCTGCACATCTAATTTGGCTGTGTTATATCATTGCCATTCGTTTCGTGCCTAATTACCCAGCATGCGCTCAGGTTGGCATTTGTTCTTTATTCTTAACAATAATTTATACATTCTTATAGTTTTCATGGACTCAGAATGTAAACTTCAGTGCTAGGACAAAAGGTCCGCGGACAAAATGCCATGCACAAAATGTCCTTGGGCGAAATGTCATGATATTATTATAATTATAAATTTTTTAAAATTTAGTAAAAATTAAATTTTGGTTGTAACTAAAGATAGTCTTTATGAATTATAGCATCAAACAATCAATTAATGAACTCATAGCGTACTATGTTATTTCAAAAGAATTCCTAAAATTTTAATCCAGTCTTTGCTAAATTTTTCCAGTCTTTGCTAAATGAAGTTGAAAACTTTTATTGAAACCTAATTCAAACAAATTCAAGCAACATTAATTACCGTATTTTCACGCATATTCGCATGCGGTAAACAAGATTTTGCAAGCTACACAGGGGCCGCGCAGTATATTCGAGTGCACAGTATTTAAAAATTATTTTACTTGTACAGTTCCTTACCAATACAGTGTATTTCTATATGGAGTGTCATTAGAAGTAGAATGGAATGAATAAAACCATAAAGGTAAGATATACCAGTATATAAACACAAAGCTAAGCCAACCAAAGACTATGAATACATGAAGAGCTAGAAGTAGAATTCAATCTTCTGGAAAAAATTACATTCAAATATGAATTGTTTAACCACAATTTAAATAACGATTTCTTAAATGATTTTTAATATTGATTTATTAAAATGAATTGTTGAAATAAGAGAATAAGATTTATTGTTATTGTTGTTTCTTAATTAAGTTAATTTATCGGTTTGACGCTTTCCGGCTGCCTTGCACATGTATGCGTGTGCCTCGGAAAATCGTCATTCTTGGTAGTTTGCCAGCATCTTGAGCTTGGTTATAACGCTAGTTGTGTGGAGTGCAGACTTCTTGTTGTTTTGGGTGGTTCTTTGCACTTTCTCAGGTAGATTTGGACGTTTTTGGTCATTCACCGTCGAGCATCTGGACCACCATCTTGACCGGCTGCCATTCAATTGATATGGCTGGTAGAACTCTAGACTAGATACATGCTCGAGAATGCTACGACAATGTATTTCAGATTAGATCAATGTTTTCCAACGTGAGGTGCAGGCCCCACCAGTGGGGCATGGAAAAATTTAGGTGGGGCTTGAAAGTTCAGAGCAGTCATGGGCCCCTAAACAATCTTAATTTTAGGGGAAAACTTTTGTGAAAAGTTTAGAATTTTCTACATTCTTTTCATTTTATGGTAAAATTTCCACATAAACATCAAGTGACGACTTTCTTTTGCTTATTAGGACTTTTCGGGGAGTATCAATCTTTTTCTATTCTACTATTCTAACCCCTCACAGCACTATCATATTTATTATGAGATAAGGTCCCCTACAGATTGCCAGACCGATTAAATAAAATTCTTTGAAGTCAGGAGTTAGTAAGCACATAAAAACACCAAGTAAATATAATAATAATAATAATAATAATAATAATAATAAGCAGTCCATCAAAATCGATGATGGCAGATCACCTGTGAGTCCATAAATGATCTATGACTAGAGTCTGTTTACATTCATATGTGGATGCGCTTATGGCTATATAGTCCAATTTTTGCTGCACACGCTTTTCCACAGTGGTTACATATGTAATCCGTTGTAGAGGTGGAGTCTAAGTTTGCACGGTCCTTCCGCTCCTGACGCTTTCTTTCAAGTTCAACTATCCGATTAGCCTCCAAAATCATCGCACCATCGTTGATGACGTTGCGCCAAAGAGTGCGATTGGAGGCCTCTTCTTCCCACTTGTTAATGTTGATTTTGCATTTCTGCATGGTTGCCTTTATCTGGTCCTTGTATCGCTTATACTGACCACCTTGTGTCCTGTGTCCATGAACAAGCTCACCATACATAATAATTTTTGGCAAACGACCATCCTCCATTTGAGAAACGTGTCCAGTCCATCTCAACCATATCCTCGACAATGTCGCTTCCACACTAGTGCAGTCCACTCTTTTCAGCACCTCAGTGCTTGGCACTTTGTCTTGCCACTTTATAGATAGGATGGATCGTAGGCAGCGATTGTGAAAGGCCTCAAGGGCTCTGATATGGCGTCGATAGAGAGTCCAGCATTTGCTACCATATAGTATAGACTCACAGGTTTTCGTTTGCAGGTGCATGAAATATTATTAGTGCCATGGGGCTTGCACTGTGCCCGTTGGCACTCTCTCGCCCTCAACATCAGAAGTATCCATTGGCCTGCTCAGAGCTGGACGACTGGCTGATGACGGGTGCAGCCACGATGATCGTTGTGGCACTGCAAGGTGACTGGTTGTTAGTGATAGGTCGGCAGAGGTAGCCATCGGTTTGAACGATTTTGCGACAACCATATGCACAGGCGGAAAAGAGTTTTTCGAACTGCTCGGCATGGAGGGTGCATACTGCGAAGTGCATAGAGATAATGCGCAGTATAAACCAACATGTCGGCCTCAGTTCCGAACGGAGTGTGTTGTGTACACTTTCAGAGAATGTACAGCAAAAATCCAAACACAAAAGCATCCGATAGACGCTACACAAGAAGCAGGAGCATATTAACTCGACTTCTGTAAAGTTTTTCCATAATTTTAATCGAACTGCTTAGAGAAAAATATAAAATTACAGACACTAAATAATGGTCAGTGAACACGCCAATGGCGCCACCTAGCAAAACCACAACCAGTGCAGAGTGAGGGAAAAAGGCTGGGAAACACTGGACTAGATGGAATGACTTCTGTCGTAATCTTTGCCTGGAATTTCACCTTGGGTCGGATCTGCCAAGTTCAGTGATTGATTACCAGTATACTCACGGAACACCGCATCTCAGGAATTCACTGCTTGATCTTGCCATGCGGAGAATTCCTTGCAGCACCTCTGCGGAATTTTAACATCTTCTGTGCTTTGTCGATTTATCTGCTACAAAGGTTTCTGTTGTGTTAGGCCACTTTCTACAGGATTTATTGCTGTATTCTTAAGGCAACAAATGCCTTCATTCCATGAAAACGGGCTTTCAAGATCATCATCTTACGTTCGTCATCCACATGCCAATGTTGTAAAAGTGCCTTTGACTTTTGCTATGTTCTGGCACTATAGAAGTTGTCTCAAATAACTACATACATACAATATGTAATTTATTAATTTCCAGTGTTACTTTTATTCGTATTAGATGCAGATTGCAGAGTATCCTTCAAAATCTGATTCATCAAAGTTATCGTTGAACAAATCAGTAACGTTCTTCAGCTGGTCATCCATTATATGGGAAGCAGTTTCACTGTCACTGGTTTCAGTGCCATCATTGTCGTCGTTGCTGGTAGTCATCTGTTTGTATACAATCCCTGCTTTCCTGAAGCCATTGCATGTTGTTTTAAATGGTCTCTTTCTGCCAGGCCGAATAGATCCATTTGCACACTTCCGTGAATGAAGCATGCTTCAGACACCCTGACAGTGTAAATTTATGATCACCCAACTTGCACAGGGGTGTAATCCTGACATCTTCATCATTGGGGGAGGTAGAATAATTTTTTTTAAAGTATACCCACCCATTGTACCATCACCCCATTTTGGGAGATATTGCAAATTATGGTGGGATTTTTAAAATGTCTCCTTTCTTGTGTATCAGTATTATAATTGCTTTTATCCAGTCTAATAGTGTTTTCTCAGTTTTCCATACTGCTGTTATGACCCGATGTAGCCATCTGATTGTACACACACCAGTGTTTTGGAGCATTTCTGCTGTGACATCGCAATAATTAATTGAAGCATATGCACCCACAGAATGAGGTTTGGATGAGAAGGACAAATTCTACAACAACTTACAACATCTGATAGGCGAAACACCAAGACTCAGGCCCGTAGCAAGTGGGGGTGCAGAGGGTGCAGCTGCACCCCATGAAAAAATCAGGGGGTGCAGTGCACCCATAGAGGATAAGGCTGTTTTTCAATTTTTTGCTTATGAGAATTTTTAAATAGAAGAAAGAGATTATGACGATTTTTGCTTGTCAAGGCTTTTAGGAGAAAAAGTAAATGTAGTCACGACTCTTTTTGATTGTCAAGACTTTTATGAGAAAAAGTAAAGGTAGTCACGACCTTTTTTTCGTCGTCGGGGTTTTTTCAGAGACATTTTTTTTCTCGTAACAGCTTTTATCTTGGGAAAATCTGCACCCTCTGCTGAAAATTCATTTTGACGTGCCTGCCAAGACTTGACCTTATCTTGCTCCTTGGAGATTTCAATGCAAAAGTTGTGAATAATGCTGGAGTATGGAGGAAAATTATATGAAAGTATAGAGTGCAAAGGGATGAAAATGATAATGACACCAGATTACTTAAATTATGCAGCAACAACAATTTGTGTATAACCGATTTATAAAAAAATGTGTAGGAAACTCACATGAACCTCTCCTGATAGCAAATCAGAAAACCTGATAGACTATGGGGCTGTCCTTTAATTATGTCAACAATTTTTTACCCTTCCCCTCTTGTCAACAACTGTCAACTTTCAGTGACCCCCCATAAAATTATGTCAAAAACTTTTGACCCCCACTAAGACCAGTGATGGGTCCCCTAAAAAGTTTAGAATGTTATTATTTTTGCAGTGATGAGACCTTTTGCCTTTCTTTTGTTCAATGTTCATCAAGTATCATAATGTGGTGGTGGTGACCTTTTTTGCTTGTCAGGCTTTTTTCCGTTGTAATAAATAGTATTCCATGAAATTCCCTAATTTTTTTATCATTTCTAAAAAAATTAAATTGTTGACGTCAACTTTTCTTGACCCCCTCCCTCTGTCAACAACTGCCAAACTTGTTCAAACCCCCTCCCCTTCCTAAGTTGTTGACATAATTAATGGACAGCACCTATGTCATCACTAGAGAAGAGTGGTTGACATCAATGAGAAAGAGAAAAGTATACAGATCTGCAGAAATTAATTCAGGTCACCACCTTGTTGTGTTAGAGATAAAAGTTAAACTAACTGGAAAAGAGTGCTAAGGAAAAGGCACTTCAATACATAAAAATTAGATCAAATGGATGTACAAAATAAATTTCAACTAAAAATACAAAACAGATTTGAGGTGCTAACAAACATGACAGATATTGACAAAATCCAAAAAGATCCAGAAATAGAATGAGAACATTTCAAGACAGGAATTAATAAATTGGCAGAAGAGAAACTAGGCTAGAGAAAGGTAGAGAAAAAGAACTGGATATCTGTAGAAACAGAAGAACTGCAGGCAGGAATAAGAAAATCTAAACAAACAGCCATTAATCCTGGTAAGAATGGGATTGAAACGTCTACTGAACTAAATGAATTAAGAAAACAGCTAAAGAAACGATTAACCAGAATAAGAATAACATGTTCTGCACTGAAACTGAAGACACACCTTTTTGGAATCTCCTACCAGAAGTCTCTGAAGCGCTCTTGACTATGGCCTTTGCCAGGAATATAGTGCTATATAAATTGTCATTTAATAATAATAATAATGTTGGAAGAGATAGCAAATGATATGGAAGATGCTTACAAATGAGAAGATAGAAAAAACTCTGCAAAAGTCAACAAACTAAGTGGAGGAACAATAACAAGATAATACACATTGAACCAATTAAGGATAGAAATGGAGAAATATTAATGGAGAAGGAAAGGATCATGGCCAGATGGAAAGAACATTTTGATGAACTACTAAATTGAGAAGACCCTAACAACCCCGAAGAAACATTTAATAAAATCAATCAATCAGAGGCAATAGTTACTGAGAAATTTTTTTAATTACATTGTAATTAATATGATTATACATAACTTGTTTTTAGAGTGAATTCAACAAGAATATTGAAAAAATAGTGAATGAATATACTTCTCTATATCATCCATTATCAGTTATCAAGAAAAAAGTTAGTAAATCATCATTATTCAAAGCTATAGCTTTATAGAATTGTACTTGGTTTCCTATCACTACCTGTATTTGAGAGCTGCCCACGGTTTGAACCAATAGATTGAATAGATTATAATGGCAATGCACTTCAGCTTATCTAATATGGCTATTTCTTCTTGAAGACCGTATACTGTTATTATTATTATTATTATTATTATTATTATTATTATTATTATTATTATTTTTATTATTATCAGTGCTGAAAGTCTGTGAAAAAAGGTGCAGGAACTCTCTTGGCACTGAGGTGTGTTTTGTAAAGCAGTGGTACCATTTGTACGAGCACTAGAGATGTGCAGGTACAGCAAAATGCCTACCCTACTCATACCTGGGCAAAAACTTTTTTACCCTACTCTACCCATACCCGCTAGTGCTATACCCATACCCGACCCATACCCGAAAGCTGTGTACTCGATATCTTACTTCTTTGTCTCACCCTGTTACTGCATCAGTTATACTACAGTAATTGCAGTTACACCCTTCCCTTTATCATCCAGGGCACCTCGGCATAGGGGCTACTGGCTACCATCAATTACGGTTGAAAGTATATACTGTACCACCCAATCACCTATATAATATCGATTTGCATTGTACTATATTGATTGGGCACTGGGGGAGGCAGTATAGGATACTGTATTTTCATTCACCCATCATGATGAGATATCTGAGCTGCCCTGGACGAAATTGGGATAACTAATTCATTGTAAATAGCACACATGTTTAGATTAGGACAGATCTAGGACTTAGGAATCAGGGTAATCCACTAGGCAAATAGTAGGCCCGAGTTCTCTCTGGGGTTCTGGACTACTGGTTGGTAACATTGTGTAATACAACTAGTCAGCTAGCCTAAGCCTACATGAATGTCGGACATGGATTAGAACTTCTAGAATCTGGAAGACTCGATGGGCTTGTTTAAAATATTTAGTTGATATAGTTTAGCTATGAGCAGGCATTACAGCTGAAGTTAAGCAACAAAACGATTTACCAAAGGAACTTTCTTGCTGGAGGAGTCAGAGGACGCCATTAAAATTATAGATTTATTATTATACACTACACTGTACTTTACTGATGATGTCAGATGACGTCATCTGCATTTCCTTTATGCTTTCAGTACCGTAAGTAAAATGCATGCTGTCTGACAAACTGAATGTGATATACAAGTTACACTAATACTGTACACTTTACTCAATAATATTTTTCTATTACTGCATTGCTAATTTGCTATATTAGTGAGAAATGAAAGTATCCCCGTTGCGCTATACTTGTACCCGTAGCGCTATACCTGTACCCAACCCGTACCCGAAAAATTGTGTACCCTACCTGACCCATACCCGCGGGTATGGGTACGGATAGGGTATACCCGCGGGTACGAGTATAACCGCACATCCCTAACGAGCACCCTCATTAAATCTGAATAATGTTTAAAGTAGCGTTATTTACCTAAACCGATAACAATGGGAAGTTTTCAAAAAATCCAAAAATTGTATTCAACAAATGTTCACATATAATTCCACAATTTTATAGAATCATCATCTGATGTATCTTCCCTCTTCCTTTTCAAACTTTTTGTGTCAATGGCTGAATGTCGCCCTTGAAGTAACCAAGAATCCACATACTTGGAAGGATCAAAGCAAATAAGAGGTGGTCCAGCTAATTGGATAAATAAAAGTTTAGAAACTGTTATTGTCAGCAAAGAAGCTCTTATTGGGGTGATGATGAGATTCATCTGTGAAAACCCACACTCACTTTCGCGTGACGAAATTGGAAGAGTGTGTAATAGCAGGAGCAGCTTATGTGAACATCTCTTTTCCTGAATATACTCACAATATGCATGAATCATATCTCTTTCGTTCAATTGCAGTCTGTGCGATAACTTTTTTATTTCCTTTTCGCCAAATGTAATTTGCAAGTTGCCTTTTTCAGTCCAGTGATTTTAGTCAAGGACGCAAGACCAATTTGCAAATTCTGCATCACTGCCATCAAGTAGCCTTTTTGCAATGACTCCTTCATTTTTGCATATAATGCAACAGGATCAATAGGGGTGGATCCTTCTTCGAGTCTTTCCGATGGACCCTTGTCTTGTCATGTTGAAATCTGCGTTAAAGTCTAAAAGCCACCTAATACGGCTCTAATTACAGGGGACTATTGGTCAATCTGGCATTTGTAGTGAAGGAGATATTCCTGGTCACTGTTTACTTGCTCCCCACTGGACCATTCCTTAAGTAGCAGAGGGGAAGGGCAACAGAGAAAGTGGAAATCTGAACCTGTGGTCAATACTGCTGGCCTTGAATCCTGTTATGGATGCCCCTGAATTTGGACTATATAACACTGGAAAACATGATTTTCTTATCTGTAGAAGGTAAAGGTGATTCAGATGGTGCAACTGACACCGCTGATTCCAAATCTGTAAGATTTTTGCTGTACTCCTCTGTTTAAATGTTATCCCCATCTAATTGTTTTGCATCGTATACTGTCAAGAGTGTCATGTCATGCATTACACTGGTTTATAAAAACATTTTTGAAAAATTGTATACGTTTTTCAACTGTTTTTGACAATTTTATACTGCTAAAATTGAAAATAAACTGGTTTCTTTGAATCAGGTCAGGCACAAAAATTTGACTTTTAAAAATCTAGCCTTATAACTAAATATTGTATTATTAAATTAGGGCTTCCAAAAAAACATTTTGTCAGTTGTCTCAAAACTTCTTTTTGGGCATATCAAGGTGCTGATTCCAAATATAGATTATTTTTCTATCAAAATCTAGTTTTTAGTGCAGCCATATACTTTTCTAGTACCAACGTTCTGTATAATTGCCTATATCATTGGTAAAAAAAAATTTGTGTTGCCCTGCTGCCTTCAACAAAAGTAAGACCTGTTTCTTAGTATATTTATGGATCATGATTCCAGTTTTGACATCAGATTTCCTCTATTAGCTCTATTTTTTTAGAATGAGCCATATATCCTACAGTATATTGGAAGTGCATGATTATATATATTTGCTCTATGTAGCTTTTGTTTGCTCTCACCTAAAGGTCTTTGTTAATAACATTAAAGTTTTTTATATTTCCAGAAGAAATCAACAAAATATATTCTCTGTATAATAAATTATATACTTAATTAAATAAGATGATTCATGACAACTGTTTTGAGGTAATTGTGGATGCAGGAGCAGCAATAGACCTCCAGGACACATTTAGAAATACAATTGCATGTTAAATGCTTACTGGAATCATTTTTTCTGATTTCTAGTGTGACAAAATAAATGACAACTAATTCACTCATTAATATATTTGTATCTAAAACATGTATTTTCGATTTATTAACAGCCATCTGTTCAAATATAGAATTCAAATAGATCTTAATTCTGCATTTAACGTATTTTAGTAAAACCAAAATATAACGATGGGTTGCGTATCTCAAAAACTAGAGCCTGATTTTTAAAACGGATAACATTCTTGGAATCAGCTGGCACCAAAATTACACAAGAACAGGTCTTACTTTGCAGGCAACAAACTGTGTTTTGACCATTTCATTATAATAAAATCTGCATATTTAAATAGAAAATACATGCATACTGTATTGAAAAATCAATTATCGATATATAAAAAAGTTGACCTGATTGAGCAAATCCATGGTTATATTTAAGATTTGGGACATCCAGTGTCCTAAATCTGTTAAGAAAACTCAGACATAAAATTTCATGTAAACCAGTGTTATGTTTTAATAGTTTCCAGAATATACAATTTTTCTATTTGCTCGTAACTAAAAATTCAATGATAGAAGATTTTGGTGGTTATATGAGAATTTAGCATAGCCTAATTGTATTAAATCACCACAATTCTTATCAGTTAATGAAAAAAACTTTTTTTTGTTACTCAGTGTAATTAATTACTTGCTTATGTTGCCAGATCTGTACCACAGAAAAGTCACCACAATGTGCAACTGACACCATGATTTATCGCAGATTCTTTCACTCCTCTGTCTTGATGATAACTGCTGGCAGCGTGATATGTGAGTCAGATCAGTGGGGGGGGGGAGTGGAGTTTACCATTTTCCCATTTCCTCTTACTCCTTGCTATGTAAAGAGTGAACAAGTCAGTAAGCAGTGACAAAGAATTTCCTTCCCAATTCCTCTCTACAAATATCACATTAGATAGGGCTTCATCCTGCTGGTGTCTAAACCGTTTAAGCACTCAAGGTGATACTGTGGATATAGATTATGCTAAGTAAAATCTAGGCTTGAGTGCAGCAGGCTTTATCGAAGTACCAACCTTCTGTAAACGACTTTCAAGACCTGGCTGTACTTCAACAAATGCTAGAGTGCGAAAGATTATGGAACCTGCCAATAAGTTTTGATGTATAAGTGTGTGGATTTATCATAATGAATGAGCACAAATATGAAATCTCTGACTTATATGAAAACCTCCATGGTAGATCAATAAGTTTTTATAATATAGTAGCTTTTGATAGTTTTTATAGATATGACGATTCCCACAAATTATATTCTCTGGATAATTTATATACTGGACAAAATGATGCCGAGGACAAAATGTGCAGGATAAACTGTCATGGAGAATTTGCATTTCTGTCATGAGAACAAAATGTCAGCGGAAAAAATGTCAGGCAACAAAATGTCAGATTTGGAACCTTCAAGTGTTATTTTCGATTTATTAAGGATGACATTTTATCACTGAAATGACATTCTTAAATAAATTTTGAGCGAAAGCTGAAACATTTTGTCCGTGACATTTCAAAAGTTATAGCTGATTTTTGTTCTCGTTGATTTTGTGCTTATACACTTTCCATGGCTTGATTGAAGACTCTTTTACAAACAGCTACCCGTTTTTAAAGTGTAGGCAAAACCATCCTTGTAAACCGATGCTCTGATATTTAATCTGTAATCATATATGTAGATTAGATTTTAGAGTCAATTTTTTGAGCAGTTTTAAACCTATTTGTGCCTGCGATGTTAGCATGGTTTTTTTAAGATCCGGGCTCGCCAGTCTCTCGTTTTAGGCCGCTTTAAGGCACACTTGAGCTACTAGTCGAAAGCTCTTGGTTTTAATATTCCAGAATGACCAATTAGAATGCTCACCCAGCCAACCAATCAGAACGCTTGAAGGTAACCAATGAGAACATCACACAGCCAACCAATTGAACGCTCACACAGCCAAGCAATGACTTGTACTTGTACTTAGAAGGTAACCAATCAGAATGCTCACACAGCCAACCAATCAGAACGCTTGAAGGTAACAGAGGCACAGAGGAAGGATTTTAATGTGATAGATAATTATTTGATCGCAGCTGTTTCCGACAGTCTGAAGATGTCGGCCGCCATATGAGCACAGACAGTTACTCTGGGCAGAAAGGATTGTTCAGTGCTCGGAACATCAGTGAACATTTGTAAACTATATGCTCTGAAATAATTTATGATATATAATGATACGAATGAATATATATATGATATATATATGGTTTGTCTATTAAGGCGTTGCAATCATTTCCTTTATCAGTTATGTCAGCGAACCAATTGTTAATTAATAGGCATCACATCCCTGAGGTAGTGCCATTTTGGCTGTTTGCACATGTTTGTGAGTTCTTCGGATTATTGCTGTTCTTAACAGTTTTACTGACATCTTGTGCTTGATTTTTGTGCTAATGGCAGATATTATTGCTTTCTAGGAGTTCAATGACCGTCTCTGTAATTTCTCTGTGCATTTTGTACACTGAATGGATCAAATTTCATGTTGTTTGGTGTCGACGTGGTTGGTCCCCATCTTGTCTAGCCTCTCATCTTGTTGATGTGGTCTGTCCAGGCTACTTCAGGCAGCAATTGTTTCAGTCCTTGTGCGGAGTTCCATTTCTGGTCAGTTCTGTCAAGTTTGGCAACATAATTTCTTGCAAAAGACCATCCTCAGGAGTTCACTGTCTGATTTTGCACAGGGAGATTTACTCTGAATATCTATACCAGGGGTGCACAACCTTTTAAGGACGAAGGGCCACATTTTTCGGTCCCAAGACTCCGCGGACCACATGCGCATTTTCTAATGCAGAAGTGGTACGTTGACAGTAACCGTTAACCTTTTAAAGGGGGAATTAAATTTTTTAAGTCATCCCCCAACGGGGGAATTAATTTTTGGAAAAGGCGTTCGTATGAAAATGTGAACATATACGTTATAAACTTACTATATTTCAGGCTATATAGAAGCTAGAAAGATGCGGTTTGCACCGTTGTTGAGCATTTTTATTGCTCTTTCTATCCATCCGTGCCAAAAGAAAAAAGTTGGGGATAGGGACCACTCTACACCTCAAAATCGGACCTCTTCCCAACATTTTTTCAAATTTTGATCAAAGGTCAATAGGTAAACCCCCAAATGTGAGCGATAGAGTTCTAGAGGAGGGTGATTGGAACAGAATGGTGCAAAAAAATTTTGAAGATCGGACCATATTTGGGGTAGCTATGAAGTTTCATACCCCAAGTGTCAATTGCTGGTTGAAATGACAATTACGCGAACGGATTTTCAATGTGAAAAACCGAACAACTCAGTATATTTCAGGCTATATAGAAGCTAGAAAGATGCGGTTTGCACCATTGTTGAGCATTTTTATTGGTCTTTCGAACCATCCATGCAAAAAAAAATTTGGGGGGTAGGGTCCCCTCTACACCCCAAAATCAGACCATGTCGACAAAAAATTTTCAAAGCTCAATTAAAAAAATTTTCAGCGGTGACCCCCAACTGTGAGCGAGAAAGTTGTAGGAATGTGTAATTGGAACAGAATAGTGCAAAAATTGTGAAGATCGGACCATATTTGGCGTAGTTATGGCCTTTCTAGCCTCCAGCTGAAGATTTTTCCTATACATTTTCCAGCCTTGGTTATTGCACAGCCAATATCTCTTGCATATATAGTCAGCATTATCGAAAACGGTGCTGCCGCCTATCGAATGGATGTGAGCTAACTCGGTTGCCGCGTTGGATTTTTGAAAATCGTGCAGGTCCACAGTACACAGTCGCTTATATAGCGCACCGTTTATAGACAGCAAACGCCGTTTCGTTATGGTTTTCCGCCGCCGTCTTTAAACGGCTAACTCTTAGAAGAGGTTAATAACAATATTTAATATGGTTATGGATAAAATTTAATTCGACAGGACTAATGGAATTAATAGCATTTCTGATGACTACACTCAAACCAGTAGGAAAAATGGAATTGGAATGATTAGTACTGTAATTTAAATGTAGAATTAAAGGTTAAGGCCTTGTTAATAAAAAACACTATGACACTGTTCAATTATTAATTCATAAAATTAAAAAACCAAAGGTCAATCATCTTTTTTTATACCCAATGGAGTTGTTAAGACTGAACGTCTTTAACAATCTTATTCATATTTTGTGGTAGTTCAGTGAGTTCACTTGTTGCAACTTTCAAAACTGAGCACTCAACCTGAACCCTAGAACATTTTTGTTCAATTTCATTACAGAAAATGTTTGTTCACACAAGTAAGTGCTTCCAAATAGTCGCGAGGGCTTTAAAGTGACCCCAAGGCTTTATTGCTTTCATATTTTTAGCGATGCAGAAGAAGTCGTTTATTTCCAAAGGTCTCAGTCGCCATCAATTCAAGTTATTTATAGAAGAGACTGGTGCCTCTCACCTTAACATGCCATATTCACAGTTGTGAGAGAGCAGATGACGAATTTTAGAATGCTTTGTTGAACTGATAGCAAAATTCGTGAATTTCAGCAAGGGCATAATAATAATAAATAATAATAACATGGTTAAAAGTGTAGCGCTAATATCAAAGCAAGAACCTTCGGGGCCACTTTAAAGCCTTTGGGGCCACTTTCCATTGAAATCCTGGAAACGTCCGCGGGCCACAAAAAATTGCCGGTGGGCCACCACGGGCCACGGGTTGTGCACCTCTGATCTATACTGTCCTTCATCGTCTTCTGTACTTTGCTGACTTGTCAATGTGGTGAAAGCTTTCTTGTGGAAGACCACTTTCTTAAGGGTTCATCATCACCGTCATCAGAGGTGCGTAGCCAGCAGGGGCCATTGTGTCACCCTTGACCCTGACCCAGCTGGATAGCACGTCTCCAGAGAGTTGATGAAATCTTGCTGATCTGGGTATGGCTGTGGTCAATCCTTCTTTTCCTGGGCAACCAGACCAGCGCTTCCATGGTGGACGACCAATGGACAGGTTGACGTGGCAGTGGAGGGCTTGATGAACCGGAACTGTTTCTCCGAGGCGGGCAGCAGGTCCAAATATAGCAAGGCGGCGGCTACTTATCAATTCCTTGAGTGATGGTAATCAATCCATGAGGATATCTCCACATTGGTAATGAAGTTGTATCAGCGGACTCTTTGGATCTGGCATTGGCACCTCATATGGAAGTTTTCCAAAGTCTTTAGTTCCAAAGGGAGTAATGTCTAGCTCTTGGCCACACATAATAGGATGGATAACACAAGTATCTGGCACAGACAGAGCTTGATGTTCTGCCATATATTATGCAGAAGGAGCATGGCTGTGGAGGCTAGGGTGATCTGCCTGGTTAGTTCTTGATGACAGTGTCCATTGGAGGACTGGACACTACCAAGGTGGATGAAACTGTCTATTGACTCAACAGATACCCTGTCAACCAAGGCTGAGGGCGGTTGTGATCCACATCCTAAGTTTTGTATCTTGGTTTTGGTCCAGGAAACTTTCATACCAAGTGGAGCATTAGCATGGCTGAAACTGGAGAGGTATTCAAAGGCATTGGTAGCAGAGGCTAGAGACAGGGTTGTATCATCAAGTATGCATAACCAGGTCTTTGAAGCAATGTGGACCAACTATGATCATGATGACATGGTTCACAGACATGTGATCTTAGGTCCAGTTGACAACGATGCAGAAGAGGGTCAATCATGGCAGCGAACTCCTTCATACCATCTTTGCTGATTTTTCTAGACCAGCATCTTCCGTTCCTCATTGAATTTTTAACACTGTCAATAGTGCCTTTGATTTTGGCCTTCACTATGCATTCATTAAAATTAAACCATTGGCTTTGCTGTTGAATGAGCAGTTGAGCACTGTTGCAAAAATGTCATTGATAAAACAGTTAACAGCGTTAGGCAATTGTCGTTTGAGTGTTTACATTAATGTTCAATGGTTGAAAACATACTTGTCAGTTTGCAAGCTACCATATGACTCTAAATTTCGACCTTAAAATAAATTAATTGAAGTATATTCTATGCTGTTGCTGACATTATTTTGTTGACTGTCTAAAACTAGTAAATTTAATTTATAAATAAAACTGACAGTAAAGCTTTCATTTTGTGAAGGTTGCTACCTTTATTAGTTCATAATTTTTAACTTAATTGCCAGTCACAGAGTATTGTAAATGTGACTACAAAATGTCCAAGTCAGTTCTGGACAGCAAATTTTTTTGAACGACAGTCAGCTGCCGCTATTGTGGCAAATTGCAACTGGCTTGTCTCTAGAAGTTCCTTCGTCAGTCAACTCATAACTCGTTATTCATTCAATTCTTAATCTTCAGTGTCCAAGTACTTAGTCTTGCATGTCTTATGTGATGCAACATTAAGTTAAAACCGCAGTTAACGAGCGATTTGAAAAATTAATCGTTCTATATGATTTAAAAATTTCATTGCTCTGCAGTCCTTGTTAATAATAATAATAATTGCAATTAAATATTTATTTTGTTACAACTGCAAGAAATGTTTGCTGTTGTTTTTTTGTACAGATTTTTGATTTAGCGCAGATCTTATCACATTGGTCATCGCTTCCTAGACTCGATGCTTCTGATTTGTGAGAATATTTGTATATTGTCCGGTGTTTATTTTAAAAAATTTCCTGCTCTTATGTTGGTTTTAAATTTATTTTTTAAGTGAAATATTAGCTGATAATAGAAGCCAATCAGTTTAAACAGTTTGACCATATTGGATTCTTCAGTTTATTGACTCAAATTAGCAAAGAAGATAGGTTAGTATTGTCCTGAAATAACATAAATACAAAAGATTAATCAACTGATCAAGCAATCAGTTTGAATGGAAGTTTTCTTTCTAAATGTGCTATAAAATAAATAAAGGAAATATTTAATTCAGCCATGACTATGTAATCATATATATATATATATATGTATATATATATATATACTAGAAAGATGCTCGCTTCGCTCGCAGTGCAGGACAATACTATTGTGGAGAATTTGCAGTTCTCGTCTATTGTTACCAGCTACTGGAATCTACGGCGTCATAGCCGCGCGTCTACGGGCAACTACCGGAGATCTGATTCTCATGGAACCTTCAAAACCCTTATTTTCGATTTATTAACAGCCATCCATCAAACATCTCACTGAAATACGATCTTAAATAAATTAGCGCATGAGCGAAAGCTGAAATTAGAACAATGGGTCGCGTATTTCAAAAGTTATAGCTCGTTTTTGTTACGTTGATTATGCGCCTATACACTGTCCATGGCTGTGTCAAGACTTTTATTGTGCGCTAATTACATCTTTTGCACAAAACCATCCTTGTAAGCCGATTTTCTGATATTTAATCTGTAATTGTATATGTAGATTAGATTTTAGAGTCGATTATTTGAGCAGTTTTAAACCTATTTGTGCCTGCGATGGTAGCGTGGTTTTTCTAAGATCCGGGCTTGCCAGATCTCTCGTTTTAGGCCGCTTTAAGGCACACTTGAGCTACCAGTCGAAAGCTCTTGGTTTTAATATTCCAGAACGATCAATCAGAACACTCACCCAGCCAACCAATCAGAACGCTTGAAGGTAACCAAACATCACACAGCCAACCAATCAGGATGCTTGAAGGTAACAGGATTACAGAGGAAGGATTTTAATATTTTATATATGTATGTATGTATAATTGTGTGTGTGTATGTATGTATGTGTGTATATATATATATATATATATATATATATATATATATATATATATATATATTAGACTGAGTAAAAGTTTCATTTTTCATTTCTAATCCATATTAACAATGGAAATAATCAAGTCACATGAAGGGAAAGATATCTTCCTATATGAAGGCTATAGATTTGATGACACTATTTTGTCAGTCAAACTTTTTGCATTTCACAAGCAGGCACTCTGTAAGCAAAATTTTTAAAGTTTCAGTTTGAAAAAAAATAAGTTATTTAAATTGAATTTGAAGTTGTTCAGTATTTGTTCATTAGTTGTACAGTAGTAGTAGTACACTGTAGTAGTAAACTTCTTTAGCACCATTGTAGTAGTACATCAGCACCAGTCAATGGTCGCTTCAGTAAAAAAATCATAGTTGTGATTTTGTCCGTGGTGATTCGAGGTTGAAATCCAGAGGTCAGTCCGTACTTCCAGATTCTGGCTAAGGAGGATATGCAGTCAGGAATAGATGTGTTTTTAGTCTAGACTTGAAGGTAGTAAGACATTCAGTCTAGCAGACCTGTGCTGGCAGAGAATTCCAAAGTCTGGGTCCGACAACACAACGTTTTCCAGTAGTGGTCTTGCTATAGGGTATGTAAAGGGTAGTAGCATCAGACGACCAAGTTGAGTGCTGGTTGTCTTGAACAGTCAGTAACGATTGGAAATACATTGGTTGATTTCTGTGGAGCGTCTTATGCACAATGAGACTTACCGGTATCTTGAATTCGATCCATTCTTTGACAGGTAGCCAATGAAGTGATTTTAGGATTGGGGTGATGTACTCATATTTGGCAGTTCCAGTGATAGCCCTGGCTAATGAATTTTTAATCCTTTGCAGGTGGTTTAAGTTAGATTTTGAAATCCCAGTATACAGCGAATTGCAATAGTCGAGACAGCTCGATACCAAAGTGTTGGCCAGAGGAATAAGTGCAGAGGAAGGGATGAGGTGTCTAATCCTCCTTACATCTCGTATGTTATAGTGAGCAGAACGGCAGACGAAATCAATGTGTTCTGAGAATGAGAGGTGATTATCAAAGATAAAACCAAGATTTCGAGCAGACTGAGAAGGACGAATCAGTGAAGTGCCAAAAGAAAGAATGTTGATGACAAGTCGATCTTCTTAAGCTGAAGTGGTGTTCCTATCTTGCAGAAATTGGGTTTTTCCTGGATTTAGGAGGTTTGTTTTTAGTCATCCAGGTGTGAACTGAAGCCAGGATGCTGGACAGACGTTCCAGAGACGGTGAGGTAGATGGTTGGTCGAAGCTCAAGAAAATTTGGATATCATCTTCATACAAATGATAAGCAGCATTTTTCATGTTGAGAAGATAACTGAGAGGGGCAGTATAAAGTGTAAAAAGAAGAGGTCCTAGAACAGAGCGTTGTGGAACACCGCAATCAAATTTTCTAGATTCTGACATGTTCATGCTCATTCTATTGGCTCGACTGTGACAAGAAATTACTTGCAGCTATTCGACCAATTTTTAATTTCAATGTGGCCCCTTGTACCTAAAAGGTTGCCCACCCCTGATTTTATTTTTCTTATCAATGTAATTGTGATTCTCATCAGCAGTGTCAGTTGTGGTGCAGAGCCTGGTGTGACTTAGGTCTTTTCCTGTTGACCTGGTGTAAAAGCATTGGCATTGAAAGGATGACACCAATATTGTGATCATTGCTTTTTCACTAGCCTTCGCTGGAGCCCTAGGCTCCACAGATTTAGTGCCTTGAGCTCTGGGCGTCCTACTCATTTTTTGTAGGTTCACTCAAGGCACCGTGCATGCTAGACTGCACTCCTCATTGAAATACGGACACTTCGAGTGTATTTGATTGTTGTTTTGGTTATCGGAGCAAGTTCATCAAGTATGCTAGTAATCACCAAGTGAGAGCATTCAGCCAGTGGCGAGACTGTTTTGCTTGGGTCCGTTGGCTGACAGAACGTTGATGTCTTAAGCTGAAGATCGAATTTATTCTTTTGAAGTTCTTCCAGTTCTGGTGAAGGATTATTTTGTAAGTCGTTGGTGTTCTAGTGATCGACAATGTCCAGAGTCCTATTTTCAACGAACATGCATCCAGATAAGAAAAACCTTTCTTGAATTGTTTTCTCAAACTTGAAATGATATCTTGAGCAATATCTTGAGCAAACAAGAATGGAAAGGGAGTCACAGCTTCTTGGCTATATTTGTCAGATTGTGACAAATGACAGAAGCATCTTGATAACTGATTCTCAAGGAGTGCCAATTTCTGACGGAACGCTTTAACCTTGGAGCACATATCACAGATGAGTGCCATTTTACCTTGTATTCGAATACTGAGGTCATTAAGATGCATGAATAGATCTACTAAAAATGCCAATTTCCAGCTCCATTCATTTTCTGTGAGCAACATCAGTGGATTGTTCGAAAGTAGCATTTTCAGCAGATCTATTCGTGCATCTTAATAATATCAAAAAATCGAGTCAGGTCTTTCCCCAGCAAATCCATCTTACTGAAGTAGCCTATAGTAAGGTAAGTCTGGAAGCTCAGATTCGATTTCCATAGGCCCTAAGGAAATCACAAAATTGGTGATGACTGAGTCCATGAGATAGCTTATATCTATGGTAAAGAGTAAGACAGTTGAAAGTTAAAGCAATTTATAACTAAAGTGTATGTCTCTATGACACAGATGCCAAAAAAGAGATTCTATAATAGATTTGTGCTTGTTTCTCATTTCTTGCTGTGGGCCAGATTAAAGGCCTTGGCAGGTCATATCCGGCCCGCAGGCTGTACCTTGGAGACCCCTGGTTTATAATGTAAGTCGATTTTAATAATTAACTTGCTGTTAATGTTTGCCAGTTAAATTCATGAATAACTATGTTTATCACTAAAAATGCAAATTACCAAAATATTTAATAGATTCTGAGTACCCTGAAATGAATTATTTTTTAATTTAGAAATGTATGGAATATTGTGATTATGTTTGCAGGAAGGCTGATGCCTCTGTGTCATCATATAAATCGCATCTAACTAATACCAGTTTCAACCAGCAAAGTCGTAGAAACTCTGATATCGTGTTGATTCATGAGAATCCTGTAATGAAGGCAGCATCAGCTTTTGAGAGATTTTTGCTTTCTGATGGTTCAAATGATGAAGCTTTACCGAATCTTCATCGGTAATTTGATTTCTGTTTTGCTATATTGAATAAAGGTCTGCATTATTATTATTATTATTATTATTATTATTATTATTATTATCAAGATGACTTTTAGATCACTATGGGCATGACAAAGACCAAAGTCTAGGGCACTTTAACAAATGTCACTTGAATGAGGCATTGAGCAAGTGAGTTGTTAGATTCTTCTGGAATGATACTGTAGAGCAGTGTTTCCCAAACTGTGGATCACAGGGCGCAGTCTAATGGGTCGCGGGGTAGCGCAAAATAAGATTCAAGGCGTCATTTTCTAACCAATACCACACTGTCAAAAGCCTTGAAAGTTGCAAGTAGGCTTAGGCTTTAAGAAATTTATATGCCTGCAATTTTCCATACACAGCTTAAATTAAAATTATTAGGATTTTATTGAATATTAGTTGACAGTAAGTTTACTGGGTCATAGCATGTTACAGAGCCGCTGAAGTGGGTTGCAGTTTCAAAAAGTTTGGGAAACCCTGCTTTAGAGTCGGCTTTCATGAAATTCACAGGCAACCTGTTCCATAGAATCGGATTACCACTGCCTCTGTAGCTTGAAATCTAGAGCTAATTAGCAAATTTAAGCATCGTTTCAATGTCAGCTCCCCAAATTAGTCGAGTTAAGCTGTTTTTATGTATGAACCAATTTGGCTGTAGATCATATTACTTAAAGTAGACCATTTGAACTTATTTAATCTTTTTCTGTGGCTGCATTCATCCTTTTTTTAGTTATGCTCAGTGCTGAAAGTCTGTGAAAAAAAGGTGCAGGCAGGAGCTCACAAATAAAGATTGTTCTTATATTTTTCTTATTTTTTTCTATTTTTTCTTCTTGAAATGCCCTGACAAGCAAAAAAAGAAAAAAGGTCATTCTTATATTTTCCTTTATATTTTTCTTATATTTTTCTATTTTTCATTCTTTAATTAAATGCCCTAACAAGCAAAAAAATGTTCATGGTCCAAAAAGGTGCCGGAACTCCGTTCCCCCGCGTTCCAGCTGACTTTCAGCACTGGTTTTACTTTATCTTCTCATCTTTATCATTTATGATTTGTCTTTTTTTAAAGTTTTGACAACTATTGTGTTTAAGCCAGACTAGCTGATATCTTTTTGATTAAGGTGTGAAATTACAACAATTGGACTGGAACTTGAGAAAGAGAAAGTCTATAATTTTAATGTGTTTTGTCTCTTTACAATTCTGTAATGCAGCTGAAATTTCTTACTCTGTTTTTGCTCTATGCATGGTTCACAATACTGATAAATGCAAAGGTGTGCATCTGATTTTGCAGAGATCTATTTAAGTTTTTCATTTTGCCTTTAGAATATTGGAACCGTTCAGTGATTGCAGTATGCTAGTCAAAGAAAGACTTGATGAATTGAGACTAAATACAATATATCGATACCAAAGGACTTCATTTAATTGGGTACTAAGCAGTTTTTTTACTTTTAACCTAACTTTAGTGAGCAGCGAAGTTGTAGGGGAATGTAATTGGAACTAAACAAATCAAAAATTTTGAAAATCGGACCACATTTGGTAGAGATATAGTGTTTCTAATCCAAACACCATTGGTTCGTTTTATCATTTCGATGTATCAAAGGCAAAGGAAATTAGGTTTCATAGATAATAATAATAATAATAATTATGCACTTCTATAGCACCAGTTCTAATACCCAAGGTATCAATCGATGGTACTTCAAAATCAATCCGCAAAAGATCCAGGTCATTCCAGAGATCAGTCAGAGGGAGAGAGTGAGACGGACTATGGAGGAAACGCCAATTGAAAGAGATGTGTCTAAAGTCTGGATCGGAAGATGCTTAATGAATTGGAAGATCTGACAGCCGGAGGGAGAGAGTTCCAGATTTTAGGCCCAGAAATAGAAAAAAGCTCTCTTACCAATTTCAGTGTTGGTTCTAGGTACATTCAACAATGAATCAGCATACCTTGTTGAATGACGATGGTTTGGGTGATTCAACATAGATTTTAAATATTGAGGTTGGCCAGACTGCAGTGTTTTAAAAATCAGAAGACCAGTTTTGAATAGAATTCTCTGTTCTACCGGCAACCAGTGTAACTTTTGAAGAACAGGTTTAATATGATCATGCTTACGAGTTTTTGTAATGGCTCAGGCAATAGAATTCTGAATCCTTTGAAGCTTTTGCATGTTAGATCTGGTCATACCATTGTAAAGAGAATTGCAATAATCAAGTCTGCTGCTGACAAGGGCGTTTGCAAGAGGAATCAGAGCGGATTTGGGCACAAAATCACGAATTCGTCGAATATCTCTGATTTGCATATGAGCGATATTCGACGAATTCGTGATTTTGTGCCCAAATCCGCTCTGGTTCCTCTTGCAAACGCCCTTGTTAGCTGCGATAACAGATCTCTTTCTCTGTCTCTCTGTCTGTTTGTCTGTCAGTCAGTCAGTCTGTTTTCTCTGATGTTGTCCATCCACTTTTTCCTGGGTCTTCCTCTTCCTTTATTTCCTTCTATTTGAGTATAGAGTGCCTTGTATGGTAGCCTCCTTTCATTCATCCCAAAGGAAATACCTTGTGTACAGTGGTGGAAAGAAATCAGGACAAAAAGAAATTGCGTTTTATATTAGAGGAGAGCTATCGGCCAGTATAATTGTGTACAAAACTGTCAGTGACAGAATACTCAGCATGAAGATAGCAGGAAGTCTGATTAAAATAAACATCTTACAGGTTTATGCACCAATGTCTGAGGCAGAGGAAGATGAAATCCAAGAATTCTACAATCAGATGAATGAAGAAATATTGCACATCCCAAAGAAAGAAATAATAATCATTTGTGGAGACTTCAATGCAAAAATTGGAAGTGATGGAACAAAAACAAACTATGCAGGTACTTGGGGTATGGGCAATAGGAATAAAAGAGGACAACTACTGGCAGACTTTTGTGAAGAGAATGGAATGGTAATCCAAAACACATTCTTCCAGCAGCACCCAAAAAGAATATACACTTGGACCTCACCAAATGGTCAAACCAAAAATCAAATTGATTACATTTTAGCAAATGATAGATGGAGATGAATTGTGATGAACTCTAAAATTTACCCTGGTGCAGATATTAATAGTGACCACCAACTACTAGTGGCAGTGATTAAGATACGACTAAAAAAATTAAAGAAACCACAGCAACCTATCAAGTATAACTTGGAAAAGACACTGATGAATATTCAATGGAGGTGCAGAATAGGTTTGAAATATTACAAAAAAAGTACAAGAAGAAAAAACACCTGATGAATTATGTGAAGACATAAAATACATAATAAAGGATACAGTGGTGCAAAATCTACAGAAGAAACAAAAAAGTAGGAACAAAGAATGGATAACATCAGATACATGGAAGCTAGTTACAGAAAAAATGATTGAAAAATGCAACCACATCTGTAGAACAACAATAATACAAAAAGCTAAAACAAGAGGTACAAAAGAACTTAAGAAGAGACAAAAACCAGCAAATAATAATGTGATTTATAAGTGATTTAGGAGGCTAAGTAAGCCTGTGTGAAAACCACTGATGTAGGGGTAACCATCTGCACTCAATAACCTAGTTTATCGAGATAGCCTTTGAATCCGTTTACTGTTTCAACTGTCACTCCCACCTCGTCCAAACTGTTCCATTTGTCCACAACCCTTGCACCCAAAAATTTTTTTCTTTCTTGGACCAACCCTCTGCTTAAACAATTTGCATTTGTGGTCTTTTGTGCTGCTATAGTGTGACAATGTAAAGAATCGATCGTATGGCACATCTACTTTCCCAGTCATTATTTTGCATGTTTCTATCAAATCCCCTCTCTCTCTTCTCCTTTCTAATGTTGTCAGTCCACAATATTGAAGTCTTTTTTCGTAGCTTAAATTATGGCACCCATTGACCATCTTCATTGCTCTTTTTATAAAAGCTCTATATCTTTTTTCAAGAATGGATTCAATGCCTGAACACAGTATTCTAGATGAGGCCTTGCTAATGACTTATAAAGTTTTATGATTATGTCTTTGTCTCGACTCACTATTGTCCTTTTCATCATTCCTAACATTTGGTTTCCCTTTTTTGCTGCCTCCATGCATTGGTGAGATAGAGTCATACTTCAATGGATGATTATCCCCAAGTCTCTTTCTTTTTCTGTTGTGGTTAGAACCTTCCCCCTAAAGAATATTCATTACCATTATTAGATTTCCCAACATGCATTACAGAACAGTTATCAATATTGAAAAGCATCTGCCAGTCCACAGACCACTGAAACAATTTCCTTAGATCTTCCTTTAAAATTTGAGCATCATCCTCCAAGTCTATATTTCTACCGGTACATATCTTTGTATCATTGGCAAACTTTGAATTTTTGGATAGTAATCCTTCATCGATATCATTTATATATATATTGGAAAAGCAATGGCCCCAGCGCAGAGCCCTGAGGAACTCCAATGATAACTCTTACCCATTCCAAATGACCTCTCCTAATGCCAACCTTCTGTCTTCTTCCCTTCAACCAATTTTGAATCCATCTGAGAATATTCCCCCTTATTCCACAGGCCTTCAGTTTGGCAGCCAGCCTTATGTGGGGCACTTTATGAAAAGCTTTGGCAAAATCTAAATATATTATGTCTACTGCCTTGCCCTCATTTAGCTTATTAAAACCTCCTCCAGAAAGTCCAACAGGTTGGTCAGGCATGAACGCCTCTTTGTAAATCCGTGCTGACTATCTTTAACAATTTTATGCCTAGTCAAATGTTCCAAAATGCTTTCTTTCAGTATTTTTTCCATAACTTTACCAATTACAGAAGTTAGGCTCACTGGTCTGTAATTGCTTGGTTCACTTCATTTTCCTTTCTTGAACAATGGGCTGACTAATGCATCTCTCCAGTCTTGTGGTATTACTCCAGTTCTGAGTGATTCCTTGATTATCAAAGCAATAGCATCTGCACTGAACTGGAAGAACAAGCAAAAAGAGGGAATAGCAGATGAACATATGAAAAATTAAAGGATCTTACTAAGAAATTTGCTCCAAAAATACATTGTTTTAGAACAAAAAATGATTTAATATTGTCTGGTAAGAAAATGTAGCTTTGGGAAAGACAGATGGAAGGCAAAAATCCATACCATTTATCGACCTTTTGCCTGATGGAATGACTTGGCATGGCTAAAGATATATTTCGGAAGAGGCAAGAGGGTTCGACGAACGCATCACCTGAAAATACATACAGACGATTTTAATCCAGCGATGCCTGATTACTGATATCGGGCCCTGAACGACACCACCTGTCCTGATTACGATTTGATATCAATCCACTTCAGCCGGGTCATTGATTGTGCTTTTGCGGTGGGGCATCCGCTTCGCGATGAAGGAACAACAGATCCGTGGCGCAGGATGCGGCGGAACAATTCGATCCAGTATTCTGGGACATTGTTGCGGTTCGTCCCTCCGCCTTCAAAGACTGCCTTGTTTGGTGACAGATCAGTCACCGAGTGGGGAAATCCAGCCCTGTGGAACTCGTTGCGGCGATGTTGTTAATGCGAAGTCCGTCGGCTGTTTGAATTCTGGAGAAGCTCCTAAAGACACACTTATTTAACATCTCTTATAAGTGACAGTCAAAAACCCTACAGCTTCAAAGAAGAAGCCTCAGTCATTCTCAGTGGAAAAAACAATTGTGAAGCCAAAGCTGCATTTGTTGACATTGACCTCTTGACTTTAGCTCCAGTTATGTTACAAAGGGTTTTCAGGGACGAAGGACAGCAAGACTTCTGCTATATAAATTGTGAAAACAATAACAATAATAATAATAATAATAATAATAATAATAATAATAATAATAATTGTTTGATGGAGAAATAGAATATAAAAGCATGAAAGAAATAAACACACCCAAATAACAATAAGCAAGACTTTTGACCTCCTCCCCTGAGATCTGAGGTAGAAGAAGCTATGAGAAAAAAACAGCAAACAGAAGAGCAGCGGGGATTGATGATGTCCCTATAGAATTACTCAAACTGCGACAAGAAGAAACAGTTAACATAATTCATAAATTGTGCTGTAAAATATGGCAGACTGGAGAATGGCCTAATGACTGGCTAAAATCAATATTCACTCCTATACCAAAAAAGGGTGACAGGAAAGAATGCACAAATTATAGAACCATTGCACTGATAACACATACAAGCAAAGTCATGCTTCGAGTAATATTGAATAGAATGGACAAAAGATGGAGGACAAAGTGGCAGAAGAACGAGCTGGTTTTAGGAAAGGGAAAGGAACTAGAAATCAAATAACCAATCTCAGAATTATTTTGGAAAAAGCGAAAGAATGTCAACAACCATTGTACTTGTGCTTTATAGATTATACAAAAGCCTTTAGACTCTATCCCTCATGAAAAACTCTGGTATGCCATGCTAGATATGGGATTTCCAGCACATCTAGTACATCTTCTAATGACTTTGTATAGAAATCAAAAAAGGAGCAATAAAAATCAATGACATAATAACAGACTGGTTTAGAATTAGAAAAGGTGTTAGGCAAGGTTGCATATTATCGCCATTCCTATTTAACATCATATTAGAAATGATAATGAGAAATGCCTTGCATGGATTTCTTTAAGTTCTCTGCCCGGAAGCAGGTCCTGGTTCCCATTGGCGCCATCTTTCTCTGTCAGCAGCTTGGGTCTTTAATCCTTTGTATCCGTTGTATCCGTATGGATAAAATTTGGAGTCCGAGTCCTCCCGGACAAACACTGCTCCTTGGACCCATTACCAGCCAGTCTACTCAAAGAGAGTGCTGAAATTTTAACTCCAAGCATGGATTTAAAGGAGTAAAATTAGGTGGAAAAACAATCAACAGTTTGAGATATGCTGATGATATAATTTTAATAACTACATCAGAAGAAGTATTACAGCAACTGGTTGACAGAATAAGTTTGGAAAGCAAAAAATATGGCCTACACTGAAATGGCCACTTAAATGTATGCTCCACCAATGTTCAAACCAGCAAATCCCCTCCACTCGTTCTGCACCCTCCGAGTGCTGACAGTCGAAGAAGTCACCGCAAGTATCCGAGTCCTCCTGGACAAACACTGCTCCTTGGACCCATTACCAGCCAGTCTACTCAAAGAGAGTGCTGAAATTTTAACTCCTTTTATCACTGAGCTCTTCAATCCCTCGCTCTCCTCGGGGACAGTGCCCACTACCTTCAAGACCGCTTATGTTGTTCCTCGGATCAAGAAATTTAACTCTGACCCCTCAGACATCAAATCATATCGACCAATCTCCAACTTATCAGTTCTTTCTAAGCTACTGGAGCGCCTCGTAGCAAGTCAGCTCAACCAATATCTGACAACTCACAAGCTGCTTCCAAGTCTACAGTCGGCCTACCGCGCCTCACTCGTCTGAGACAGCGGGCCTGAAGGTATTTGCAGATATCCTACGTGAACTCGACACGGAAAGGTAGCGGCACTGATACTACTAGACCTGACTTCAGCATTCGATACTGTCGACCACGACACTGCTGAAAAGGCTGGAAATAACTTACGGAGTTGGCGGCACCGCACTTGCATGGTTCTTATCATACCTCAACCAGCGCACCTACTCTGTACAGTGTGGCAACTCAACTTTGGAGAATTACGCAGTCACGAATGGGGTCCCTCAAGGTTCGATCCTTGGACCCATCTTCTTTGCTTTATACCTGGATAATCTACTCGACATAGCTCACAAGCATGATCTGCAGGCACACCTATATGCAGATGATACCTAAGTATATGGGAGTTGTCACTCAGCTCAACCCCAACAACTCCAGTCACGAATTATGAACTATGTCGCAGAGATGACAGAATGGCTAGGCTCAAATCGTCTCCAGCTCAATACTGTGAAGACAGAAATCTTATGGATGACAACAGGAAGGCAGCAGCATCTGCTCCAATCCACCTCGGTCCGGATTAATGGTCACGATATCTATCCAAACCCCTACTTCAGAAATCTCGGCATTTACCGGTACATCGACAATACCGCCACAACAAGGCAACACGTGACACGCACCGTCGCCAGCTGCTTTGCAGCACTGCCGTTGATCTGCAGCATACAAAAATATGTCTCTCTTACTGCCATGAAGACTTTGATCAGTGCCTTAGTAATCACTAAACTAGACTATGGTAACGCCACCTTATCAGGGCTCCTAAAACACCTCCTCGGCAGACTCCAGAGCGTACTTCATGCGGCTGCACACCTGATCCATCGATCAAGGAAGCATGATCACATCACGCCACTGTTGATCGACCTACACTGGTTCTCAGTCCCTGAGCGAATAGCGTACAAGCTGGCAACCCTCGTCTACCGGTGCCTGCACAACCTCGGTCCCTCCTATCTCAGGTCCAAACTCCAGAGATCCGCAGACATAGACAGTAGAAGGCGTCTGTGATCTAGCTCCACTCAAGCACTCCTCGTGCCGCGTACACGCCTTGCCTTTGCCGGCGACCGCGCCTTCCCGGTTACCGCAGCGAAAGCCTGGAATCGTCTCCCTATCAGTGTTCAAACATCACCGTCTCTGGAAATATTTAAGAAGTGACTGAAGACTTGGCTGTTCGAGATCAGCTATTCTGTTAAATCCTGACCTATATTATTCTTGTACTATGTAATGTGTTCAAGTAGTCCTCCTAGGACAATTTACCACATAAATCTTAACGTTCAATAATAATAATAATAATACACTTCAATGAAGCTAAAACAAAAGTAATGACAATAAATGGAAAGAAAATTAAGATTACTGTTAATGAAAAGAATCTTGAACTGGTAGACAAATTTACTTATCTAGGAGCAATAATCAGCAGTGATGGAAATCTTGAAAAAATAAACTCACAATTAGGAAAAGGCAGAGAAGTAATGAGGAGATTAAAAATTGTCTGGAAAAGCAACAACATCAGCATGAAAAATAGATGAAGATTAATGGAATGTATGGCATAGAGTGTAGCAACATATGGATGATAAAGCTGGACCATCAAAAAAAAAGACAAAGACTAGATGCGTTCTAAATGTTTTATCTCAGAACAATGCAAAGAATATCGTGGACAGAAAAACAAACAGAGAAGTCATGAAAAAAGCCATTGCCAAACGAAAATTCTTTTACATCTGCCAAAGACGCAAATTGACTTATTTTGGTCACATAGAAAGAAACACCAAAGATAACCTACAACAAACAATTCAACAAGGTATCATGCCAGGAAAAAGAAAGAGAGGTAGTCAAACAGAAGATGGATGGATGATGTAGAAGAATGGACTGGAATGGCTATAACAACAGCAACAAAACATCAAAAGAAGGAACTACCTGGAAATGCCTGTTTCATGATGTCACCGTACCTTCAACTACTGAAGGAAAGAGGAAATGATGATGATGATGATGATGATGATGACAACGACGACGACGATATAGTTAATTGTGGGTATTCCTAGGATTCACTCTCCCCACTTGCACATAAGATTGCAAGAGCATATTATCATCATCAAACTATTATAGCGCCATTTTAACATTCGTTTTTGACATCAGTTGATGGTCACTCCTTGGTCTGAGTCATATGCCCCCATTGTCGAATCCAATAAGTCAGTCTCCAAGTTTCCAGTCCCAGTTATGGCAGATAGGCTATAGATAGGCAGTTATGGCAGATAGATAAGCAGTTATGGCAGATAGGCTATAGAGAACAGGTATGTTTTGAGTTTGGACTCAGCAGAAACGACCAATGCTGGGAATGAATTCCATATTCTTGTCCAGCCACTGAAAGTGTGAGCTTACCAAGATTAGTGCAAGCATGCGGCATCTGCAGAGTTAGTGCATCCAAAGACCTTGTTGAGTGGACATTAAGCATGGTGGTTTTATGGTGGTTGATTTGAATCAGAGAGTGACATGGGGACAACATTTTATCCCATCCTCACCCCACACCCAAACATTTCTCCCATCCCCACCCCATCCTCGCATAGCTTCTCCCCGTCCCCGCCCATCCCCGCAGCATTTGTCCCCATCCCCTCCCCATCCCCGCACCAGCCTTGTCTGTCCCCACATTGTCCCCTCAGTAAGCCGTTAAGATACGTTAACAAAGACACCTATCGTTATATGCTATTATATTTTTGCTTTAAAATTATGACGTCGTGTTTTCAACTGTTAAATGGTAATATTATATAATTAAAGTTTAAGTATAACAAAAATATTGACAACAGCATCAGTACTCAGTTGAGTGCGGTGGTCCTTCATTGTGCAACCTTCTTGTAGCACACTACATAGCCACACATCACTCACTCCGTTATACGTTTGGAAAGATATTCACTCACTTTTACTTTCAATCAATCAATCGATGTCGCATTTTCATTTATAAATTTAAGTGATGAAAAATAACAAGCCATGTGCCTAAGACAATACAAGTTAAAAGGGACACAGGAAAAGGAAGTACTAGGCAGTACTTCCCGCACATTGCTAAGTCAGTCGGCTACTCTAGCACCGTGTATTAATTCCACCCATACCTACTTAACAAATAACCTACTTGGTTACTAAATACTCTACATACAGAAAAGCAAGAACACCTGCACAGCATCATCAAAATTATTATTATCAACTTGATAATACCAATACCATAACTGCGGTATTACCGTAGTAAATGTCCCCATCCCCGCGGTATTACCGCATGACAAGAAACCGTTACCGTGATAATACCGCACTTTTTGGCCAATTTACCACGGTAATTACCGCAGTTACAGTGGGAAATCTGCTGTAACCGTTACTGTGTCACTCTCTAATTTAAATGTAGCACCTAGTTGACCATTAACCAGAATTTAAAGTCAATTCATTGCCTGACTGGTAGTTAATGAAGTGATTTGAGTGCAGGAGTGATGTGATCGTATTTCAGAGTCTTCATTTTTTTATGGCTCGAGCTAGAGAGCTTTGTAATTTTTTGAAGACTTTGAAGAGAGGATTTGGAGATACCTACAAAGATAGAGTTACAGTAATCCAGGCAACTGGATACTTAGGCATTGGCTGGTGGAATAAGCATACTAGAAGGAACAAAGTGTGATTCTGAGTAGGCCACAAATATGATAATGAGAAGACCTGCTTACAGCTTCAATGAGTTTGTCAAATGGGAGATTGGAGTTGAAGATAATGCCAAGATTTCTCACAGACTCAGATATTTGAATGACAGATTTTCCAAAAGAGAATGAAAACAGAGAAGTAAATTTTTTAGTTGCACTGACGTTCCCAGCAGCAGAAATCGATTTTAGATGGATTGAGGAGTAATTTGTTATCAGCCATCCAGAGTTGTACAGATTCAAGCACCTTAGACAATAATCCGAGGCAATTTGAAGTTGAAGTTTGGTCAAAGCTGATGCAGATTTGAGTATCATCGGCATAAAAATGGTATCCAATGCTGTGTTGAGGAAGCAGAGAGCCAAGGGGTACTGTGTAGAGAGTAAAAAGGAGTGGGCCAAGAATGGAGCCCTGGGGCTCACCATAACTGAGATCTGCCGAGTCTGAGCGGGTGCCATGCACAGACATTGACTGAGTGCGGTGTTGGAGGTAGGACTGAAACCAATTTAATGTTGCGTTGGTAATGCCAAATCAGTGCTCTAGATGATGCAAGTGAATAGTATGGTCACTAGTGTCAAAGCAGCCGAGAGATCAAGAAGTATCAGGGTGGTGACCTTACTCTGTCCATAGCAGTTATAATATTATTGTGTACAGAAAGGAGAGCGGTTTCAGTTGAGTGAAACTTAAAGTAGGCAGACTGAAAAGAGAGAAAAAGAAAGTTAGAGGATAAGTGTTTGTCCAGTCATTGAGTGAATATGAGTTCGAGAAGCTTGGATATAAAGTTCAGGTTTGATATGTGTCTTGGACTTTGCAGATGATGTTGCTCTCCTGACGAAAATGCTGGAAGTCATTGTTCTGGGATTAGAAATCCTGGATGAGGAAGCACAACAGCTGGGATTAGATGTCAATTGGTCCAAAACTAAGATTCAGACTACTATCCTATCATAACCCTCATCTGTGCTTGTAGCTGATAATAAAGTATAAATAGTCACGGAGTTTGTCTATCTGAGCTCATTAACTGACAACACCAGAAGCAGTGAAAAGGAGGTGCTGAGGCAAATTGGTATTGCAAGGGAAAGTTTTGCCTCGCTGAAAAGAAATATTTGGCGCTCGTGTATCCGCCTCCACACAAAGCTTCGCCTGTATGCCGTTTACTTAATTCTGGTGTTGCTTTACGGAGTAGAAACATGGACTCTGACCTCATACATGATCAAGAAACTGGATGCCTTCCATCAATGGCGCCCGAGAAGAATCCTTGAATATCGTACAACTCACATGCAACAAATGAAGAGGTGTTCCGACGTACAGGAGAGGAGACCATATCCATAAAAATATGAAGCAGACGTCTCCACTACTTTGGGCATGTTGCGAGAGCAGCCCCAAACATGGACCATGTGAGAGCCCTGCAGGAAGTAATTAAAGGCCCCTCAAAATTGTAGAAAAGACCAGTTGGTCGCCCAAGAACTACCTGGTCCAGAACAATTCAATCTAACTTGGCTCCTTGTAATGTCAGACTTTTAACAGTCTGAAAAACGGTTCAAAACAGAGGTTCCTGGAAATGTTTCGTGGAAAAGGCTATGCTCCATCAGTGAGCTTGCCGGTGGTGGCGGTGGTGCTTAGGTTATCAGTGTTAAGGTAGGCTGTCTTTCAAAGAGGATGAACCTCAGCATGAGAGTAAAAGGAAAGGAATGATCCTTCAGGCAGAGATAGGTTTATCAGATTTGTGATTGGCTGGCCAGGTACCGGTACATCAAAGCATATTCATTACCTTTGTAATCTAATGTAATGTAATGTAACAAAATATTTGTATAGCGCCTCTTCTGAAGAATCACTCAGAAGCGCTTCCACAGCAAATTACTATGTATTGACAAAGAGATAAGTTTTAAGTCGTTTCAAAAAAAGGGCCATAGAATTAGAAGTTGCTAAGCCACGCATACTGGTGTCAAGAGCATTCCAAAGGATAGGGCCAACTAATTCAAAACCTCGCTTCAGGAACAAGGAGGTAGTCTTCTCAGTGTGCTTGGGGCACACTGAGAAGACTATTGGTTGTGGACCGAAGACATGGCCGACCAGGGATAGAGCTAAGAGGATGGAGTAGCTCTGAAAGTTAAGATGGAGTGGCACCAAAAAGAGAGAGTGCAACCGCTCTCAACACACGAAACTCAACTCGAGCAGGATAAGGCAGCCAGTGTAGAACAGACATCATATAATCACTAATGTGATCACGTCTTGTGACACCAGCAATCACCCTGGCTACTGAACGAAGAACCATCAAGTTGCACCAATGGAAGACCAGCAAAAAGTGAACCACAGTAGTCAAGCCTTGAGCAACAAAAGATCATTTTAATTACTGTCACTTGGACTTGCTGTTTACACTTGCAACGAATTTAAATACTTCGATTTAAATGAACAATATTTCTTTAGATTTTCCTTCATTTGTACCAGGTAGCTGTGCAAATCTTGAGGAAACTCCCTCCTTCAAACACCTGTTACACCTTCGACCAGAGGACCATATAAGTTAGATTTAGCGAGATAAGATGTTAAAAACTAATTTAGCACAAAAGGCGTCAAAAGGCACTTTCGTTGTTAATCGATGAGGGCATGATTGGGTACTTTCGTCGTTAACTGATTAGGGCAAGTAAAGGTGCACAGATCGTTAAAGGGTTAAATCAACATCTTTCAATCAATCTAATGATTTAATGTTTGATTCAATGTTTCGTTTAATAACATAATTTGTTGAACATGTTTAAAAAAATTCAATTGTATTTGAAAAGTTGTTTGAATATAAGTGCTCATCTGATGAAGAAGAACTCCTTGGTATCGTGTCTAAAATTTTGTCAGCCTTATTGAGTTCTTCGGAGCAAATCTGTAATGTTCTCAACATACGATTCAGTCAGTGGAAGAATAGAGAACTTCGATCTCGACAGAGAAACACTTATATGAGGATGCAGAATGGGTAAACTTAAGGCTATTTAATGATTTTCATTTATTTGTCAGTCATTTATGACTTAAATCATATCTTTAATAAATAAAAATGAAATGTTCATTTGTACATAATGGCTAATCTTCAAAAGTTCTTGACCGATTGCTTTGAAAAATTTTACAAAACCTTCTGTTTGATTACAAGATACTTTTCATCACACGCTCTCATCAAAACACCATTTAGATTCATCTGAGTTTGAATTTAAGCAAACGAACGCAAGGAACATGGCGGTCGCAGTTTGTCAAGTCTGAACTTCTTAAAATTAGACCATGTCACCACGCATGTGCACACCATACAGCATTGCTCTGTTTAATCACGTGACTTTTCATATACGGATCTATTGGTCAAAACTAGGTAACAGCACATGCGCACCTTGTACAGCTTACTAGATAAGTTGTGTCACCACACATGCACGACCTGTACACTAGGTAGGTCATGTAACTAGGCGTTGTTTCACAAAATATTGTGATTTTTATCGTTTAAACAATGAAAGCCAACATCGTTCCGTTATTTCACAGCTAATGAATTGGAAAAGGCTAACACGTTCATGTTAGTATTAATTAGGCGATATAGTCTATTGTCAGCTGAGGGAGAGGGAGATGAGATGAAAGGGAGAGAGAGATGTAAGGGAGAGAGAGATGAAAGGGAGAGGGAGATGAAAGGGAGAGGGAGAGGAAAGGGAGAGGGAAATGAAAGGGAGAGAGAGAGGTAACAGACACAAATCTCAGACCCCCAAAGCATCATCCATAAATTACTTTACGTGGGTTTTCTATTTAATATATTCTAGTTTCTCGTTCAATTTTCAGCAACAAAACAGATTTTCAACTTCCGGCAATGATGACAAATTTAATTGAGACCTAAAATTTTATAAATCTCAGGCAAAAAAGTTTTAAAGAGCAAAAAATGTTCTCTCTCGAATACTTTTACCATACCTCCTATCAGGTATATTTAAGGTTTCATTTATACTGAAAGTGTGATGTCACAGTGATCCTTACCCCATGGAGGTCTTCTCTGTCTGCCTGTCACAAACTGTTGTACTTTCTTAAGCCCAGTGTTTTTCCACACTCCAGGCCTTTGGAGGGAAATTGACTTGGTTGGAGAGGAAGAGACATAGTTCAATGCAAAAATTTGTGTCAGTGCTGGGATTTTGGGAGGATTTTTGTGGTTTGGAGGGAATCTCCCCTAACAGGCCTGGATAAAACACTGCTTCAACCCCTCGAGCAGTGCATACTTTATGGACGACCCCAATATACCTCTACAGGATGTGATTTCTCTCTGAAATTTAACTTTTAACATGAAACCGCAGGAACCAAGTACTGGTATTCTCAGTTCCCATTGCATATAGATCCAAAGTATAAGGTGGCTTAAGGGTTATATTGTCAGTTGGTGCCGTATTTGGGAACTTTTTGGGCTATCGCCCCCTTTCCTTCCAGTCTATGTCTCTATCACCCTGGGTACCCCCAAACCAAAATGCCAAGCTCATAGTGTCACACACCATTTCCAACTGCATAAACACATTTCATCCAGGTTTATTTTGAATATGAATTAAAAATTTAAGCACAACGTTTTACTCATGTCTACGTACTGTAGTCATTTGTTGAAATATAAATTTAGTGGGATGGATGAGCTTGGTGCATAGTTATCAACTTGTCAGTATCAGGTCGCAAAACACTAAGAAATAATCTTAGGTCTCCACATTCAGCAATGTTCAGTCTATTTCTATGCTTGGAAAGAAGCACAGTGACTGTATTGAAGCCTTGTTCAACTTGATGTCGGGAATGCAATGAAATACAGCTGTACTTTATCCCACAATACAGGATAACCCTCAGATATGCTTTTCTGCAACCAGAAGTCTTCATATGATTTCCTGAACTTCAGCTATGTGGTAAGTTCAATATAATTTTGGATTGAAATGAATTCTTCCTCCACCACGCCTGTGTCCTCGTTCATGAAATCTAGGAATGAACTAATGACCAAATCCGAAATCTGTAACAAAATAAGATCCTTGAATCTAGTAGATATGTCCTTATGCAGGTTTTCAAGGTGTGAGAAGTAAACTTGAAGTTGATCATCGCAAATTCTCTCCTCCTTGTCAAAGAGACAGAGGGTCGAACACGTTTGTACAACTCTAATTTTGACATGACCCTGTGATGACTGAGTTGACTTTAATCACATTGACCCCTCCCTTGCAGTTGCAAGTTAATTTCTGCTGCGGCCTTACCTGGTCTCTGTTCTTAACGGCTCGATGCAATTCAATTTCTTCTTTAAATAGCACATTGTTAGAGGTATATAGGTACAGTATTTATCACAAATCAATCAATAATGCCGCCTGTTAACGCCGCTGACCTAAAAAGAAATTCGCCCCCTCCCTTATCGCCCATATACAAGTTATCGCGCCTTTTCCCTATAATCGCCCCCCAATCACCCATTTTCCTCCTTTCGCCCCACAAGACGTTTCCATCGCCCCTAGGGGGCGATATCACCCACTTTGAGAAACACTGATCTAATATGACCCAAAATTTGTATGCTGGGCATGACACTTTGGGGTCAATTTTTGCACAGTTTTGCACAGTGCTTCCTAAACCCCTATTTAGATCTGGAAAAGCCATTCTGTAGAGATCATAGTGCCCTCCCCATTCCAGAACTTTTATATTTGTAAATATTCTTTGTACAATGTAATATAATTGCATTTACAAACTGTAGCACATGCCGTGTATTTTACAACCTCTACTTTGTTGATCCGGTCATCATGATAATGCATTGCTTACAAGAGATCTTCTGCCCGACAGTAAGCAGTACTCACGATACCATCAAACTCCTGAAAGTTTTGATGCCAACCTAAACCTAGTGGACTACAAGATCTGGGGCATAATGCAAGGATGGGTCTGTAAGACAAATATCATAAAAGATATCAACAAGCTATGACAGCACATTGCTGAGGAATGGAATAAGCTCGACCAGCACATAATTGATAAAGCAGTTGGACAGTGGTGAAAGAGACTTTGAGCGTGTGTGACTGCAGGTCGAGGACAGTTTGAACACAAGATTGGACACAAGTTTGAACACAGCACATTTACCATTTCTGATGTTTAGCATCTGAACTCTCAGACTCACCTCTTTGAAATACTGCCAATAACTGATTGTTTTGTTGAGTAAAATATGTGGCATGTGTTTCATATTGTATTTGAATTATATTGCACTGTACGAGGAATATTCTTAAAATATGCAAATAAAAATCATACCATGTGCTTCTACAGATGATTGCCTGCCTACTGCGCTGGAAAGAACACTTTGAGGCTGCCCTAAACCATTCACTGGGGGACTCCAATGATACCTTCCAGGCTGAGTCTGAAAACGCTACACCAGACGAACACACCTCTGTAGATGAACCATCTTTGGAGGAGGTCATCACTGCCATTGGTCGCCTCCGAAATCGGTGCACCCCCGGTTGGGATGGAATCAAGCCGGAACTGCTCACATGCGCTGTCATCCCCGTCGCAAGATGCTTGCACGCACTGATTCTCAGTGTATGGAGGACAGACCAGATACTGGCCGAATGGAAAGACGGTATCATTGTGACCCTATACAAGGGGAAGGACCCCAAGACTGATTGCAGCAGCTATTGACCAATTTCTCTACTGTCTTTCCCCAGAAAGGTATTCGCGCATGTTCTCCTCGCTCGCATAAACCCACTTTTGGTACAGTCCCGTTGTCCACAGCAATCGGGATTCACTGCGGGACGATCTACAATTGATGCCATCATAGTTTTGCGCCTGTCAGAGATCCACCATGAGTTTGATCGGCCATTGGTCATAGCTTATGTGGATATTAAAGCCGCATTCAATTCAGTTGATTGACGTGCTCTCTGGAGAGTCCTACGCAGCAAGAGAGTGCCGGACATGCTACTGGATCTGATAGCTGGTCTACACAACTGCTCCGGTGCGACAGTACGAATAAATGGAAAGCTTTCACCTTGTTTTCCCACCACCTCTGGGGTCAGACAAGGCTGCATCCTTACTCCTACACTGCTCTGCACAGCCATGGACTGGATAATTGAACATATGAAGGTTAAACCTTGGGTAGAAGGGGCTGCCTTTGTCTACACTGACCTAGTGTACGCCAATAATACTACACTCCTCAATCCTTCCGCATCTGATGCCATCGCATGTCTGTCCAGTTTTGGCAAATCATCCACTGCACTCAGTCTCCATTTCTCCTGGAATAAGACAAAACTACAGGGTCTGGGTTCCTGCGTGCCGCCTCCCGCACTATCGATTGATGGAAACTCCATGGAGGCGGTCGACAACTTTCTCTACCTTGGTAGTACCCAGTCATAAAATGGTTACTGCAGAGCAGACATCTCACAGTGGTATGGCATACTTGGCAATGTCTTCACTGTAGAATATATGGAACAAGAAGCTCTCGATGAGAACCAAGACACGACTATCAAGCATGAGTCCTGTCCATTCTTTTATACGCCTTTGAGACATGGACATTACTCGCCGCTGACTTTCAGACCCTGGAGGCATTTCATATGTGTTGTTAAAGACAGATACTCTGTGTACACTGGTGGCATTGTATCCACAACGCACAAATCTCCGAGTCCACTGGCCTCCCCTCGGTAGCTGACTGCATCTCTAGGTGACGCAATGCCATCTTTGGCCAGGTCGCCAGGTTACAGGAAGATGCACCAGCCCACCGCGTCCTGTGCTGTCAAGTCAACTTAGTCACCAACCACCTCCCGGACCGCACTTGGAAGCGTTCCTCAGGTCGTCCAACTTCGTAATGACAATATTCCTGTTGCAAATCTCTGGTGACAGGCAATCAACCGCGGCCATTCTGAAGCAACGCTGCGATCCTCGCCAATCAAGTGATGCTGAATCATATCACATAAAAGCAAACATCCATCCAAACGTCCAAACAAATTTTCCTAGTGAATACATTATAATTTTCATTAAATATCGACCTACTAGTACGTCCCAGATAGAACAGTTATAACTAAAATACAAAGGGGTCCCAATTTAATGAAACACCATATACCGGTATACAATGGAAGTCAATATTGTATATCCTTTGTTAAATCTTTTTTCTGTTTTACTGTAAATGGTTAGTTTGTAGGCCTCAATGATTGCACATATGTGCTTAATCATTCCTCAATGATTGCACATATGTGCTTAATCATTCTAAATATTATATTATATTTCTCTGGTCATTCCGTCGATGCGCCTTTGTACTGTAGGCAATTGTGCCCTTCCCATGACCGCTGCAAGGGCATGGAACTGCCTGCCTTCTTCTGTTCAACTCTCTCCAATGCCAGACACCTTCAAGAAGAGACTTAAAACTTGGCTATTTCGCAAGAGCTACTAAAATTTGTAATGTGACCACGCAGTCTCCAGATTAGTCGCCACAATAATCTCTACATTGAATAATAATAATAATAATAATAATAATAATAATAATAATAATTTATTATTAGACATTTGACATAAACATTTAATACTTATACAATAGCTTGATTTGTAGTCGGGCTTTTGGATTATGTGAAATAATGCTTGAAAATTTGGCCCTTTTTGGGAAAAGTTTGCAGATTGCTGGTTTATGGGCTGATTTCATTATTATGTTTGAACAATTCACATATTAAATTTGATTAGGTATATACATTCCATTTACAAAGGTAGCAAATTTCAAACACTTTTTATTACCAAAAGTTATTGTTATGACTAATTTTGCTTTCATTTCAGATTTGAAGAGATTTCCAATGCCTTGCGACTCATTTTATATATAATGATATGCTTGATTTTTCAACTTGATGATTTGAATCATGAAAAATCTTTGGCTCTTATAAAGTGAGTTTAAATTTTAAGTGCTCAAGACCAAACATTTTCTGAACATTCATTTATAGTTAATTAATTGTCAGAAGCAGCTATCTGTTTCAGCAGAAGCATCAGGCCCGGATTAACCCAGGGGCTGTGGGGGCTGACTCAACACTGGTCCCCAACAAAAAGCTGAAAAATTGTAAGACTGGTCATTATTTTTGGGCATTACTCTCTATTTGCTGATCTGCTGTATTCTATCTTGTATAAAACTTTAGAGTGGGGCAGACGGGCAGTACTGTAGTGTGTCTCTTGTCGAGCAGTGTGTGGTGGGCAGTGAATAATAGACTAGCAACAGCCCATGAGATTCATACTGCCTCAGATGGACTTTTAATAAAATACGCCAGAGATTTCGAGGACACTCCTCTACTGTACTTCACTTTGTGGTATATCTCAGGGTTGAGAGGATTGAGAGCTCACATTGCCTTGCCCGAACATCGATGATTTCGACATTGTCAATGAAGTCAACTTCATCAACAATGATCTTCAAAGTGCTTTTCCCAACGTCAAAACAGTTCTAAACCTCTTTCTGGGCCTCACGGTTATGAACTGCACCGAGGAGAGAAGTTACTCCACTCTGTAGAGAGTGAACAATTTCATGAGATCTATGATGGGTGACAATCGACTATGTTTCTTGTCTCTGATGAGTATTAAGTCCAGCATTCTAAGAGAACTTGTCTTTTGTGAAGTGATCAACGACTTTATATGGTAAAAAGCACAAAAAGTAAACTGTACCAGTAGTTATTAAATAGTTCTCGCTTTCAGTCTGTTTTCTATTTCACAGTAAATGGCTTACTACAATTCTTTGGGCAAGAAAAGGAACAAGAATTTAGTAAATAAAACAATTTCCGACTAAGATTAAGCTTCTGAACTTTGTCGAAGTTGTCAAACATTATTTGGCAGCCCCAGAAATCTACAGCCCCCTGCTATCCTTATTCCAGCACTGTAATCTTGCGCCTGTAATTGGGGTTGATTCCCTGTGATTCTGTGGGGCTTTTCCATATTGGATTCTTCCCAAATCCACTGTAGTCTCGAGCACCTTCAGTGACATAAGGCATTTCAGATCATCCCAGTTAGATATTTGATTGTCATTGCACCAAAATTCTTCTAGCTGTGAATGACAACTGATATTTTTCAAGGCTTTGATCTCGTGCTGTGCAATTTTTTTAATCTTATTGGAACCTAGTTCCAATAATTTTGATTGATTTAAATGATCAGTGCTTTCATTCTTCATAATTTGAAACCTGTTTATTAGTGTTCCTTTCTCTCTCTCCAGCTTACTCCTTTCAGGGCGCATAAGGGTGCATTTAAAAAGTCTTGATTTTTCCCTCAAAATCCATTTTGCATCCATATGTTATTGTACTCTAAGAAGCACTTTCCATTATTTTCTTTGTTCTGATGCTGATATTATCTTTCCATGTGTTTTTCATTTTCTGGTGGCAACTTTCCTTTTGTCAATCTGGCATTTATTTCCTCATCAAGTGAGCAGTCTTCTGAGATGAGGGCTCTAAGGTATGTAAATTTTTCCACTTGTTCAAATCTCTTGCACTTGTTCCAATATCTTCTGATTAACCCTGACGGAAATCTTTTCAACATTTTTCAGTATTGCTATTGACTTGTTTATATTTATTTGAAGCCCATACTTTGCAGTTGCTTGTTCTACCCTGCTTATCAGCTATTGTAATTCCTCTGCACTAGATGCCAACAATACTACATAGTCTACATATTCCCATTCTTCAAATGGGATCAGGAATTATAAACCAACCACTACACCTTTTTGGGCAGTGAACAAACTACTGTGAAGTTCTGATGATCAGATTTGAAGAATGTTGTTTAACAGTGATGCCTTTTAATCAATATTTGATAAGTTTAAATGTTATCAAAGGATTTGTTGTGTCTTTGGTTTTTAGGTTTATGAAAAAGATCCAAAAATATTCGGAAAATCTTAAGACCCAGACAAACATCAACTGCAATAAGTGGGACAAAGCTGTTACCCAGTCTGTGCATTTAATTGAAATAACAACTGCAACAAATGTTGTGCATTGAGATTTGTTGCATAATTGCATTATCACATATACAGTAGCAGAGGTGTGCAACTTTAATGCAGTCACATGCAGACGCACATGCAACTTGTGACTATGGTAGCTACTTTAGAAATGTATAAAAGTGTAGTTGTAAAATATTTTTAAAATACATTCTAAAATAAATAATTCGTCTTGAATGGAAGCTCTTTTAAAAATTCTTGTGACATCCATGGCCAATACTTTGAATGTTAAAATTGTGCATGTATTTGCTACAAAATGTTTATAAATTACAATTAACATATGCATCCTGCTGTTTCACAATGCTTGGAATGATTTGAAGCATTCAGAACTTTCTATTGCACCGTCTGTTATAATAAAGACTTTAGTGGTGTCTTGTGTCTCTGGACCCTGATCTTGCCATGCCTAGACTACTTTAATGCACTATTCAATGGCTGGGCTACCTGGGTGACTTAGTGATAGACTTCAGGATGTGCTCAATAATACAGCAGCATGTCTAGTCTTCAGGTCTAAGCTTAAATCCTTCCTTTTTCTAAAATCATATCCTCCATAGACCATAGCTGTAACAACCTAGCCTCACTGCCCTTTTGGATGTTGACTATTGCCTGGCTTATAATATACCTTCCCCATAGCTATTTTAAGAAAGACTGAGTGCCTAAGAATAAGCAGCTATTGTTGTGCTGCTTTCCAAGGCGCTATAGAAATCCATGCGATTTTACTTACTTACTTAGTGCTAAACATCAGACCATGTGACACTAGCAAATTTACGAAATTTATTAGTAGAGACTAGGGGTGGGTCGATTAATCGAAATCGAAATCGAAATCGCGATTTTTGAAAAAACCGTAATCGAAATCGACACGATTATTAAATAAATCGAAATAATCGATAATCGTCGAAAAAATAATCGAAATCGCGATTATTTTTCGATTATTCCCGTAAATGATATTATACAATATTTCCGATTCAAAAAAGATCAATTTACCGTTGATTATAAGATTTTAATTGAAAATGGATTCAACAGCGTCTAAAGACAGGTACCATCTTTTTGGGTTTGACAGCAACTTTCGATACGGTGTGTCAGGTGGGTTTAATGTACAAACTCTCGCTCAAAAAAACTCTGGTTTGTCAACTTGTGGAATTACTCATCTCTGACAGACGGTTCTGAGTTCACTTGGGAGATGTCAGCTCCTAAAAGACGTCGACGAAACGGTCTACCATAGGGTCCAGTTCTATAGCACGTTATAAATTTTAGGCCTATAGGCCTACAAACGACTTAGTCCTACCTGATACCATCAGTAGGAAGTTTGGATACGCTGACGATATCGGTCTTGCCACCCAGGCTCGATCCTTTAAGGAGATTGAAGACCAGGGTTATTTCTAGAATTGTGAATTGGGGTGGGGTGTCAGGAAAATCTGGGAGTGTTGAAATTTGGAAGTCTCTACCGAAAAAGGATGATAAGCAAAAAACGTTATAGAGACTCACAAAAATGTCTGACAAGCAAAAAAAGTCATCCGAGGATAAAGTTGTCAGTCTATTTCTCCATTTGGGGCAGGCCTCTTCAGAGGCTGAAGGAGGTCCAGACCAGTTGGAATTTGAGGCCTCTCCTAGCCTTCCCAACAATTAAAATTTTGACATGTTTTAAAAAAGGTAATCACCAATTTTGAGGACTGCAGAATACCTTCCTAGCTTTCCCAAAATCCCAAAATTATCAACAAGCAAAAGGTCATCACCAAATTTTGAGGCCCCTTCTAGTAGTAGCTATCTAGCTTTCTAGCTCTCCCAGAATTCTAGACAAGGAAACAAAGGAAATGATGGAGGCCGGGCCGAATGGCCATCCTAGCCCCCTCTGAATGGGCCTGTTTGGGGTGTTCAGGGCTAATCACTCCTCTCCTTAGAGATCGACTCCACTGGATCCGTGTTCCACAGCGCATTGTCTACAAGCGTTGTTGGCTTACTTTTCGGGCTTTCACGATCCACTCTGTCCTGATTATCTAACTGTACTTATACGGAGATCGACTGTGATCGAGAGGAGATCGGTTCTTAGGTCCAGTCGGAGAATGCAGTTGTTGGTCCCTCCCCGTCCAAGACCCCTAAGTTTGGGGAAAGATCATTCGCGCGGGGGAATCCCGCCCTGTGGAACTCTCTTCCAGTCTCAGCTGGACTTTTCATTAGAAATTTGAAGACACATTTATTTAATATTGGATATGAACTGTGTTAAGCGCTCTTGTTGTAGGCCTTAGCCTTTCTTACTGCGCTATATAAATTGTCAATAAATAAATAAATCAATCAATCAATATGCATTCTGTATGCATATCATTGTCACATCACCAAATTTTGGGAGGTGTCGACCTCAAATTTGGGGTGTTGGGGGTGTTAGGGGTGTAGAATATCCCTGTTGAAGACCAACTGAACATCGATACACAGAGGATCGCCGAATACTGTAAAATATGGCAGGAAAGCCAGTTTCTAAAGGTACTGTGAAATAATCGAAATCGAAATCGCGATTATTTAAAAAACCGTAATCGTAATCGAAATCGTAATCGTGAAAAATAATCGAAAATAATCGTAATCGTAATCGGAAAAAATAATCGTAATCGACCCAGCTCTAGTAGAGACGAGAGGCCATTTTGGCTGTCTGCCCTCCTCACACCCTCGCGGTTTGGACTGTCCCAAGTTCCTTCGCAGGACGTTTCCACTAATTGGACTGGACCCTTGGACGAGTCCACTGTTTGCTTGGCAAAACCTCGGCGGGAATGGACTGTACCTGTGGGCAACAGTGGCGTGACTAGAGTCAAAATGTAGCCCGGGCAGCTGACTAAGGGCTGTCTATAAATTACATAAAAACCTTTTAATGCAAATTATGACCACCCCTTGTCAATAACTGTCAAACGTTTTCAAACTCCACCTCCCTATTTTGTTTACATAATTTATGGACAGTCCCCAACTAAAAAAAATCATTATTTAAAAAATCGAATCTTAAGGTAATAGGGTTCATTATATAGCATGATTTTAAATTTAAAAAACTATATATATATATATATATATATATATATATATATATATAATTATATATGGCCATAGGTATGGGAATACGGCTCCAGAGAAACTCATAAATCACGAGCCTTGACTGGTCGCGCTTCGTGTGAGTGAATCCTCCAAGGCGTAGACGCCGTAGAGCTACTAATTAAAATACCGCTTTCTTTAATCCGTTCACTGTCTGAGTTTCACATTACTATAAATCTATCATCATTGAACTTAGGCATCTATTGCAGCTTAAACTCTCAGGCATCTTTACAATTTGAACGTAGACTTCGTCTTTGTCGGGTTTCAGTTTTGGATATCAGCTTTGATCTGGTAGTCTCTGTCCACTGCATAGAGGGTGCGGTGAAGCTGGAAATTAGGTGGGAGATGACATGGACCATATGGTATGTGCTTTTATGTTTTAACGTACTATCATCATCAGTGTTTCTGTCTCTCGACAGGTCCAGGTATCCAGTTTCTCCACTCCGATCGATTGCTTGCTTCTTCTTTGAGTTCCTGATATCCTTTATTCATCATCCACTCCAACATCATCTTTCTCGGTCTACCTCTCACTCTCTTTCCCTCCATTTTTCCTTCGATTATTGTTCTTAGTAGAGAGTCATGCCGGAGGACATGTCCCATCCAATTTCTCTGCCTTTTCCGGATTGTATCTATCAGGCTTCTTTCTTCCTCTATCTCCTTCATGACTTCCTCGTTTGTTTTATACTCTGTGTATTTTACTTTTAGCATTTTCCTCCAAATCCACATTTCAAAAGCCTCTAATCGTTTTATATCTTCCTTTCTCATTGTCCACATCTCCGCCCCATACAACGCCACACTCCATATCAATGTATTTACCAATCTCTTTTGGGGGTGTCGACCTCATATTGGGGTGGTGGTGGTGTTGGGGGTTAGGAGGGTGTAAAAATATCCCAGGGAGGGGGTAAAAATTGCCCAAAAATTGTTGACATAATTAATGAACAGCGCTATGCCTTATTGAAAACACTATTGATGTCATTCAATATCCTGTCCACTTGATATTTTTCAAACACAAATGCTGACAAAAAGGTCAGCATCTTAATCAGTGGCGGCTCCACAGGTGTTCAGGGAGCTAATTAGTGCCCCATTTAGTGCCTGGCCATTCCCAGTGACCCCCCTGTTGGGACCCTATACTGGGGTGGTGGTGGTGTTGGGGGTTAGGAGGGTGTAAAATATTCCAGGAGGGTAAAAATTGCCCAAAAATTGTTGACATAATTAATGAACAGCGCTATGCCTTATTGAAAACACTATTGATGTCATTCAATATCCTGTCCACTTGATATTTTTCAAACACAAATGTCGAACAATAGCATCTTAATCAGTGGCGGCTCCACAGGAGGGCCCGGGGGTCCGTGCCCCTATTGAGTGCCTGGCCTCCCAGTGGCCCCCCTGTTGGGACCCTATACTACATACCTAACAACAAACAGTAGGCCCCCATGATTAGAAGTTGCCACCCCAACGGCCCCTCACTTGCCAAATCCTGGAGCCGCCACTGGGCCCAGGGTGGGTCCGTACCCCCTATTGAGTGCCTGGCCTCCAGTGGCCCTCTGTTGGGACCCTATACTTAATACTACATACCTAACAACAAACGGTGGACCCCATGATTAGAAGTTGCCACCCCAACGCCCCTCCCCACTTGCCAAATCCTGGAGCCGCCACTGAGCCCAGGGGGTCCGTGCCCCCTATTGAGTGCCTGGCCCTCCAGTGGCCCCCTGTTGGGACCCTATACTTAATACTGCATGCCTAACAACAAACGGTAGGCCCCCATGATTAGAAGTTGCCACCCCAATGGCTCCCCCACTTGCCAAATCCTCGAGCCTCCACTGATCTGAATCTCCATTTTCAATACATACTAATAAAAAGTTCTTAGAACATTGGTAAAACATTCCCGCAGCTATTCCCCATGGCTCAGCTGATGATGTTTTGAGTCTACTAATGTGGCTGCCGTTTGGGAATTTCCCAAATAGTTGGCTTCAGCCAAATGACGTTATACCGTCTCCTCTAATAATAACTCCATGCTACCTACACATCGGCGCTCAAGAAGCTTGCCGACATAATCTCGCACATCCTGTCGTGGCACCCTGCTTTGCGCCGTCCGCTGTTGTATTCATTAATTTCCAATTGGCACAACTGTTTGTTGTCGTGTACAACTGTTTTTTGTCGTCGTGTTAGTTAACGATGGATGGCGATGATGGAAATAAAAGATGTCAGTTTGGCACACGTTTTCTTCAAAGCTCTGACAACGTGTTTGAGCATAATGCGTGGTGGGTGCACATAAATGAACGACCGCGTGAATGATTTGGTTTTGTTATGATACGGCTGCCTTTTTCACCACAAACTATGAGATTTTATGTACTATCTCGTCATTTTGAGTTACAAGGCTTTCCATTGTTATCGTGTTGGTCTGTTTATAAGAGAATATCGAACATCTGTAAATCAAACTCTAGTGGGATAAAGTTTCGAACGACGGGTAACAGTAAAACATCTAGCAAACCACAGCGACTTGCGGGTGGTGGAAGATTCCTTACTGACCCGAGTCTAGTTTATGCATTTAATAATTGGTGAGATTCAGTATTGTTAGTTGGCATTAAATTCTATGTTATTTTCTTTCTTGGAATTAGTGTTGCCAGACGTCCGGCAAAAGGAGGACATGTCCTTGAATTTGGTCTACTAGGCCAGTGGTTCTCAACCCTCTTTGCCTCGCAGACCACTTTCTATGTTCAAATTTTTTCGCGGACCACCTGATAAATTGAGCATTCATCTATGTATAATATTAAGATCCTTATTCTGTATGTCTGTTACCGTTAAACGTTCTCATTGGTTGACAAAGAAGCGTTTGATGGTGGACGATGTTCAAGACGCGTTGCTATTGGTAACAATTGCGTAGAACGGTTTAGTCTTTGCAGTCATTGCAGCGTCGGAGATGTTGCTAGCCTCACAAACAATTGATTTTAACGTAGTTTAGCACGAGTTTAGTGGCGATCATTGAAATGTTGTTCAGTCATTGCAGCGTCAGATTGGGGTGGGCGCGGCGGCGGCGTTGTCTATTGATAACAATTGTTCGTTCTCATTGGTTGACAAGGAAGTTGTGCAATTTTAACGTTTACATTTTAACGTAGTACAAAAAAGTCATTGCAGCGTCAGAGGGGTGGGCACAGCGATAACAAATGGTCACAGTTGAGAAAGTTGTGATTTTAATGTACATAGGCCTAAAGAGCTTGGCTAGGTGGCTGGCGTATGTACAGTACATTATTGAAATGTTGTTCAGCATGAATTCAATGATTGGGTATTAGGTATTGGATTAGTATTATCCTGCACTGCGAGCGAAGCGAACATCTTTCTAGTCTGCTCCTAAAAAGCGGTGATGACCATCTGTTCTTTTTTGCTTGTCAGACTTTTTAACGTTGAAAATGCACAAAATACACACAAAATGTGCCAATAATTTTTTTGTGCTGATGCTGATGACCTTGTTCTGCTCGTCGCACTTTTCAGATTTTTCACATGAACAAATATATGTCTAATTTTTATTTAGTTTTTTTCAGACTTCGCCGCAGACCACTAGATCCACTCTCACAGACCACTTGTGGTCCGCTGACCACGGGTTGAGAACCACTGTACTAGGCCATGCAGTTGGCAATTGCACACTATTGTGGAAGATCAATGCTCAATGGACAAAGAAAAGAAACCGATTCCGAGGAATTTTTTTGGCTTGTACATACCGGTAGATTGTCTGCTTGTACTATGTGACAAAAGTATTTCAGTTTCCTATGTTGGATAACTCCTATTTCCCCAAAGTTCTTCTGTAATTGAGGCATTTGTTCTATGCTCTTTTATTATTATTATTATTATTATTATACAACGTAGAGATTTATGTGGCAACTAATACAGTGACTGCGTGGACACATTACAAATTATAAATTACAATAGCTAGTGCGAAATAGCCAAGTTTTAAGATTCTTCTTGAAGGTGTCTGGCGTTAGGGAGAGTTGAACTGAAGAAGGCAGGCGGTTCCATGCCCTTGCAGCAGTCACGGGAAAGGCACGATCACCTACAGTGCGAAGGCGCGTCAATGGAATGACCAGAGAAGCGGTTCTAGCAGATCTCAGGCGACGCCGACCAGCCTGATCTGCGACTCGTGCTAATTCTGTCGCTAGGTACTCTGGCCCTATACCATTCAGGCAGCGGTAAGCCAGTGATAAGTGATAAGTCAGTTGATTGATGTCATTCTTCTGAAAGCTGTAATCTCACAGCAGTGATTCTTTTCTGGTCTGCCTTCTTATCATCCAAGCTTCAGTTCCATACATTGCAATGAGCCAGAATAGTGCTTCTATGAGGCATATCTTTATATAGGCATTTCTTTATCTGCAAACTGAGCTACTGATCCTTCCATAAGGTTGAGAGTGCCTTCATGATTGAATGCCCTATGCCAAGCCTTGCACTCTTATTTCAAAGCTGCAGTAATTGTCCTATGTAATTAGTGAACTAAGTTAAAGGAAGGTTTCCAATTTTTCAAAAGGATGTTCATGACATGTGATATTGATTTTGATCCTTTTGTCTGCAGCTACCATTACCTTTGTTTTTAACCCTTTAAAGGGGTAATTAAATTTTTAAAGTCATCCCCCCACAGGGTAATTAATTTGGGGAAAAGGCGTTCGTATGAAAACGTTAGTAGAACAGAATTGCCAACTTCGAAGTCTAGAATATAGTTTGCAAAACTGGGTGGCATCTTCACTTATCAGGAAAGTAGTGACAATGTAGTTTGCTAAATATGCCAAGAAGCTTATTATATAGGCAACGCATTCACCACTGGAAAACGATATAATGATTGGAAAATAGATTACTCAAAGCATCACATCAGTCAGAAGATTCGCCTGAATTCAGTCACTAAACTATGATGCCCAAAATCTGGAAGGCTGTATCGGTCCTCAAAATGTTGATTTTGTATGCGAAATTCCGCCCATCTGATGCCACGATTTATAAGACCATGTTTGTAGGAATTTTACAGTTGCCAATGTGCAACAGCACAGCAATCACAGCAGCCATAAAAGAGTTCTATGCTACGAACAACTTCGACATTCAAAAGATGGTCATGTGTCCGTCACACATTCTGGGATTGTATCATTGGCTTAAACTTGGATTTGAAAAGCGGGGAGGCTCGACCCCCGTAACTTCCCCTTCCCTATGGTGGCCTCTCAAAAATGGGGTAAGAATAGTAGTGCACATTACCATAAACGCAACAAGTATTTTAATATTTCAGACTTGCAGTATAACTTGGGCATTCAATTGGGTGATTACAAATTTACAGATCTCAAATACGTTGAGGATGCTGCACTTTTTGATGAAAGTTACAAGAAGCCTTGAGATATCTTACTATGGATGGAAACCGAGGCCTCCAAATTCAACTTTCACATCTCGTGGGCTAAAACAAAGACCCAGAGCCTCGGCTTTGGTCACATTGAGACACCTATCTCCATTGGCTCAGAAATTGTGGAACCGGTTGATTCATTGTGCTATCTTGGCTCAAACATGAACAGCATGGCTAACTTGCGAGAGGCATCTCTTCACACATAGGTATTGCCTCCTCTGTCATGAATCTACTTGACAGAATCTGGAGACAACAGAATCTAAGCTTTAAAACCAAATTCCAGACATATGCTTCTCTCTGGTTGTCCCAGCTCTTTATGTCAGTGAGACCTGGGCTATGACCAGTCGAGACTGGCAGAAAATTGCATTCCACACAAAGGCCCAGCACCGGATCTTGATCGGTGGTTTGACTTTGTATGCAATGACAAGATTTATTCACGATCGGTCCAGGAGACTATGCATTCACAAATCGGTAGTCGGCATCTTGGTCTCTTTGGACATCTAGCACAACTCCCAATCAAAGTACCTGCCTCTGCTGTACTCTGCCAAGCTGCATCCTTCTGAAATGGTATTACAGATGCCCTTGATTGCCATAGACCTTGAGGAAGACCACCAACCACCTGGCTTCATCAAATCTGTGATGACTGTGGGCTACCAGCCGCCGACGCATTCCAGTTGTTACAATTGGACGGCTGTTGATTAAAGATGACAGACGAAGACAATGATTTTAAAAGATTTAATTAAGAAAATCGAATACAAAAGTCCAAGATTGTCCAGAGTCGGAGCCGGAAGCTCTCGTGTTCCACAACTCTATCCAAAGATACCTTAATTAACAATTAATCCAATAAGTAAGTAATAGTCACAGATAACATTCCCTCCTTCTTAAAATTGATTTTTCATAAAAATTAACCAAACCTATTCAAAACGATACAATAATACTAGTTACAACTATAAGGCACACAACAAACTTAACTAAATAATGCAATTACAATACCAACTCAAATAAATCATTATACTTCAACTCTACCCAATAAATCTGGAATCAGATTATCCTTTCCTGGCCTATGCTTAATTTCCAGACAGAATTAATCTAACTCCAAACTCCAACGAAACAATTTTTGATTACCGGTACAACTAGACATTCGGTTCAAAACTGCAAAGACGAATGATCGGAAAATACAGTAACAGGATTTGATCCAAAATATACAGCAAACATTTGCACAGCAAAAATCAGAGCCAAAGCTTCTTTTTCCACAGTCAAGTAAGAAATCTGATGCTTATCTAATTTCCTGCTGAAATAACACACAGGATGTACCACATTCTCGTACACTTGAAACAAACATCCCCACACAAAATTTAGAAGCATCCACAGCTGAACAGAACTTCCTAGAATAATCGGGAGGCCGCAAAATCGGTCTCGACGACATTCTCGACTTAGTTCAACAAATGCATTTTCAGCTTCATCTGACCACTCAAAAACCTTATTCTTTTTTTAAAAATGTGTCAAAGGCAATGTCAACTCTGAAAAATGAGGTTAAAATCTCCTATAGTACCCTGCCAAACCTAACCATAAAGTTACCTGTTTCTTATTGGTGGGTCTTGGAAAATTTACCAAAACATCAATTTTCCTCTTTAAAGGTTGCACTGCATTTAGCCCAAATGGTGACCCAAGAAATTTACTTCAGCATTAGCAAAAGTACACTTTTTAGGATTTAAGGTCAAATTAGCTTCCTTAACCCTTTTAATACGAGACGAGCCCCCACTTGTTACAATTGGACTGCTGTTAATTAAAGACGACAGACGAAGACGGTGATTTTAAAAGATTTAATTAAGAAATTCGAATACAAAGTCCAAGATTGTCCAGAGTCGGAACCAGAAGCTCTCGTGTTCCACAACTCTATCCAAAGATACCTTAATTAACAATTACCGGTAATCCAATAAGTAAATAATAGCCGCACATAGCATTGTGTGCTCAGGACAGAACATTATGCAAAGCAATCACTACGGTCACTCTGGCTCTGCGTGACTGATGATGATGATGAGTATTATAAGTGATACTAATATATTATCCCCTCCCCCCAACCTCTCATTACAGGGAATCACAGTTGAAGGCGTGGAAGAATTCACTTATCTCGGCAACAAACAGTACTTATCTGGAGACAACCGTCCAGGCATACGAGGTGCCCGCGAACCAGATACTAGACCTTCAAGTTCATGCACTGAAGACCCAACCACCTCATCCTGGATGGAAGAGACCTCGAGGCCGTCCAAAGAAAACTTGGTTGGACCAGTTGAAGCATGACTTCGCCGAACCGCTACCAGATCTATGGACGGACGCAATTAACTTCGGCCACAGAGCAATGCAATGGCCTCAGGTGGCTATGCGATTTTGATGATGATGAATATATGACACTCTTAGGTAGATTGAATAAACATAACTTTGAGTTTCAAATAACACTGGTATCGTTGTTATCTTTGGTGACATCTGTGAAAAAATTCAGGTGCTCAGACATGAAAATATGATGCTCAAATGTTATAATTTTCTCAAGGGATGTGATGGATGTCACTGAGGCGGAAAAAAAAATAGAGGTAATCTTTCCCCAGCATATGGACGGAGGAGGGACATGCACTAGCCTTGTATCCTTGGTATTGCTTGCAGAAATGTACCTAGCTGAGTGCTCGGGCTCTACAGCAATAGAAAGCCAGTGTGCGTTCCCCAATGAACCCGTGAGGCTTTGGAAGAACTTTGATTTTTTAATATTTAGTTTCATGGGATGTCATGATCTATGTTATAGCTATAAATGTTAGTTCACTTTCAAGATTCAAGACTGATGATCAAGCTGTTGTGTGGCATTTCCATAGGCAACTTGAGAATTTATAGGTTCTGCAACCTAGAGTCAGACCGAAGCTGCAATTTACAGTTTCGGCCTAAGCCAAACCGGAGCCGAATCTGCAGTCCTTAGCTTCAGCCGAAGCTATCTGCAATAGATTCGGCCGAAGCTGAATCTATTGACATCATCATCATCAGTGTTTCTGTCTCTCGACAGGTCCAGGCATCCAGTTTTCCTTACAGTCTATCGATCGAAAGAAATGGCAGGTTCGCAACAGGCTTGCCTTCTTTTTGAGTTTCTGATGTCCTTTATTCATCATCCACTCCAGCATCATCTTTCTCGTGGTCTACCTATCACTCTCTTTTTAGCCCTCCATTTTTCCTTTGATTATTGTTCTTAGTGGAGAATCATGCCGGAGGACATGTCCCATCCAATTTCATTCTGCCTTTTCCGGATTGTATCTATCAGGCTTCCACACACTGAAAAAAATAGAGGTAACATTTTCTTCCTCTATATCCTTCATGACTTCCTCGTTTGTCTTATGCTTTGATTTTTTGTATTTTTTATGGGATGTCATGATTTAGCATTTTCCTCCAAATCAAGACTGATGACATTTCAAAAGCAACTTCTAATCGTTTTATATCTTCCTTTCTCATTGTCCACATCTCAGTGTTTCTGTCTCCAGGTCCAGGCCCATACAATCGATTGCACACTCCATATCAATGTTTTTAATCAGTCTACCTTTTAGGTTTAGTTTTATTTTTACTTTGCATCAGCTCCTTTCTCTTGTGGAGAAAAGGACATGTCCCATCCAATTTCTCTGCCTTTTCCGGATTGTATCTTGCTTTATTGCTATGACTTCCTCGTTTGTTTTATGCTCTGTGTATTTTCTTTTCTTATCTCTTTATTGCATCTTATATCTTCCTTTCTCATTGCATCGCCCCATACAACGCCACACTCCATATCAATGTTTTTACCAATCTCTTTTTAGGTTTAGTTTTGTTATCAGACTTTCTAGATAGCTCCTTTGCTATTTCCACGTCTTCACTTATTATTATTATCTGGCATCGGTTGTTATCAGACTTTATTATTATTATTATTATTATTATTATCTATGACAATTTATATAGCGCAGTAACATAACTGGAGCTAAAGTCAAGAGCGTTTTACAAAGGAGTCACTTATAAGAGATGTTAAATAAGTGTGTCAAGTGTGCCACTTGCTCTATGATCTGTCCATAAACCTTTATTTCCACTCTCATTCCTTCTTTTTTACTTATTACCATAACTTTAGTCTTTTTTGCATTGATTCTCATTCCATACTTTTCTGACACTTGTATCAGTTTATCCATTACTTCCTGAAGCCCTTTTTGATTGCTTGCTAGCATGGCCTGATTGTCTGCAAAGCGCAGTGCCTTTAGTAGTACTCCTCCGACTTTGACTCCCTTATCTGTATTCTCCATCTCCTCTTGTACTAATTCTTCGACGTGTATGTTAAACAGCAGCAGTGACAGTGGACATCCCTGCCTTACTCCTCTCCTAATCATACACGATTCACTCAGTTCTCCCTCTATTCTCACCTTCACTGACTGTCCAAGGTATAGGTTTGCTATCAGTCTTCTGTCTCTCCAATCCACTCCCACCCTTTTCAGTGCTCTCATCAAAATACTCCAGTCTACTCTGTCAAACGCTTTTTCGTAATCCACGAAGCATATATAGATATTTTTCCATTTTGAAGTCTTCTCTCACTTAGCATTCTTAAGCATCTGATTGCATCCCATGTTCCTTTAACCTTCCGAAACCCAAACTGATCCTCTCCAAGGAATCCTATTGCATCTGTTTTCGCTTGTACTCTTTTTGTAATGACCTTGAGTATTATCTTCACCGCATGGCATAATAGACTGATAGTTCTATGGTCCTCGCATTCCATTGCATTGACTTTCTTTTTAATCGGAATCATTATTGATTGTAGAAAATCGTTCAGCCATTCTCCTGTCATATAGATTTGTTGGCAGGTTTCGACCAGTTCGTTCGTTGCATTCTCTCCTATTGACATGTAGTCCTAAAAGTTAGTGAACAGTGACTTTTTATGTCGGAACTGAAAAATACACACATGATTAATATAAAATATGAGCAGAAGTTACTTTCTCACCTGTTAACTTACACTGCCTTACTGGCATCAGACTTGATTTAGTTTTTTTAAAAATCCAAATTGCATTTGTTTGCGATATTTCTACTGCAGAGTATTACCTCTCACGACGACTCCAACAGAAATGTAATGGTATCGTTCAACATGGCCTACGGCGGCTATTAGCTAATCAAATGAGAGGTTCTATTTGGGGGCGTCGCGAGCCCCTTGGTTCTATTGATTCAGATGCTGTTGTTCCTATAACAAAACATTAAAGTCATGCCTCCTTTGATAGATAAAACCGTCATCAGTTCACAAAGCCGGTTGTGTCCGTTGAGACCACCCCCACCGTTTTCGATCTTGTGCAGCTTCACATGCCTATATAAGATGTTAATCTGCAGTCACGAGATATTTGCTTAAGACCATTGAAACTAAACGATTCAAAGCATTGGAATCAGAAATTGAAATTGATGAATGAGGGTTATTATAGCCACTTGCTTTGAACTATCTGCTGTAAACTCACCACATCCCTTAATCTCTTATTGCCTCAAATAACATTTATGATCTGTGTGAACTCACAAAGCAAATCCTATAATGCTCTATTGTTCCTTATTTGTTAGGCTACTTAGTCTACCAACCTTTGAAGCAGAATTCTAGAGAGTATATGTACACATCATAATCAAAATTTATTACTTGATAACAACGAATGACTTTTACAGTCATCAATTATATGACAGAAAGATTCGGCTTATGGCCGATACTCATACTTAGTTAAAGCCAAAGCCAAATATTATGAAAGCGATTAGGCCATAGCCAAATGTTGGCCGAATATGGCAGATTCCTTAGATTCGGCGCCGAAGCCAAACTTCGGTCTCTCTCTTCTGCAACCAAATAGAGATTGTCGTTGGTTGGCACAGGACATCATATTGCTTTCAGCTGTTGGACAGTAATTCCCATTTTGTGGAAATTTTCTGAATGTGTATATTATTTAGTCTTGTATCTGTTTTTCACATGTCTTATGGTTTGCATTTAGGGATAACGTGGAATGGGATGAGCATCAAGAAATTGCAGCTAGGGAGAAAGTTGAATCAAATTCAGGGATTAAGCTCTCATTGGAAGTGCAAAGTATGTTTAGATATGATTGTTCTATAATTTAGTTTGACTGAAACTATATGTAATTTAATGTAATGTGGCATTTGTATGCCACATTACATTACATTACTCTTCTACAGTGTTGTAACTATTGAAATAGTCAATACTATTTAAATACGATTTAAATAGTTCTAAGCTATTTAAGCAACTATTTTAAATAGTTAGCGAACTTACCTATTTAAATACTATTTATAAATAGTTAAGCACTATTTATAAATGCTTGATTTTAAATAGTTCTATTATGTTGTCATCTCAACAAAACCGCAGAACTGACAGACTGAGTCAGTGACATAGTGAAAGTGAAACGCAGATTCGTCGTTCCGTGCCCTACGCGATGGAATTCATATTACGATGCGGTATAATTGTTCAAGCTGAAAGTCACTGTTATTAAATGCCGATACTGCTGCACCAGTTCAGTCCACGCCTACAGTTAGCAGAACTGATGCAGGTACCGGTAGTGATGCCGATTCCAGCGACTTTTTCAGTGACCTCAATGCTGAACACAGTGAACAGGCAGACCAGCCACACTTGTTGTATCTTCAAGACTCATCCAGTAAAATTGGCATGCTAAACAAGCATCCAGCTGTCAAACCAGTTTTCTTGCACTACAACTCAACGATTCCATTGAGTGCTCCCGTCGAGAGACTCTTTAGTACTGGGGCTATCATACTCCCAAAGCATAGAAATCGCTTAAGTGACAAAACATTTGAGACACTGCTGCTCCTCAAGATTAATCAAGACTTTTGGTGAATAACCTAACAGGAGACTGATTACTTATCATGCAGATAACTAGTGACAGTGCTTTTAGATTACAACATTTGCCAGTGAAAAATGATAACACAGTTTTCATTTTAACATTGAAAAATGAAATAGTATTTAAATACTATTTAGATAGTTGTGTACTATTGGCTATTGAAAAACTATTTTAAATAGTGTTTAAGCTCAACCATTGGCAATAGTATTTAAATAGTCTAGTCAACTATTGGTCCCAACACTGCTCTTCTATTTCTACTCGGAGGCACTCTTGGCATTGGAGTCGCAGGGTAAAGTAGTGAGACTTTAGCTTTCGCATTGAGCAGAGCGAGGGAATAAGAAGTGATTCCCAGATGGATAGGTTCAAGGCATTCCAAAAGGAGGGTCCAGTCACTGCAAAAGCCCAATGCTGAGTAAGAGCAGTGCGTGATCTGGGGACATAAGCATTCTTCTGATCAGTGGAGCGGAGCAGGCGATGAGCAGTGGAAGAGGGTGATTTGAAAAGCTCAGTAATGTAAGACGGTGCCTGACCTCGAAATGCTGCAGAAGCAATAATTGCTTGTTTGAATTTAATGCGGTCAGAAATTGGAAGCCAGTGGAGGGTGTTACGCATAAAGTCTGAGATGCTAGAGTAGTGAGGAGCTTTAGCCACAAGATGAGCCACAGCATTTAGAGTCATTCCATATAGAGTCATGCCATGTCAATTCAACAAATGGCTCTGGGTCCTCCATCTCAAAAATTTATGACATTTACCAGAAATGTTCCACAAATGTTCTTGTGAAGGTTTGCAAAATTTTAGCCTGCTCTCTTAAGTAGTTTTTGAGATATTCAACTTTTATAATACCTGGGGTGGGCCGTTGTTTGGCGTTTTGTGACAGTTGCTTACCGTTATATACTCGCAGTTAAGGCGATCTTGCAGACAAGTCGACCCCGTTTTTAGGTTTTAAAAAAGGAAATTTGCTATAACCCGCGTATAAGTCGACAACAAAATTTTAGGAGCCTACAGACTTCTTGAATTGCATAATTACGCATGATCGACATTGAAATTGGGTCAACAGTCGACCACTCTATTCCCCAATCCCGACGTCTCCAAGCTGGTTGGGGTGTTTGTTGTTAACTGAGTGCTTAATGGTCGGCGGCACGAGGGAGGGAGGGAAAGGCTAAGGAAGGTACTTGGCCAAGGTATGCCTTAATCGCACTATGAATCCAACTCCCAAGCCGTACCTGAGCAGACCTTGGCATTAGTCACAGCTGCCTGAACTATGGCCTGCTAGACAATGGAAAGCCCTGAAGGCTGGCAATGTCATGTGCAGCATCATTCAAATAGAGATCCAGTTCAGACTGTACCATTGTGTTCCCAGGATCTGACTCATAAAAGCAGAAGAAACTGTGCCTTCACTGGATGGTGGCATAACATTTGAATTTGAAGTGCTGCTAGCTGCTTGGTGTTCCAGTATGTAAGTTGTTATTAATGCAGTAACTCAGTCAGTTGTATAATGCAAATGCTTGAAATGCAATAACAGTAACTAAATACTGTAACTAGTAACTTGCATTACTAGTTTCTAAATATTGTAACTACCGGTAGTTACTGACAAAACTTACTGTTGACTGACTAACTAGTTACTCCACTAGTTACTCAAAACAGTAACTAGTTACAGTAACTAGAGTTACTGTAACTAGAGTTACTGTAACTAGTTACTACCAGTGGTGGCTGGTGGGTCTAAAAAGTGGGGGTTGCAATGTTGGTGAGAAAAATTTCACCCTTAAAATTAGGCTGGGATTTCATTTTCTTAGAATTTCCCGCTACATATTGACTTTATTAGTTTGACTTTTTTGAACCCTCTGTTCTGTCACCTCAGCTTCATACAGTGAAGGACAGAGGCAGGCGATGTGCCTTAAGCCAGTTAAGGCATGTTGGCAACAAGCCAACACCCCCGCAGAGGATGTCTCAGTCTGGGGCGGCGAGTTGAAACGTGCATGTCGCAAACAAGACCTACTATATACTAGTATCGGCAGCCCTGGTCGCAACACTACTGCGACACAGCCACACCCACTTCAGCAAAGCAGAGTCTCTCCTGTGATATTGTATTACGCCTATGTGTGATCCATACGCAGCGTGGAAATTGTAGTGTGTCGCTGAGAAATAGCGACACATACAGTTCACAGCACACCGCAGCCGCCAGAGCGCAGTCAAACACTCAAACCTATTAATTTTTCTGATCGGGAATTGGCTTGCTGCACCAAACAAAATTCCATATGAAATTATTATTGTTATTGACAAATTGTGCAGTGAAAAATTGGGAGTTGTGCTGGGGGTTGCGCAACCCAGTGACATGGTCACCGGCCGCCACTGGTTACTACCCAGCACTGAGAGTAGCTGATCTCAAACAGCCAAGTCTTCAGTCGCTTCTTAAATATTTCCAGAGAAGGTGATGTTTGAACACTGATAGGGAGACGATTCCAGGCTTTCGCAGTGGTAACCGGGAAGGCACTGTTGCCGGCAGTGGGAAGGCGTGTGCGCGGCACGAGGAGTGCTTCGGTGGAGCCAGCTCGCAGACACCTTCTACTGTCTATGTCTGCGGATCTCTGGGGTTCGGACCTGAGATGGGAGGGACCGATGTCGTGCAGGCACCGATAGATGAGGGTTGTCAGCTTATACGTTATTCGCTCGGGGATCGCGAGGCAGTGTAGGTTGATCATCAGTGGCGTGATGTGATTGTGCTTCCTTGATCGATGGATCAGGCATCCAGCCACATGTCAAGGAGGTGTTTTGGGAGCCCTGCTCTATGGTGGCATTACCATAGTCGAGTTTAGTGAGTACCTAAGGCGCTGATCAACGTCTTCAGGGCGGTAAGTGAGACATATTTCCTTATGCTGCGGATCAACTGCAGTGCTGCAAAGCATCTGGCGGCGGTGCGTGTCACATGTTGCCTTGTTGTGACAGTATTGTCGATGTAGATGCTGAGATTTCTCACATCAGGGCTTGGATGGATATCATGACCATTAATCCGGACCGAGGTGGATTGGAGCAGGTGCTGTTGTCTTCCGGTTGCCATCCATAAGATTTCTGTCTTTGCAGTATTGAGCTGGAGACGATTTGAACCTAGCCATTCTGTCATCTCTGTGACGCTGTTCATAATTAATTAGTGATTGAAGTTGTTGGGTGAGAGCTGAGTGACAACTCCCATATACTTGGGTATCATCTGCATATAGATGTGCCTGCAGATCATGCTTGTGAGCTATGTCGAGTAGATTGACCAGGTATAATGCAAAGAGAATAGGTCTGTGGACCAAACCTTGAGGGACCCCATTCGTGACTGACTTATTCTCACTGATTGTCTCATATCGATGTTGCCAATTAACCTTCTTTCTCGTCATTCTTCACCAAGTCTTCTCTGTGCCCCCATTAGTTTAACCCAATCTACTCTATCAATGGCCTTCTCATAATCAACAAAGCACATACAAACATTGTTGCCATGTTGTATACTTTTTCACTTAACACTCTTAGAGATCCAATGGCATTCCAAGTTCCCACTCCTTTTCTAAATCCAAATTGGTCATTGCCAAGAAAGTGGATGCTGTCAACACCAGGAAGAGAAATTGTATGAAATCCAAAAGATACAATCTGGAGAAGTTGAATGACCCATATGGAACAGAACACACTTGAAGAGGAGGTAACAAGATGGCTACTGATGGAGAACCAGAACCAGGCCACCCAAAAGATAAGAATTGCATTATGCACAGCAGCAGAGAACCTGCTGACAAACAACAAAACACCTAAAAACCATGGATTGGTTCAGGTACCATGAAACTTGTTGAGGAAAGCGCCAAAGTAAAACGACTCAAACATCATTCGCCTAGGAAGGAGGAATTATGCAATGGCCTATGCAAGCAAGTTAGGAAAAGCGCTAGGCATGATAGATAGATAGATAGATAGATAGATAGATAGATAGATAGATAGATAGATGACGTATATATTAAATGATAAAGATCATTAGTTATATATCCTGACCGTATCGACTTATTTAGGCCAATTGAGGAAGGCACTAAAGTTTCCATACATAGCATGTCGAAATAATTAATTTAGCTAACTGCATAATTATTTTCAACATGGCATCTAAATAAAAGTTGACCAGCGCTTTTAAGAATGGTAATTTTAGGCGCCACATAAATATTAATTAAATATTAGCGCTACATAAATATAAAAAAAAATCAAGATTAGATTAGATAGATAGATAGCAAATAGTTTAAAAGATAGAATCAATCTGAGAATGAAAAGATAGATAGAGTTTTTCAATCAAAACAATAGACTAAATTACATTGGCACTCTCACTATTTTCAAGACAAATGATAGCGTCACCGACTTATTCCGGGTCAATGACTTTAGACACCTTCAAATACCCAAAATCTAGGGGGCGACTTATACCGGATTAAAGATAGATAGATAGATAGATAGACTAAATTACATGGCACTATTTTTACAAATGCGCCGCTACTGCAGAATCAAAATCCAAATAAAAAAAGTGCGTCTTCAGTCTGCTCAAAAAGACTGCACGCGAGACAGTATTATCACGTAAAGACTTAGGAAGGGAGTTCCAATTGCGAGAACCGGATGTGCTGAAGGCTCTGTCTCCCATTTTGCTGTATGTTCGAGTGGTAGAAAGTAATCTTGAGTTGTTTGACATGAGCACCATGAATCTTTGAGTTGCGCGCACGAGGCGACAGTCATTAATCAGGTAAAGCGGAGCTTCTCCTCTGAGCCCCTGAGACAGCTGTCAACTAGTGAGTTAATCTTATAGAGAATTCTCAAGTGCACAGGAAGCCAGTGCAGTGATCTTAGGGGCTGTCCATTATTTATGTCATCAATTTAGGGGAGGGGGTTTGAAAAATTTTGACAGTTGTTGACAGGGGGAGGAGGTCAAGAGAAGTTGACATAAACAATTTCACTTTTTACAAATAATCAAAAAATAGGAAATTTCATGGAATGCTACTTATTACAATGGAAAAAAGCATGGAAAAAAGGTCATCGCTGCCACATTTTGACACTCGATGAGCAAAACAGGGAAAAAATGGTCATCACCGCAAAAAATAATAACCTTGTTATTGGGACTTGCCATTGATCTTGGGGGCGGGTCAAAAGTGTTTGACGTAGTTATGGGGGTGGGGGTTAACTGAAAGTTGACAGTTGTTGACAAGGGGGAGGGGGGCCAAAAATTTGCCAAAAATTGTTGACATAATTAATGGACAGCCCCTTAGCACAGGCTTGGTGTGAATACAATGGGGTGTAGACGATATAAGAAGATGGCTGGAAGAATCCTGTGAGGATGTGCAGAAGCACTTGCAGAACTCACATCTCAGGAGAGCATTCAAATTAATAGAAAAATCACAGGTATTGGAAAACAACATTAAGGACAATTAACATCGAGCACGGAACTCCGTTAAGGACGGGTGAAGAAATTGGCAAGCGATGAACAGACTAAGACCGACATTTGTTTGGATATAAGGGAACAGGATTCCATGATACAGTGAAGAATCTCAAGGCAAGAGCAGTTTACCCAGATGGTGACTGTGATGATACGATCCTCCACTCTGAAGTTAAAGCAGCCATGAGCAGGCTGAAGAATGGTAAAAGCCCTGTAGTGGATGGAGTAGCAGAAGAGATGCAGCAGAGACTTATTTAGAGACAAGGCTGACGAGAGAGGGGACAGGGAGTATATTTTTACCCGGGCCCGCATTAGTGTGGACAGGATTAGATCTTGGGGAGGCGATTCATGTGGCACAAGACTGGGAAAATTGGAAAAGAATCGTTTGACAAATGGCTGGTCTTGATGTTTACTGAGGGGGCTTTGAGCTGATGATGATGTTGATGATGAATTTCTTGTCCACAGGAATCATAACTAGTTGCAGGAAATTCTCTGGCCATATCCCAGTTGCATGTTCAATATGTTTTGACAGATTTGGTATAGTTCCTTTGTCCCCTTCTCTCTGAGTGATTTTAGGATTTTAATGGGTATATTACTAATGCCCTCTGCTTTGTTGTTTTCCATTTCCTCAATGGTCTTTACTGTCTCTTCCTCTGTTATGTCTGGTCCTTCATCCTTCAGATCTTCCTTGTGTTCTTTTTCTTCTAGGTCCATAGGTCTGTTATCTTTCTTCTTAAAGTTCTTTAATCTTATTCTTTTCATAAGGTTGTTTTTTTGAAGGAACGGTTTCATATAAGGTTTTGCACAAAAAGACACCTTAACTACAAAATTTTTGATGATAGTAACTGGTTTTGCAAGGTTTATCTCGGTTAACCGTTCAGTATAAAACCAATCTTGAAGTCTCTATTCATAAAATTAGTTTTGCAGCGTTGAAGCAGTTAGGGACGGGACAGACTGTGGACATGATTTTTACGGGTGTGCCAACATCATTCTGAACTAAAATTTTGAACATGACATTTCATCCTTCAATGCCATCATAGTCATTACAGATATCTGTTATGTCGGCGTTAGGGACGGACACTTTCGTTAGGGACGGGACATCGCAAAATGACATTTGAAATAACCTCAAAATGTTCATTTTATCTAGCATTTTCTCATATATGTTAGGACAAAATTAGTTTAAAAACACTGAATTTAAAAGCTTCATTTTTGCAGCGGCTACATTATAGGCGCTCAGCCTTTCTTAAAATAGCTATGGGGAAGGTATATGATCAGACAATTTCGGGTCCATAGGCTAGGTTGAGAGCTATGGAGGAAGTGATTTTAGAAAAATGAATACTGTAAATACTGTAATGATCGTACAGTCTTAAAAAAATTTAATACTGTTCAAAAATGGACCAATAAGAAGTTATGAATACTGAACTAAATACTGTTTTCTAATAAATGTAATATACTATATCAACTTATAGAACTAGCTCTTTTAAGCTCATAGTTTCCGTTCCGTTCAACACATTATTTTTATTAGCCATCATGATCATAATGGAACAACCACGATTATCAGATCGCGACTTGTTCTTTTGACGGCCACATGAACCTGTTTCTGGACTTTTGACACATGAAACTGATGGCAATTTTGTTTGTCTCTTGGTTGACACCATGGACCAAGCCGGGCCACCACACATCGTCATAGATGCCAGCAATATATGTAGAACCTGGTACAATGTCTGACAGCTGGAAACCAGGCTCTGAAATCACTGTTTCACTGTCTGAAAAATCTTTTAAAGCTGATGGCCATTGAGTCTGAGAGTATTATATTCTGTGTGCCCGGTATGCTGATCAGTCAGAATAAATGATCTTTCAGTGCATCGTTCTGTTACCCTATGCCATCTACTGCATTTGTTGGCTGGAAATATGCAATTGGATGCAATGCTGGGACACAAATAAAACTAAAGATGTATTTGTTTTGATTGTGATGCTGGCAAAGTGAAGATGTGAACATAATATACTTTTCTCACACAGACAAATGAATTACCACACAAAAACTCAGTCATAGTGAATATAGAAATATATCTAAAACTCAGAGGCCCCAAACATCAAATGTGCAGCTGTATTTCAAAACTCATGCCCTAGGGAATTATTTGGATGGTAATATTTGCACAAAAACTGGACTTTATCTTTGGATGGCTATCAATTATCTAAAAATATGAGTTTTGAAAAGCCTAATGGCAATTTTAAGAATGGCGTTTCTCAGGTAGTTTAACATTACATTTTTAGACATATTTATAAGTGTTTGTATCATTTTTTTAAATGTCAGATACACCCTTTTAGACTTTTATTTATTTATTTATTTATTTCAAGACAATTTCTATATTGCACAGGTTAAGGCTACACGACAAAGGGCGCTGCACACACATAGTCAACCATAACCTAAACTAAAAGGTGCGTCTTTAGTTCTCTCAGGAACAGTCCAGCATAGTTGGCCTCAGTCACTGCAGTCGGCAAGATTCGGGCGTAGTGCGCAGGTGTACTGAAATGGACCAGCGCTATATAAATTTTATTAGCCATCATGATCATAATGGAGGCGGGACAAATGGGAATAAACAGTCGGTAATTTTGGATCATATTGCTTGAAATATTCGAGACTCGTGATAAAGATTTCTTTTATACTGTAATGCAACTCTGGTAGTTTGGGAGCGGCCATGACACCCAAGCCTGTGTCCGCACTAGGTTAAGCTATAAGTGAATCCGTGCTCAAACGGGTGCACTCTCGGCAAGACGGGGTCCTCTGTACAACAAAGCGTTTTGATGATTTTTTCAAATTGAAATTATGGTTAACCAGTCAAAGTTAAAAGTCCTCTGTACAACAAAGCGTTTTGATGTTTCTTGCTCTTAAAAGGACTGGTCCTTGCTCTTAGGACCGGTTAACCGTTAACAACCTTAGTTTCATGATTTGTTAACAGTTTTCTTGTTTGTCTTTAATTTTATTACCATTTCCTCCTCTTCCCAATTTTTTTGTAAGTCTTCTTTACCCTTTTATAAACTTGATTGTGTCCTCCTCTGCCTTGCTTGTCTTCTATTTCCTTATGCTGTTCAGCCCACCATTTTCTCTTGCTCTGTCTGTTGCCTTCCATAGTTTGTTATTTAATATTTTGTATTCTTTCATTGCCATCTCTGTAGTTTGATGCTTCCAATGTTTCCTCTCCTCCATGAGCTTTATCATTTCTGATGTAATTCATGGTTTCCTTGCATGCTCCTTCCTCATGACTTATTGTTTATATTACCTCTTCTGACATAGCCTAATATTCTTTAGTTTTTTTCCAGCATTCATCAATTGATTTAGATTCTCTTTTTTAAAAATCTGGGTTCTATACCTTCTGATAGCAACTTTCCTTTATCTTTGATCACTTCTCTGTTCCATTTCTTCTGTACCTGTTTCTTTTTCCTGATGAATTTGAACTTCAGTTCCATGTTTATACCCACTAGGTTGTGGTAAAGGTCTGCATCTGCTCCTGGATAGGTGCAGGCATTTTTTACACTGTTTCGATACCTCTTTCTGACTATGATGTAGTCAATCTGATGTCTTGAGCTATCACCTGGCATTTCCCATGTATGCCTCCATCTTTTTGGGTATCTAAACCGAGTGGCACTTGCAGAATTCCACAAGTTTTTTCCTCCATTATTTCGTACACCTCCATATGGTCCAATGTAACATTCTTCTTTTCCTTCGCCAACTGTGGCTCCATCTGCACCAGTATCAGAGTTTTCCTTCTCCTAGCTCATCCCTGAAGAGGGTAACCACTGAGCAGTGGTGGATAGGCTTATTTGATAGAGCTTGAATTCTTTGGACATCTAATAAGAAAAGATGGATTGGAAAATCTAGCCATAACAGGAAAAATAGAGGGGAAAAGAGCAAGAGGAAGACAAAGAATAAAGTTTACGGACAGCCTAAGAGAAGCAACAAGAACTACAGACAACATCGAACTGATAAGGAAAACCAGAAACAGAGAAGAGTGGAAATCCATGGTCGCCGACGTAGCAATACATGGCACATGAAGAAGAAGAAGATAGAGGTATTGACTGGCCATGTCGTAGACTTCGTCATTGGGCTCTTGTGATATTTAATCTGCTTGGTGGTTCAGCCCACCAACCAGTAACACACCCTTGTTAGAGTTTACCGCTGTTGGTCTGCGACTGCTTATTCATCAGGCTTTTGCCCGCTTAGTTCTCAGCTACCCATCATATCTGAAAGACGTTCCACTATCCGCGAACTGTGACGCGCTGGGTTGCAGTTGCAGCCCTGCACTCAGGTAACAAAATTTATTTAGTGTTTAATTGTATATTATATTATAAAAGAGGCTAAAGACTTGGTTGTTCCACACTAGTTATGAACTTTAACTCTGTAATGTGTTCACGCAGTCCACATGTGGACGAGTCACCACAATAATCTGAACGTTACTTACTTATTATGATAGTCCACATTGCAGCAAGTCGTCATATGTCTAGTACCCCTAGCCAACTGATGTTTTGGGAATAGTCTGCACTTTATTTTAATTAAACATTAGCAGTAACATTTACTTGTCAAAAATGTGATCTGTGAGCTTTGTCAAATGTGCCTTACATCTTTTAAACGTAGAAAAAAGTAAGGGTCTGCAATCCTAAAAGTTTGAAGAACACTGCCATAACCAGCCAGTGTTGACTCCTGTTTTTCTTTATGCCCATCTCATGAATTCTTTATCAGATACCTTCTAAATCCTTATATGTATTACACAAGGTCTTTTGCTGGCACAAATTTTAACTTGTACTCCATGTTATTTAGTTAATTTGGAAGCATTTTTAATTACTGTATTTTCACACATATATCGCGCACAGTAGACACGATTTTGCAAACCACACAGGCGGCCACGCGGTATATTCGAGTGCTTGGTATACAAAAATTATTTTACATGTAAAGTTCCTTGCCAGTATTTGAATACAGAGCATCACCAGAAGTAGAACAGAATGAATAAAACCATAAAGGTAAGCTATACCGGTGTATAATGCGTAGCTAAGCCATCCAAAGACTGCAAGTAAAATTCGATCTTATGGAAAAGACCTGACATTCAAATAAGAATTGTATAATCACTATTTAAATAATGATTTATTGAATGAATTTTTAATTATGATTTATTGACATGAATTAGTGAAATAAAAGAATAAGATTTATTGTTCATATTGTTTCTTAGTTAATTTTTCGGTATGGTGCTTTCCGGCTGCCTTGCACGCGCATGCGCATTGCACATGCCTCGGAAAATCGTCGTTCTTGGCAGTTTACCGGAATCTTGTGCTGGGTTTTAGTGCTAAATGTGCGGACTTCTCCTTGTTTTTGGTGGTCCTCTGCTCTTTCTCCATATAGATGGGGTTATAACTCGCTCATTTTTATATAAGATTTTCAGGCGGCGTCTTATACAAAGAAGCGATTTGTCTATTGAATTTTCACGGAGATCACAGGTAAGCCATTTGTAAATAATCTATTATTACCACCATTTGATCTGTGACATGTTAAGCGAAAATTTGTTAATGAAAAAGAGCTAAAAAGCTATAATTTGCTAATGAAAGAACTCTAAATTATGAATTCTCCAAAGGAGCATTAAATAGCTAGACGCTAAATAACGAATTCACTAGGGGCCGTCCATATAATACGTACACACCAAGGGAAGGGGTTTGAGATTTAGGCGATTTTGCGTAAGGAAGCGTAGGGGGAGTCACGACTGAATTTGTATGTATGCACAAATTTCAAATTTATAAATAGGTATATTCACACAAGCATTAGTTTGAACACAATAACTTTCTCACGGTCAAACAAAGGGTCCCGAGTATTGTTCCCACGGTTGTTTAAATATGATATTCAAACACTTTAATTTAATAGTAAACAAATGCTTTTTGACTATGGCCGAAAATTAATTTTCACCATGCGGGGTGGGGGGTTGGTTGCTAATTTGTACATACTCATAGGGGGGTGGTAAAAGTGTACTGTGTGCAACAGGGGGGGTAAAAATATGCCTTTTTTGCATACGTGCTTTATGGACGGCCGCCTAAGAAAGCGCTAAATAGCTAGAATTCACTAGCAAAAAAACATTAAATACCGTATATATTCGTGATAAAGTTGAGAAATTTAAGGCCAATTCACAGGTTATATATCCTGACCTCGACTTATACTCGAGGCACTAACTGTTGGGTAAAGTTTCCATACATAGCATGTCGAAAATAATTAATTTAGCTAACTCTGCGTAATTATTTTCAACATACGCTACGGCATCTAAATAAAAGTTGACAGCGCTTTTAAGATTGGTAATATATAGGCGCCACATAAATATTAATTAAATATTGGAGCTACATAAACATAAAAAATTCAAGATTACCGGTAATTAAGATTGTTATATTGTCAAGAATGAGCGAATAGCAGGTTTAAAATTTTCTTAATCGTCAGGAATCAATCTGGGAATGTCAAAATCGTTCAGTTTCTCGATAGTTCAAAGCTAAAACGCAGTTTTTCAATCAAAACAATGGCGCCGCTGCCGCCACATGCCCACTTCGTGTCCGCCATTGTTCCGACTCTCACTATCACCTCAAGAGGGTTCACCGCGGTGACGTCACTTCGACTAATAGCCGGGTCAACGACTTTAGACACCTTCAAATACCCAAAATCTAGGGGTCGACTTATACTCGGATCGACTTTATCTCGAGTATATACGGTAATGATTTTGCTAACGAGTGTTAACTAGGTAGAATTCGCTCACGAAAGCACTAAATAACAAATTTGCTAACGAAAAAGCATTAAACATTTAGAATTTGCTAACGAAAGATCGCCAACTAAAGATCACTAAATAACGAATTTGTGTAATAAAAGAGCTAATTAACTAGGATTCGCTAACGAGGAGTGCTAAATAACGAATTTTCTAACAAAAGAGTGCGAAATATCTAGAATTAGCTAGCGAAAGAACGCTAAATAACAAATTCTCTAATGAAAGTGTTCAACACCTAGAATCTAAATAACGAATTCGCTAACAAAAGAATGCCAAATATCTAGAATTTGCTAACAAAGAAACGATAAATAATGAGTTCTCTGACGAAAGTGTTAAATAGCTAGACGCTAAATAATGTATTCGCTAACAGAAGAGCACTAAATATCTAGAATTCGGTAATGAAATAGTGCTAAATAACTAGAATTTGATAACTAAAGTACACTAAATAACGAATTTGCTGACAAAAGCTAAATAACTAGAATTTGTTAATGAAAGAGCGCTATATGCAATATAAAACGAACAACACCAAACACCAGACGTTTATATTTCATTTTTACACAATTTGTTATGCATTATATGCATTCAAGAGCGTCTTTTTTAGCACTATCAGTACTTAAAACCCGTTTTACTAAGAGGTTACCGGTAATTATTTCCGGTTGGGGCCGCTACTTATACACGTAAGTGACTTATATATGGAATTTATATAAATTTTTTCAATTTTTAGTACCTGCAACCTATTACACAGTTGTGACTTATACCCGTCATGTTCGCTATATACGTCAGCACACTATACAACTTGTTTAAAACACAAACTACCCAAAACCACATGTTATATGTGTGTGTGCAGTATACACGTGTGTGCGATATATGCATGAAAATACGGTACATGAATTTGTAGTGCATGAATTTCTGCATTCCAATGTTAACTAATCAGTTTTGTTCATGAATACAATTTTGGACATCTGTTTTTCAGAGGATTATGATATAAATGCTGGCTATTATTGGAATGAATTCTATGCAGTTCATCAAAATCGTTTCTTTAAAGATCGACATTGGCTGTTTACTGAATTTCCTGAGCTAGCTCCAGTAGATACAAATGAAAAAAATTCTGATTTAATTAATCACAAAACTGGGCTTAAAGAAACCACATATCCTGGTGATCATACTACATTTAGAATCTTTGAAGTTGGATGTGGTGTTGGAAACACTGTGTTTCCCATCCTTCAGACTAGCAAGTTAGTATTTGTTTTTAGTTCATGTTTCGTGCTTTTCAGTTCTATGATTTTATAATTATTGTCATTGATGTATTGTGGTAGTCTACTTTTTAGCAAACTGCTGTCATCCATGATATTCAGGCCATTACCTAAGAATGCTGGTTTGATGCGATTATGCGATCACATATTTAACAAATTTTTTAATGTGCTGCATTTTCTTTCATTTTATTGCGTATGCGAGATCTGCATAAATATGTGGCAATTTTATCCGCATTTTTCACTGTTTTCCTAGATTTGAAGGGGATCAGCACCAGTTTGGATAGCCTTTTTCTTTTTGCTCATCGGCTTTTTTTACCAGTAATCACCACAATTTCCTAAAATATCTGAGTTGAAATAGATGCATAAATGGGAAATTTAGCCACGTAATTGGGAAATTTCTGCACTTCCTTCACAATATTTAGGACCTCTGAGTACCGCATATTTTTCGAAAAATCAATGCATTAAATCAGCAGCCTTAGCTGCTGGATTATATAAACATTATATGATATGATAATCTTAACAAAAAATTTTCTCACACAATGAAAGTTGTGACAAAACATACTAGAGGTGCACCGATAATCGACACCAACTGATAATCGACCCATTGGCGTAGGGATACCAGATCAGTTGGAACGAATTTAAGGACACACAAAACACATTGGCTTATCAGATTTTTCAGGACGTTAAAGGAGCACAAAAAACTAGCGATAACCTATGTTTTTGCATGTCGGGCTTTTTAGAACGTTAAAGATGCAAAATAGAACAAAAATTAAATTAACTATTGATGACCTGTTTTCCTTTTTGGAACTTTTTAGGACATTAAAGATGCAAAAAAGCACAAAGAACTAGTGATGACCTTTTTCAGCAATCAATATCAATCAATTGCAAAGCTTTGGCATAATGTCTAAATTCAGTAATCACTATTTTAAAGGAAATTTAAGGACATTTTGTGTCCTTATTAAGGACAAACGCCCTTAAGGACGGGGCCACGGAATTTAAGCACTGTCCTTATCATTTAAGGACGTCTGGTAGCCCTAATTGGCATTATTGACCGCTTAACAACTGGCATCAGCTGATGCCAATTATTAGCTGATTAATGCACAACTAATCATGATGTAATTGTTAATGACCGATAATCGACACCAACTGATAGGGATACCAGATCAATAAGTCATACTTAAATTAAATTACTCAATATGTCGCTGGGGTGACCACGTCACTCCTCTCCTTAGAGATCGACTCCACTGGCTCCGTATTCCACAGCACATTGTCTACAAGCGCTGTTGGCTTACGTTTCAGGCTTTACACGATCCATTCTGTCCTGATTATCTAACTGTACTTGTATGGAGATCGACTGTGATCGAGAGATCGGTTCTTAGGTCCAGTCGGAGAGTGCAGTTGTTGGTCCCTCCCCCGTCCAAGACCCCTAAATTTGTGGAAAGATCATTCGCGCGGGGGAATCCCGCACTGTGGAACTCTCTTCCAGACAATGTGACTGGAGCAGTCTCAGCTGGACTTTTCATTAGAAATTTGAAGACACATTTATTTAATATTGGATATGAATTGTGTTAAGCGCTTTTGTTATAGGCCTTAGCCTTGTCTACTGCGCTATATAAATTGTCAATAAATAAATAAATAAATAAATATAAATAGAAAATATAAATTATTAACAAAACGGAGCAACAGAGACAAGTAAAAGCTAAAGTTGGGTGGAAGGAGGTTGTGTTGGCCACAGTTCACTAACTTCGCTGCAACCAGTGTGTAACCAGTGGTATGAGAGAAATTTGTGACAACTGGTACTGATAGCAGCGGCAGAATACTGTCGGTTATACTACCTAAGACAAGGAGGAGCCTGTCTGCCTGCCTAATGTGTTGACCTGACACGTATCACCATTTGGTGGGCAGAAATTTATAGTCTTATATTTTCTTACTATTAAATGCATTTGTCTCGCCACAAAAACAATTTTTTTAGTCACTATTTTATAAATTACATTAGCCTCCATTTATAGTTTCCAGTAAAAGAGAGAATTTTTGTAGTGCTACTGTTGAGTACATTTAATTTAACTTATATACTTTTATAGTCACCCGGCGAGCGTGAACTAGGGACAGTATGACTTGAGAGTGTTTATAAAAGTCATTTGACTATACGTTAAACTCACTAATGAACAAAGAAACTTTTAAAAGTCAATAATTGCTGTATATACTCACGGATAAGTCTAGAAATTTATGCCTTAAAATTTAAAAAAACGCCAAGTCGACTTATCTGCGAGTCGATGCAATTTTCCAAAGAATTTTTGTGAAGAAACACAGTTCCTAAAGCATTACTGTGTCAAGCCAGGTTGTGTCTATTTAAAGACATGTCAGTCAAATGGGGGTGGGCGTCTGGCTCCTCCTTTCTCACCGTTAAGCAGTGATAGAATCTCAGGTTGTTAATGTTCTGCCCTCCAATTATGATTCCTTCCATGTTCTGTATTTTTTCCAACCTGAAACCTGAGATTCGCGGACGACGCAGCATTAATGGCGTACACACAAAAGAAGCTACAGGAATTAGTGGACGAAGTAGTTAAGGAAGGCGAAAGAAAGGGACTAAAAATAAATACAAAGAAAACATACTGCATGGTGATCTCCAAACAAAAAGATACACCAAGATGCCAACTATACATAAATGGACAACTAATAGAGCAAGTAAATGACTTCAAATATTTAGGAAGTTGGATATCCAGCAGTGGGAATCACAGAAATACCTAATCACTATTTACTAAGAAATAAAATTTAGAGTGCAAATTGGCTGAGAGGTGATAAATATTTAGAATCCAGAACTTTCTACTGTAAGCAATAATTTGGTAGGCCGCACTGTGTGTGCTGCTATAATGTTTTCATCGATTTTGCTTTTAATAATGTTGTATTTTGAGAAAAAATTTGCAACATATGATATTTATTGTTTTCTCAAGTTATTATTGGATTGGTATCATGATCTTGAACTGAATTTGGACAATTTCACTGTACAAAAAAAGATGATTGAAGCGTTTACATGCACTCCTCTGAAAATGACCACCATACATTATCTTTTAACCCTTTAACTACCAGGCACCCCAAACAGAAAAGTCTCTGCTCATAAGCAAATTTTTGGGGAAAAGTGCCTGCCCACCAGCATTATTACATATTTTCATGTAATAAAAGAGCTGTATACTTAAATATTTTATATTTATTCACTGCTATGTAAATATCTATATCAATCAATCAAGAAACTTCTATGGCACCAGTATCATAATGCCCAGGGCATCAACTGATCTCACACCAACTCCAAATTGAATTAGTGCCAGGTCAAGCCAGAAGGATCGGTCAGAAACAATGGTGAGGATAAGCCAAGTCAAACAGGTATGTTTTAAGACCGGATCTGAAAGATGACTATTATTATTCCAGGACAATTTGTATAGCGCTGTACACGTGGTTTAAAATCCAAAATCAAAAGCGCTTTGACAACGCTGACTTGTCAATGAAGGTCAGAAAGTGGCGATGTTAAAATCCACTGTGATGATGGAAAGAACTTTGCTGCCGTGAAGAAGTCCGGTGCAGAGTCCTTTAGAAGCGGTTCTTCAAAGAAATTATAGCCCCATTGACATGCCAACGAGGAACGGAAGATGATGTAAGAGTCCGCAGGTTGGTAGTAGGAGTTATTCACGCAGATGTAACCACCGGTGAGTTCCTAAAGAAGGGTCTTCCACAAGAAGATAGTTCCGTCGTCAAAATCGGCAAATCTGATGAAGATGAAAAATCCGATGACGTCCAGAACAACAGTCAACCACAAGTCCGCTGAATTTTCATGCGGCAGCCAATAAATTAATAGTGACTGACATTGGCGCACACTTGACGGAAAGCGACCGACTTGAACTTCGAGACCGACGTGGAAGGTAGAGAACGGCACGAGACATGTCGGAAACCGAAGAGCAGAACGCAGTCCTCACGTAGATGGAGGCTCCAGCGACGTCCAGCACGCAGTTGATCACACAGCCGCCTAGCGCTACAACAATAGCTAACATGGCGGCGTCCAGCCCGCAGCGGTGAGACTGACTGAATACTTCCAAAACAATGCGAAACAGAAGAGGACGGCTAAAACTTCTCAGCAAACTGACGAACGATAAGCAGTCCTCATGTCCGGCGCAAAATTCACGGACAGAGCGTCAGCAAATGCTGAGAAACGACGGCAAAACGAGGCACACACAACATGTGCTGGCTGCCGTAGATAGGCGCCAAACATAGATAAATTGTTAGTTATACGAAGTGATATTGGTAATGAATTCCAGAGCTTAGGGCAGCGGTTCTCAACCTGTGGGTCGCGACCCCCACGGGGGTCGAATAACGATTTGCCAGGGGTCGCCTGAGACCATCATAAATATGCGGTTGTCTCTTTTCTTGTTATTGTACAAAATTTCCTCAGTGGTAGTTACGACGTACTAGTTGTTTTACTATAATTGTCATTCGAGGATAGACATGCATGGAGACAATTAAATGATAACGATTTCGAACATTTTGATTGTCGTAGCATTATTATTGTTAGCAGCTTACATTGTGAACGAAAATAATTTTACCATTGGGGGGTTGCCACATAATGGGGAATTGAATTAAAAGGGTCGCGGCACTATAAAGGTTGAGAACCGCTGGCTTAGGGCCACACACAGAAGCAACTAGTGCCAATGACTGTGCAAGAATGAGGAACAACAAATGAAAGTCCTGCCAAATACCTAGTGGAGTGATTAGTAGGTCGAGAGATAAGTCACATCTTAAGGTAAATGGGTTCATTATATTACATGGTTTTCAATACTAAAAGACAGCAAAGACAGAAATCTTATGGATGGCAACTGGAAGACAACAGCACCTGCTCCAATCCACCTCGGTCCAGATTAATGGTCATGATATCTATCCTTTGAAGTTGCCCCAGTCGCATTGAACTGCGTCACATTTGGTTGCAACCCCATCGTCATTTGACAGTACTGTTCAAAGTCCTCCATATCCCTACTGTCGGGTAATAACAACCCGCTGTTTATCTGCCTTTTCTATACTCAATGCGGCTGTTCATATCAGCTAATCATTTGCAGGAAGCGTTGAAAATGGCGCACCAGCTTGTTGTTGCTCCGTCCTTTCAAGGCTGTGTGGGCAACAGTTCAGCCAGTCACGGCAACCGAAGGCAACTTGGCAGTGAGTTTGGCGTGTTGATGGTTGGTTATCCACTTATCTGTAACCATTTACACAGAATGAACCACCACTGGACTAAACAATGTTATCCAAATATCCACTTACAGTGTATCCACTTAAATGAACCTCTGTCCCATTGAAATACATGGAGCTCGAAACGGGACTTCAGAATAATATTATCCACTTAACAGAATTATCCACTTATCAGGTATCCACTTAAATGGAGTTGACTGTATGCTTCATCAGTGCATATGAAGTCAAACCATCTAATATTAAAGATACTACGTTGAGCCTTACTGTGAAAAGCTTCAAGTCTTTTCCACTCTTGACCAGTCGTCATCCAAGTCTCACTTCCATATAAGAGTGTTGAAAGTACAAGACATGCGTACATCAGAAATTTAGTTTGCAGGCTCAACTGACGTTGCTGCCATATTCGGTCAAGGCACTGCATGACATATGAGGCAATACCCATGCAACAGATCAACCTTTGGTCAGTGTGAAAGGTGTGCCTGCTTCATACCGCAGAGTTTCTCCAAACAAGATGGTATGTTTGACAAACATACGATGGTATGTTTGACAAACATACGCGAATATCAACCTCTTTGTTCAGTCGTGATCTGTAGGCCTATTTGATTTTTACGGCAGTGACTGCAGAAAAAGCTCTCAGACAACATGGGATATTCCAGAGAACATGCCATCCAGATTGACAACAGTGACTTTCTGTTGAATGCCAAGAAAAGTAGTGGCATAGCCAAGGGGGGTTATGAGGGTTAAACCCCTTGGTTGGCCAACCAAAAATTTATTTTATCGCATATTATTATTTTGTGCTGAGAGTGCTTTAATAGCTACAGACATAAAACGGGTAGGGTGATGTTCCACTATTCCCCAAGTAAGTATTTCTCGTTACTTCACCTCTCTCAATGGTCCTTTGTAACCCCCACTCTCATAAAATCCTGGCTATGCCACTGAAGCAAAGTGCTTTGTCAGATGATAATTCAGCCAGTTCTTCCTGCTGTTCCCATCCAATTAAATTGGTCAACTGACATTCAAATGGATTTTGAACCCAGTCAAACATGTTTATGTCATCATCTCCTAAATACTTATGGAAATAATGTGACAACCGCTGAAGATGAATCACAACAGTCATTGTAATAATTTCTCTAGCAGTCTCTTGCACTGCCAAAAAGTCACATAGTAATGGAAACATTTCATAGACACCACGGACCCCTGGAGGTCCGCGGAAATTAGCCAGAAATTAGCCAGAATCCCTGCTCCCTTACTGCCGACTTATTTAAAGTAGCCAAATTCCACATTATCTTTTTCTTTTAAGCAATTTTAATTTATATCATTTATAAATATTTGTTTTGCTTTCTTTACAGTGATCCAAATTTGTTTATTTATTGCTGTGATCTGTCAACAAATGCTATCAGCATTATTAAAGTAAGTAAACTAACTTGTTATCTGTAGGGCTGGGAATTATTAAAATTTTCTTGTTTGATTAATCGGAAAAATTTTTAATCAATTAACTTTTATTAAAATAATTACATATAGCTTTTAGCTGATCTCCTTGCATTGGAACTCTACATATTGTCTACTTTGCCATCTGGAGTTAGCTTAAAAACAAAAGTGCTTGCTCATCTCTCCCCGTAAATGCTTAACTGCAGCATTGCTTTCATTACTCGCCATTGTTGTCTGAACGAAATAGAAATAGAAATATAGTAAGCAATGTAGGTATTCAAGTAAATAAGTTACAAAAATATTAAAATATAATCAAAAAATTAATCGATTAAAGAAAATTTAATCAATTAAAAATTTTAACAATTAATCAATCAATTAATTAATCATTAATATCCATAGCCCTAGTTATTTGTATTGTTAATCAGTATAATTGTGCAGCAACTTAGTATATTTCTGTAGCAGTTATAATTGCAAGTTGGAGATTTATCATTCTTCTGCAGTGTAAAATTCTGATGAACACCATCACTTCAGTGGCGGCTCCACCGGGGGGGCCAGTGGGGGCCCGTGCCCCCTATTGAGTGCCTGGCCCCCCAGTGCCCCCCCTCTTGGCACCCTGTACTTAATGCTACATACATTAAACAACAAATGGTTGGCCCTCACGATTAGAAGTTGCCACCACAACGGCTCCCCATTTGCCAAATCCTAGAGCCGCCACTGCATCACTTTGAATTTTGTATGATTTACTTGTTACAATAATGCTTTGTTAGTTGAAGGCTTATGTTTTCATTTTATAGGAAAATGCAAATTTTGATATTCAACGATGTCACGCTTTTGTTTGTGATGTTGCTGATCCACTTGCATGCTTTCCATTTCCACCAGAGAGTCTTAATGTCATTGTTCTAGTGTTTGTCTTATCAGCTATTGATCCCAAGAAGTATGTTATACTTTTTTCAAGATTCAATCATTCAGTCCTATTCATTCTTCATTCATTCATTCATCCATCCATTGGAGTTTATAGGCCTGTAATAATACTGTTCTAGTAAGGATGTGCGGGTATACCCGTACCCGCGGGTATACCCTACCCGTACCCGCGGGTACGGGTCGGGTAGGGTACACATTTTTCGGGTCGGGTACGGGTATAGCGCTATGGGTCAGTGTGATTCCAGTTGCTCATTATATTTCAGTTCCAGTTTCAGTTCCGTTTTGCAAACCTATTTTTCAGTTTCCGTTTCAGTTCAGTTTTGTATATTTTTCAGTTTCAGTTTCAGTTGCAGGTATTTTTCAGTTCCAGTTTTTAGTCGTTCTAATAAAAACGCAGGCATATGATGAAAGCCCTACATTTAAATACTGTAGCAACAGTAGCATTACAGCACAACATTTATTTGACATTTCATATTCATTTTTATTCAACTGGACTGAACTGGTTATAAGGGCACACAGCCTGAAAGTCTCTACATTACACATGTGAAGTTTAAAGTTAGTAGAAACAAAGTTATTTGTGAATGGGTTTATTTCTAACAGAGCATCATACCAGTTACATACATAACTTAAGTAAATAAATTGCTTACATTAATCATTAATTAGAGTACATGTACATAAAAAAGAGCATTATTCCAATAGTATGTCCATATGATCATTGTAATCGTATTAACATTGGAAAGTAGATACCAAAAGAGAAAACAGTTCCCGCAGACAGGTATCTATGACTATAAGTAAAGTATTGTATAGGCCTATCAACATCAATATACGATAAAGTTTAAGTAGTGCATTTTTATTAATTAGTTTTAAATTTAAAATATGTCTTATAATAATTATTAAATAATGTCTTATAATATTTAAATTCTTAGATATCTTAAGTGCTATTATAGATGTATGTATGTATTAACTTATTAGAGATTTCTATTCATGTGTAGGAACACCCTTCTGCCCATGTTTTTGCACAGCCTGTTGCGCTTTCGGGCACTAAGTTCCCCACACACACACTGAAAACTCTTTCAGCATATGCCTCTGATGCAGGCATGGAAAGCAGATCCAATGCAACGGGAGCAAGTGATGCATAGACTGCACTCCGTTGATGCCAGAAATCCAATCCATAGATGGTGATGTTGCCAGTTTGGCATTCAGATAGGTAAGTGTTAAGCTCAGCTTCGTATGCTGGTGTTGTTGAATCAGCATTAGCCCCTTGACTACTCAGAGCAGTTAGTTTTTTGGCCAGAAACTTAAATCGTTTCAGTGGTGGAGGCAATGCAGTTTCCTGCTGTACATCACTCTGCTCACTCTGGTGAGGACCTGCAGTTTTAGTATCTTCAGCTACAGCTAATACAGCTATAGTTCTATTATAGGCAGGTCGTCCCATAAGACGAACAAGCAGAGTTTTTGCTGGTTCCAAGAGTAGTACCATCTCTGGTGCCATAATAGTGGATGCAAACAGAGGATCCACAAGGCAGGCTGCTGCTGCTAGCGGGTCAAAACCTTCACATTCTGCATCAAGCAGAACAGCAAATCGAGTTTTACAGTTCTGCAGCAGACTCTGAGCGAGGACTTTCAAGGTACTTCCTTGGCCTTCAATAATTTCAGTCAGATGACAAATTATATCGACAAGTGCAGGTATTACACTAGCAAGCGACATTGTATCGGTTTGCAGAGTGTTAGTGTGATCTGCAAACGGCTGCAGTAAGCGTGAAATGTCTTCAGCCTTTGCCCAATCACTGTTCATCATGCCGTCCCAGCCCTGTTCCTCAAATACCTCCAAAACAGCCAGCTTACAGTCGAGCAGTCGGTTTAGCATTACAAGTGTACTGTTCCAGTGAGTGGGACAGTCTGTAACCAGCGTCTTACCACACTTAGCTAAAAGACTCTGAGTGGCAACAGATGAAACTCTAACTGAACGAACTATGTTTCTTACTTTGCTGATGGTGTTGCTGTAGGATGCCTGCCTATCCAAGGTACGTATTACCAACTGCAAAGAATGAGCAATGCACGGTAGTCGACGATATGTCATTGCTAGAGCTGCATCTATTTCTGCTAGTTCCTCGTCATTATCCGTTTCAGCATCTTCATCTTCTACTTCTTCAGCCATGCTGGTTTCTTCATCATCAGAACTATGGCTGTTTAACTCGCTGGTATCACCTGTTGCTTCATTCATGGATTGAGCAATGATGCGTACAGCCTTGACCATATTGCTCCCATTGTCTGTAACGATAAACAAAATTTTCTCACGAGGAATCTTCCACTGATCAGTCGTCTTCATAACATATTCAACAATGAGTTCTGCAGTGTGAGGATGTGGGATCATGTGCAGGTTCAACAGAAGATGCAGTGGCCGCTCTCTGCATGGACTGTAGAACGCTGCAGATATTCCAAGAAACGATGCAGTGTATCCTTTTTTGGTCCAAAGGTCCATGGCAAGAGAAACCATACGTGCTGATTTTATGAGGCAACCAACGTTCGCTTGAACTTCTTCATACATTTGTTGCATCTTGCCATTGAGAGACTTTACACCTGCACATCCACACCAGCCCATTACAACAGATAAACTACAGTAATAATTCAAATTCATGTGTAACTTGTATTGTTTATTTCACTATTTTCACATTACCTAACTAGTAACTATTATGATGAGGTTGTATTTTTGCCTGTAATGCCTCCGAATTAATATGTAGTCTGATGTTTAAATATCTGTGCTAAAATTCTAAAAAAATTTGCAACACAAATAGTGATTTTATTTTGTAATGTTTTTTACTATTTCTTAACTTTGATTTATTTTGCTCAGATTATCATTAGTATTAGGAATAAGAAATGATTAGGTTGACCAATAGTCTGATGCAACTGTCACAAAATTGAAAATCGCCTGCATAAATTTCCTATTATAGACATACCAAGATGCACAGGATTGCAAAAATTTAATAGTAAAATAACAGCAGATGTAAATTAAACATAAATCAAGTGGTTTCATTTGATAAAAAGAATTCTAAATAAAAACTTAAGACTTTAACTACAAACCTGGAACAGTATATCGAGGATCCAGAGTCTTGCAGAAGTTACGGAAGCCTTCATTAGCAACAATTCTGGCTGGTAGGCCTGCATGAGTAATAAGTTCCAGAAGTGCCTTGTCTCTCATTAACGCCTCCTTAGACGATGCTGGCCATGAATTGCATTGGCGAACAAATGTGGTGATGGTGCTCTGTGCAGCCTGTGGCAGTTGTGCACCAGTAGCTTTTACGCAAGATTGCGTGTCTTTTCTTTTGGCTTCTTTCTCGCGATACTCAGTAAATGCAGCTTTGTGACAACTCTCTAGATGACTTTTAACGTTTGTCGAATTGCCGCCCGCAATTAATTTTCCACAGGGCGAGTTATTAACAGTCACAAGACATTTACTTTTGTCGGCAATCTTATCGTACTGGAAATATTGCCAAATGACGCTCTCTTTTTGACGGCCACTGGTTACCTTAAAGCTCATTATTAAAATGTTACTATAATATTTGATTAGTTGGCCTATACAACTGTCACGTCAATGCGCAGGAAACTAGACCGTCACCGCCGACAAACAAAACAATACAATAAAGTTGGAACTTGCACGGAGTCCCGATCTCTTCTAAAGTAGGTCAATCAGCAAAGCAGCATGTACTCCGTGCAGGCCTTACAGGCTTGGTAGACGAATACCCTCAATTAAGGGGCCATAGAACTACTGTCACTGCGGGGCGTGACATCCTGTTGTCCAGGCCGGCAATCGGTCGAGCGACTCGGAGCGAGCAGTAAACAACTGGACTATTGAGTACTGACCTACATGTGGATTGTGGACAATAGATCAATAGCCAGCCGGTCATGCACACAGCTGCACTGATGCTCGCCTATCATATTCAGATTACTGAAACTGAAACGATACTGATTTGACTCGATTTTTCAGTTTCAGTTGCTTATTTTCCAGTTTCAGTTTTCGTTGCAGTTTTCCGTATTTTCCAGTTCCAGTTCCCATTAACGGATTTATTATTTATCAGTTAACGGATATTTCAGTTTCAGTTAACGGGAATCACACTGCTATGGGTACGGGTATAGTGCTATGCGTGCGGGTATACCCGTTTTTACCCAAAAAAACTATATTTTCATTTCTCACTACTATAGCAAATTACCAATGCAGTAATAGAAAAAATATTATTGTAATAGAAAAAATAATATTTTATTATTGAGTAAATTGTATTAGTGTAACTTGTATATAGCATTCAGTTTGTCAGACAGCATGCATTTTACTTACTGAAAGCATAAAGGAAATACCACCGAATTAGTTATCCCAATTTCGTCCAGGGCAGCTCGGATATCTCATCATGATGGGTGAATGAAAATACAGTATCCTATGCCGTATACCGCCTCCCCCAGCGCCCAATAAATATAGTACAATGCAGTGGCGTAACGTGGGGGGGGGGGGCACTTGTTGACTGCCCCGGGCCCTGGCGGGGGCCCCAAAGAGGGGTCTAAGCTAGGGTTAGGTTAGGGTTAACCCTAACTTCTTAACCCTAACCATAGAAGTGAACGTGCTGACGACTTTTTTTTTTTTTTTGCTCGTCAGGGTAAAAAAGGAGGTGATGACCTTTTTTTTTTTTTTTTTTTTTTTTTGCTCGTCAGCCCGAAACTTTGAAACTTTGGGGCCCCCATGACAAAGATGCCCCCCGGGCCCCCAAAAGTCACGCTACGCCACTGGTACAATGCAAATCGATATTATATAGGTGATTGGGTGGTACAGTATATACTTTCAACCGTAATTGATGGTAGCCAGTAGTCCCTATGCCAAGGTGCCCTGGATGATAAAGGGTAGAGTGTGACTGCAATTACTGTAGTATAACTGATGCAGTACAGGGTGGGACGAAGAAGTAAGATGCAGCCTAAATCTTTCATGTGCTGAATGCAATATTTAAATGTAGCAGGATTGAACATCAGTGCGAAATGTTCCAAATTCCAACCAATGTCGGGTACGGGTAGGGTAGGGTACACAGCCTTTGGGTACGGGTCGGGTAGGGTATAGCGCTAGCGGGTACGGGTAGGGTAGGGTAAAACAGTTTTGGTACGGGTAGGGTAGGCATTTTGCTGTACCCGCACATCTCTATGTTCTAGGCATTCAGCTGATTGCTTTAAATTAAAAGTACAAGTCATTTCAAGTCAGTCGCCATTGTTACTTTGTAATGATTGTCGGCAGTGATGAGTAAATGTTCCTCCACTTTCCTTGGTCCTGTGTTGTTGCCAGCTATGCAGATCCTTTTAGTCCCATCCATTTCCTGTGTTGATGCGACTAATTCGTGGATGACGTCTTTAACTCATCTGTGAGCCTTGTAGTAATTAACCTTCAATTCTGTCTACAATTTCCTAAGTCTAAGGCCTCCTCAGTGTGACAAGCACGGATCTCCTTATTCCAGAAGTAAAGTATTGAGTTAGTCGACCCTATCCTCTGGGATGCTCTTGATCCAGGATTACATAATTTAGCCACTGCTGACATCATGACCTGTTGACTTAAAACTCATCTCTTTGCCATTTCTCAGTACCACTAATTCCAGTGGGAGCCATTCTGAGTCTTTTTTCAGAGGACGTGCTATATAAATATTCTTTTACATTATGCCTGCTAGTGTTCTTGTGGAGATGTTCAAAATCTTGACTTTGCATAGTCCAATCATTCTTGATTCTTCCAAAAATCATTCCCTCCTTAGTTGTAATATCCAGAGATTTAGCAAGTAAACAATACTTGAAGTACAAGTACCTGGGTTGAAAATAATACTGTTTTGTGTACTTACTATATCAGTGTCTCGCAAACTTTTTACCTCGCGGCACACTAAACAGAACAAATTTTTTTCACGGCACATTCTTCATAAAATTACAAAACCAACCAACAATTTATTAAATTGAGTGTTCTTTATTAAGGAACTGCCGGGTCTGCAGTCACATATAATGATATGTAGATGTAACAAACGCGAAAGTAACGTTCATAGACTGTAGATTCTCGCCGTTGTTTTCCTTAGTGTCGTTTTCACCTTGCATTTTCTCAGATCTTGCCAAAAATTTATCCATTTCAAATTTCATAGGGCTAAATCTCTTTAAAAGCATCAAATTCAACTGTTACTATACTTATAGTTACCCTACTATTGCAACATTTCAACACATGCAATGTAATAATTTCAAAACGGTAATTGGGTCAAATGTATCCTGCGCGCCAGACGCTGTTGTTTTTACATTGTAAAGGTCGCAAGGACGGTGGCGTTAACGAAAGGCGTTAATTTCTGGCAGTTGTATCGTTCAACGTTATATAAAAAAATGGATGTCCGATATATTGTATTGTAGGCTGTGCCGCAGGCTGGTGTGAGGTTCTATATATGATGCCATTTTTACACTTGCTCATCCGGCAAAATTTTTAGGAAGGGAACAAAAAATTAAAATAATAGTAAAATTCTGAAATTCTTTCACGGCACAGCTGGAATCTCTAGCGGCACACTAGTGTGCCGCGGCACACAGTTTGCGAGACACTGTACTATATGGATGGCCTCTTAAACGTTGCAAGCAGTAACAGAAAACAGTTCTACAACATTAATAACTTCAAAAACTGTCTAGACTTCAAATGAAATAAAGGAACAAGTAGTAATATAAAACAGTTCTACAGCATTAACAACACACACATACATATGTTACAGTCAAAGTGTGAAATCAGACAATGTTGACATTGCCTGAAATTTTTAGGCAATGTCGACATATGCCGACATTTACCTGCTGCTATTCCATCACAGATAAAAATTTCAGGCAAAGTGTGTAGAAAATCTGAGCAAAATTCAGGCATTGTTAAACAATGCCCAACAATTTCAGTCAATGTCGACATTGCCTGAGTGAAACGGCTTATGTCGACATTGCCTAAAATTTTAGGCAATGTCAACATTGCCTGATTTCACACTTAGACTGTAACATATATATATATATATATACTCTATATCTTACAAGCCCTCGTCCTTTCACGCGTCGACTATTGTAACGGGATCCTGTCGGGTCTTCCCAATCGTCAGCTCGCTCGCCTGCAGTCGATCATCAACACTTCAGCTCGGCTGATATTTCGGTCCGTGGCATGACCACGTGACCTCGCTACTCAGGGACAAGCTACACTGGTTACGCATCCCGGAGCGCATTGCATTCAAGCGTTGCTGGCTGACGCCGGGCACTAAACGATCCTCTTGTCCGAATACTTAGCGACCTTGATTCGGAGGACAACTACGAGCGACCGACGGTTCCATCTGCGCTCCAGCAGCCGGGTTCACCTAACGTCCCACCTCCGTCGAAGACACTCAATGCGAACGTTCTTTTCCCGAGGAAACCCTCTCCTCTGGAATTGTTACCGCAACAGTGTCAGCGGCCACTTCATTAGAGGACTTTGCGATCAAATTAAAGACTCACCTATTTAACATCTCGTTTCTATGTTTTTTGTAAAGCGCCTTTGACTTTGGCCCTTGCTATGCTACGGCGCTATACAAATTGTCATGAACAATAACAATAACAATACAAGTCATGTTCTATATATTATCCTATATTCTATATCAACTATAAGCTGTATTTATAGTACAACTATCATATTATAGCATTTGAAAAGTTACCTATTATTTGTAGAGATGTAGCAAGTACACAATACTTCAAGTACAAGTGCTGGAAATTTGTATATGAGTACAACTCTTGTACAAGTACTACATCTCTGGTAATGTCCCCACCTCAATGTCCTGTAGATCTAATGACTTTGCCTGACTGATTGCTATATTTTGGCCATTCTATTCTATCCAGGACGATTTATGCAGCGCAGTAGCATTGCTAATAGTCAAAAACAAGAACGCTTTACATCAACAAGCATACGATATGCTAAATAAGTGCATCTTAAGGCTTTTAGAGAAGACTTTGTAGGAGGTGACGGACTCAGGGAGAGAGTTCCAGAGGTGTGGATTCCCACAACTGACGGATCTCTCACTTAGCTTCACGGTCTTGAGTGGAGGAGAAACATACCATATATGGAGCCATGCGAATTTTAGGTAAAAAAATGACCCCTCCCCATGTCACATTGCATCACACAGGTATTAGGCTCCCCTTTAAAATGACATAGCAAGCTATTGACCCCCACCCACCCACAACTTAAAACCCGTCAGTGGTGAAAGATAACAATAATGCTACTAATTTGATTTATGATTTACGTCTTCACATGTGTAACTAGTAAACTTTTGCAAAATTATGACTAATTGTTTCTGTTCCTCTTGGTCCTGCCATGGTGATGAAAAGTGAGAGTCCATTGGGCACAACGGAAAATTGCCAACAGGAACAGAAAGCTCCAATAATCTGCATTTATTACTATTTACTGAAAATAAATAAAAATTAAAATGTGACATCACAGTATTGTACCTCCCCCAGCATCACACATTACAGCTTGGTGAACCCCCTTCCCCTCTCAGCATGTGACGTCATACATCATAAATGGGTGATCCCTATAGATAGGGCCCTGCAAAGCTTCGATATTCAATCCGAAATCGAATCAAAGAGCCAATTCGATTCAAAAGTGAGCTGTCCACTGTGTCCAGTTAAAAAAAAATTGAATCTTTTGTCTCACATAAGCTATAAACAGTCATATAGGTCACAAAAGGAAAAGTCGGTTTTCTGATTTTAAATCGTAAATACTGTAAAGCTGATAGAGCAGTAGAGTAGAAAATATGTGCTGTAAAAGTCCCTTATTGCATTTAATTTAATTCTTAGGTCTTGAAACATAGATTTTAATTATTGTAATCAAAATCTTCATCTATCGCTTCGAAGGCATGGCCTAGTATTTGATCATTAAAATTTAAGTTAAAATTGAAAAAAACGACTTATACTGATCATATTTCACCTTCACTTGTTTAATGAGTTTGAGCTTTTTATATCGCTCTATGATTTTACTGTTAATTTATTGAAGTTTAAGTTACAATTTGTATAATTAAGCTGTTAGTTGTTTCTTCCTGTAAGCTGTTAGTTGTTTCTTCCTGTAAGCTGTTAGTTGTTTCTTCCTGTGTGGCTGTGGAATTCATTACCAGCATATAACTAGCATGCTATCATCTTTTTTTAGATCTAGTCTTAAACGTAGTATCTGTTTGGTTTGGCCTATTATTATTATTATTATTATTATTATTATTATTATTATTATTATTATTGAAAGTTAAGATTTATGTGGTAAATTGTCCTAGAAGGACTGCTTAACCTCTTAACTGGGTTCGCCGTTTATAAACGGCGTGCGTCAATCAGTAACGGCGCGAGTCAATCATTCGTTTAATGGGATCGCCGTTTTTAAACAACGCTCAACTTCAGCGTCTGTTCCTCAGATGGGTTTGCCGTTTATAAATGTTGTAATGTAATAATTCGATCTAGTTATTATCCATTTGCTAGATGGTATCTCTTTTTTAGCTATTGTGCCCGATGTAATATAGGTTTTATTTGACCGAGGGCCGGATTTTGGCTTTGCTAAAAAGTAATTTCTCGGCTTGAAATATGATAACTACCCCAAATTGGCTCTGATCTTCAAAATTTTTGAACTATTCTGTTCCAATGACACCATCCTACAACTTTGCTGCTGACCCAAGTGGAGTCACCACTGAAAAATTTTTGCTATTGATCTTTGAAAAATTTTTGGGGGGGTCCTATTTTAGGCTGTAGAGTGGACCCTACCAGGCTACCCCAAAAATTTTTGGCACGGATGGATAGAAAGAACAATAAAAATGCTAAACAACGGTGCAAACCTCATTTTCTAGCTTCTATATAGCCTGAAATGTTTGGCTTTTCAGATTTCAAAATTTTCGCAAATTTGTCGTTTTCTCTGAGCAATGAGTTCTAGGGTTTGAAATGTGATAACTACCCCAAATTGGGTCCGATCTTCAAATTTTTAAAACTATTCTGTTCCAGTGACACCCCATACAACTTTGCCACTGACCCAAGTGGGATCACCACTGAAAAAGTTTTGCTATTGGGCTTTGAACAAAATTTTTGGGAGGGGGTTCGATTTTAGGCTGTAGAGTGGACCCTACCTCCAAAATTTTGTTGGCACGAATGGATAGAAAGAACAATAAAAATGCTAAACAACGGTGCAAACCTCATTTTTTTAGCTTCCATATAGCCTGAAATATAGTAAATTTAAAAAGTACATGTTTACAGTTCATATGAACGCTTTTTCCTAAATTAATTACCCAGAATGGTGACGTCTTGTAAAATTTAATTCCCCTGTTAAGGGGTTAAACACTTTACATAGTTCATGGTTGGTAGGTCAGGATTTAACAGAATAGCTGATCTTGAACAGCCTGCCAGTCCATGCGATGTTTCGAGCTGACGGATGAGATTCTGATGATCGACTGTGTCAAATGCTGCTGAGAGATCGAGCAGACAGAGAAGTGCAACTCGCCCATTTGCAGTCACGTCCACCAGGTCACTGAATATTTTCAGAATGGCTGTTTCGGTGGAGTGTCCATGACGATAGGCTGATTGTTCTAGTGGCATCAGTCCATTCTGCACTCAGAAAACTGACCAGCCTCTTGTTGACAATGCTTTCTAGAGCTTGGCTAGAAAGAGCAGCTTGGAGACGGGTCTGTACCGTATTTTCGCGCATACTGCCCGCACCCCCCGGATAGCCAGCGAAAAATATATATCCTGTAAAATTTGAATCAGAAAGCCCGCACCTCCACATTGCCCGCACCCTCACATTCATTCATTCATTCATTCCTAGATGATTTCTATAGCGCTGTAACAAGGCTGAGGCCCACAACAAAAGCGCTTTAACATCTCAAACCCAACCTAAACAGATGCGTTTTTAATCTCGTGATGAAATGCTCGGGAGTATCAGCCATGGTGGTCTCATCAGGAAGAGAGTTCCACAAGATAGGATTTAGTGAAGGATCTCTCTCCGAACTTGGCGGTCTTGGATGGGGAGGAACATGAAGTTTAAACGATTAGCAGAGCGAAGCTCTCCTGTCATTACCCTGCAGTCTCTTTACAAGAGAGGCAAGGTACTCAGGACAGCACGGGTCATGCAGCGCTCTGAAGCCGTCAGCCAGCATCTTTTGAACACAATCCGCTCAGGGACTCGGAGCCAATGTAGGCGATCCCTGAGAAGTGGTGTTACATGTTCGCACCAGCGACATCCGAACACAATCCTCGCCGAGAGATTCAGAACAGACTGCAGCCGATCAAGTTTGCTAACCGGGAGGCCCAACAGGACACTATTGCAATAGTCGATCCTAGTTAGGACCAAGGCCCGGACCAAGTGTACCACTCCAAATACAGGCAGATATCGCGGACTGATCGGATCCTTCTCAATTGAAAGTGGCATCGCCTGATCACATCGTTTACATGTGGCTCGAATGAAAGAGTCCCATGTACCCCCAACAGCAAACTTAAATCGGAGGGGGCAATGGTAACATCACCCATCGCAACGGTTTGCGACTCACCAGCATCCTTCTCCAAGGGTGCTGACCCACAGGAACTCAGTTTTAACGTTAAGGGCCAGTCGATTTTCCTCTGCCCACTTTGAGACAGCGACTAGACACTTTCGATGAACCGTTCGAAGCGCCTCCACATCACCAGGAAGGCAGGGCGAGTAAATCTGACTGTCATCAGCATAGCTTTGGGGTGCCAGTCCAAAGGCGCAATAATTGATCTCAGATCGGCCGTGTACAGAATAAAAAGTAATGGGCCGGCACTGACCCTTCAGAACTCCACAGCCAACGTTCCGCCCCAATGAGAGTTTCCCACCGCACATTACAGATTGCACTCTATCAGAGAGATAGCTGGCTATCCACAAGGAGGAACCCACACTCGAACGATTTCTCGTATGGATATCATGAACAGAATCAAATTAAAGGTGGAGACATAGGAGTGCAAGTTCCGTTCACATCGTCGACAAGATCGTTGAAGATCTTAAGAATAGCAGATTCAGTCAAAGTGCCCCGGCGATAGGCTGACTGGAAAGCGGCATGAGTCCATTGGCAGTGAGAAACCCTATGAGCTGCCTGTTTTTCCAACAGCTTAGAAAGAAAAGTAAGATTGGAGACTGGTCTGTAACAGGCTCTGACGAATCAATTTCAAAACGGTCGCGTGTTTCCATTCAGACGGAAACTCACACGTCTCAGAGTTCTCCAACGTTCTAATAAAAAGGCGAGCAGCTCAATCCAGTCCTTTAGTAGCCAAACAGGAAGCGGTCGGCCGGGCATTGCTTATTTGGGGCTGACCTCACCAAGGCCACCACCTCCACAAGGGACGGAGAGGAAAAGACCGACAGTCGCGGGCCATCATGCGCAGAGAAAGTCGCGGGACCAGCATTCGCAGTCCTGTCACGTATCCTGGCCACTTTCTTCTCGATGAACTGGTGGAAGTCTTCTGCACTGAAATCCGGGCCAGGACCGTAGGTGTTATTATCCTCTCCCAGCAAGGTGTTGAGGACCTGCCATGTCCTCTCTTCCCGTCAGCCCCGGTCTGACTAAAAGTCTGCCTCCAGTAGGCCCTTTAGCCCCTGACCAGCCGCTTATACCGATCAGCGCCCCCTCCACTGAGCCGAGCCACCGGCTCAGCGCCGGAGCTCTGAGCCCTCTGAAACAACCTCTCCGCTCTCCTCGCAGCCCGACGAGCCAGCCGACACTCCTCGTCATGAAACGGACAAAAGGCCTGTCTCGCATCCTGATCTCGATATAGGAGCCACTTCATCCAGGATCCTGGTTATCACCAGGTTATAGCTCGCAGCAAGCTCAGACGCTGATCTTAGGCAAACACAACTCCGAGGAAGTCTCTGTGCAAACACATCAAAATCGAAGCCCTTCCAGTTCCTCCGTTTGACAGTTCTATACACGGAAGTGGGGACGACGTGCAAGCAGCCCATAAAACCATCTTATGATCAGACAAACATGTCTCCTCAACCTCACATCCGAGAGCAACCAATCAGATGGCCCGATGACCACGTCAAAGGAGGCACCCAAGATCAATAGCTCTCCTAGTAGACTCCTACCCACTGCTTAAGATCCAACATGTTAAGAGTCAACCCAAGACTCAGACAGGCTGCATCTGTCGGCTCCTCCATGTGAATATTGATGTCGCCAGCTATGCAGAACTTGCAGTTATAGGTCGCCATGGCCTCAAGCAAACCGTAAATTCCGAAAGAACAGCTCACTGATAGCCTGAGACCCGGGCGATAAACAGCGACCAACATTAGGACCATAGGATATGAAGCGCCACCATTTGATAGGTGGCGCTTAGAGCTGCCAGCGGTAGTGTGCATACTAAACCGTCTTTTTTCGTGATGAGTACGTGATCGTTGACTGAAGTTCGATCGGAGTGGTGATACAGAGGTTGGAGCTTGGCCGACGGTTTTTACGAGTTTTTGAGTCGTGGTGGTAATTTTGAGAGTTTCGAGGTTTGATCTTCGCTAGCGATAGTTTCGCTTGGTGTCAATCGGACCTTGTATTATACTTGCATACCTGTCTGTCATCAGTGCACCTGTGTCGCGTAGATGCATAGGGCGGAGTTAATACAGCTGCGGAGGTGTACTCAAGTACCCCTCGGCTGCACTGCGTCGGCTTGTCCCACATTTTCTTTAGGCCATCTCACTGGAGGGTGGGCGGGGAGGAATCTGGGTGGAGTTTCGGAGACCAATCATGGGTGGTCTCACCCCCAGATCCGGGGTAAACAGGGAAGGGTGCGGACGGGCGCCACGGATCGGCCTGGATTGATGCGCCACGGCTGCAACGTCACCTCAATCTGCGGTCCACGGAACTCAGGATTGACTACAGAACATCCGGTATCGGGAGTAAGGTTGAAAATGTAGTGTGTCTGGTGGATGAATATCACCTGCAATTACTTATTCTAGCGGAGACTTGGCATTTTGACTGTGAAGGCGTTGCGATAAAAAGGTTAGGTGGCTATGGCCCGCGCTCGGTGGCCCCTGGCTTAGCACAAATAACCTAACTTCGTCAACCACGGGGTTTGGCGAAGCTCGTCGGGGGATCAACATTCTGAAAGTAGACACTAAGCTCAGACCGACCACTTTTGAGCACCTGTGCTGCCGGGTCGAGGGTGAGCACGGCACATTGCCCTCACCCTTCCATTCACCAGTGACGGGCGGGAATTGGAGACAAAAGTATTGGGCGAGGATGGGATTGGCCGTCATGGGGCAGGAGAGGGGTTGACCAGGACGGGGCTGGGCAGAAGTCTTATCCCCCTGCAGACCTCTACTACCAGTCATGGTAGCCTTAGGTGTACTGGCTACTTTATTTCTATGCCGTAATGCCGTAAGAGTACTGTAGACTGGTGTCAGCTGCCCAAGCTTTGTAATCTGCTCGGGCTCCTTGTTGACTCTGCCCGGTAATTATGTCCCTACGTGTCTATGGTGCTGGAGACGTTAAATTACCGGTAGAGTCTAGACAGAGCCATGCCAGTGGTGTAGGAAGGGGTGGATGCGGCATTTTGAAGGCACCAGTAATAAATTTGTAGGGGTTGGATGATTCTAAGTGGAAGAAAGGGAAAGTGTCTGTTCCTAGTGTTGACAAAGCAAAAGGAATGAAATAGAAAGGCTAGTGCCGATGACCTTTTGTCTTAGTCCTCATGCGGCTCTTCCGCCCAGGGCGGAGCCAACCCATGCAATGCCACTGGGTCATGCTGGTACAAAGATGTGGGTAGCTGCACACATTCCTAACAACACCTAACCAACAACCATACAGCGTATCCTGATACAGCTGGCATCAGATAAGCTGATACCTTTGTGGCGTTGGGTAATTGGGAGTAGGGGAAAGGAAATGGGTGGGAAGGGAATGATGAGATGCAGTGGAAATAGCTGTGGTCTGTCGACACAATTTCAGTAGAATTTGAATCATATTGCCTGCACCTGGCATTTTTGTTTGTAAAAAATCGCATAGCCCGCGGGTAGTATGCGCCGCGTGAGGACCAAGACAAAAGGTCATCACACTAGCCTTTCTACTTCATTCCTTTTGCTTTGCCAATGCTAGGAACAGACTCTTTCCCTTTCTTCCACTTAGAATCATTCGGCCCCTAAAAATTTATTACCCCTCAGAATGCCACCCTTAGGGACGAGCCTCCCAAGTCCCCGACTCCCCACCCCTTCCTACACCACTGGCATAGCCCTGTTCAAACTCTACCGGTAATGGGGTAATGTCTCCAGCACCATAGACATGTAGTGGCATTATTACCGTGCAGAGTCAACAAAGAGCCGGGGCAGATTAATTTAATTAATTATCTGCTGCTACTAAATTAAACTATGTTTAAAAATTCTTTACAAGTGTCATTCGCTGATTCGATATTCGAATTCAAACCGTAATCCGCTTTACCATTTTTCTCGAGTTTCACTCATATAGTTCTTTGCAAGCCAACAGCTAACTGTTTCACCCAAGTCTGGCTCATTATAATATATTTGGGTTTAGTATCGATTTATTCGCCAGATGGCACTCATTTTTTTAATATTTACGCTGTTTGGTTTCTCATCATAGTTTAATATAATTTTACGATGTTGAACTGGAGTTTCCTTGGTTTTAGTCACATACCATTTGTAAGACCTTATTCTTTCAATCTCCAAATAGAAATTCAATTATTGGGGATATAAATGGATACTAAATCTGACTTTTATGTCAATTTTTAAAGGTTTTCTTAGTTTCTATGCTTCAAAATCGGAAGTATTTGAAATATTTTATAGTAATGCGTTGCCGCACTAAAAGAAATTTCTGCCATGTTAAAGGATTTAAAAGTTTTTATGAATGGTTAAGGGGTTAACGGGGGCAGGAAGATGGCAGATTGGGAACACGCTAGACAGACAGGCACGCTGACGGAACGGGTTCAATCCCGCAGGAGCTCCTAAGGTCAACTCAGCCTTCATTCGCTAGAGGGCGGTGGTAACTGAGTAGCAGCTGTGGCTGCGAAGGTAAAATGTGGGTCTGGAGAAAGCAATGGCAAACTACTCTAGATTAATGGCTATAGTCACCTGCGTCGCTGCTTTCCTGACACCTGGAGATCAGCGCCGGACCCAAAGCTTGAAATCAAGTATGGGCAAACCTTTACCTTTAAGGGGTTAACAGCCAATTCGAGATTCGTTTCAAGCAAAAATTTTTGATTAATGGGACCTTACCTATAGATTTTCCAAGGAATAAGCAGCAACTACGGTACTACTTTTGAAAGTGTCTTATCACAAGATTCTACTTCACTTTTTATTATTTACTTTATCCATGAATTTATATTTAAGACTTGCAAAAGAGCTTAAGTGCAGAGCTGCACAATATTGTGTGGAACTATTTTTTATCTAATCCAGGCAGTGATGTGCTGTGTTATGAGTCTTTGGAACTTCATTTGATGCATTTGTTTTAGACTGACTTCAGTCGTCAAACGACTAAGTGGATTTTTGAAACCTGGTGGCATAATACTGTTCCGTGATTATGGTAGATACGATCTTACACAGTTGCGATTCAAACCAGGTATAGATCTACAATTTACATCCTGTTGTAAGACATATTCTATTTAGGCCATTTAGGCCATGTAGTTGTTTCCTTTATTTTCCAGAAATAGATCAACATTAGATCTTTACACAGACAGTTTTACCAGTTGACTAAAGGGCAAGAGACAGCTCTTGTCCTTTAGTTACAGGAAACATCTGTGTAATTGATTACACATATGGCCATATGTCATATGGCCATCTGCTTTGATCAGGCACACATCAAAGAGAAAGGACAGGAAAGGAACAGAAAGAGAGACAGAGATGAAGGGAGAGCGAGAGAAAAAGAGACAGAGACGAAGGGAGAGAGAGGGGAAGAGAAAGAAACAAGCGAGGGAGAGAGAACTTTATTCAATCATTGTGCGAAATGCCTACAATGAATGTTAGCCTAGTTCCACTCTTCATCTTATCGCATATCCAGCGGAGGGCCATTTGTGTTCCCTCAGACCAATGTCACCTGCCAATATCTTGAGGTTGGTCATCTAGCTGGACTCATTAACAGACAACATCGGAAGCAGTGAAACAGATGCTGAGGCAGTGTTATGCATTGCTATTGCAATGGAAAGTGTTGCCTTTCTGAAAAGAAATATTTGGTGTTCAAGTATCTGCTCCTCACAAAGATTCACCTATATGTCGTTTACATAATTCTGGTGTTGCTCTATGGAGTAGAAACATGGACTCTGACCTCATACATGAGCAGGAAGCTGGATGCCTTCCATCAATGGTGCCTGAGAAGAATCCTTTGCATATCGTACACCTCGCATACAACAAATGAAGAAGTGTTCCGACATACAGGAGAGGAGCCCATGTCCGTAAAAATATGAAGCAGACGTCTCCACTACTTTTGGACATGTTGCAAAAGCAGCATCAAACATGTGTGGAAAGGACATTGGGGAAAGGACCAGTTGGTCACCCAAGAACTACCTGAACCAGAACAATTCAATCTGACTTGGCTCCTTGTAACGTTGGACTTTTCACAACTTGGAAGGCGGCTCAAAACAGAGATTCTTGGAAATGTTTTGTGGAAAAGGTTACGCTCTGTCAGTGAGTTTACCAATGATGATGATGATTATGATGGTCGTACCCTGCTGACCCGTCAGTTAGATCCTGATGCAGACATTCTCCAAACCTTACCAAACTGTTCAACAGCTGACGACAGCAATGAGGAGACGGATAACGATGGAGAGATGGAGGATGGTGAGGTGTGATGAGCCCTCAATCATAATTACATTATGTTATACTGTATGTGTTATATGCCTACAGTGTTATGACTGAAGGATGTAACAGTAACAGTGTAACAGTACTTTGTAATGGATTACTCGATTGACTTGCCCTCGTTATGTCGCCACTCCCACCTCTTGCCAAATTAGAACACTGGATGGATATGGGAAGGATAACGGGGTATTTCTGTACTTTTTACTTGATTGCTGATGGGCTTAATTATTGTTGACATCGCTGTGAATGCTACAGATGTCAAGACATTTGCATTGAGTCATGTGTTTCTCTGGTTAGAGTATAAAATCAGCATGTCTTCATTCCACAATGTCGTCTAGAGTCACTGCTCTCTCCTTGGTCTACCTCTTTGGTTGTCACCTTCCATAGTTTCTAGCATAATCTTCTTAACCAACCTGCTGTAAGTCATCCTGCATATGTGTAGAGGTGTTGCTGCCAACAGATCTTGCAACACCACAAGCTTTATTGGCATTTTAAACATTTTTTCATTGTCACTTTGATTATTGAAGATATGAAATATATTTAATAGGTGTACATTTTAATGATGCTGTATTTTAGGTAGGTGTCTTGCTGATAACTGCTATGTTCGTGGAGATGGAACTAAAGTCTATTATTTTACTCAGGGTAATAATATTTTTTGTTAGCAACTGTATTATTGGATGACTGTCTATTTAGTTAACCTGTCATTTAAAACTTTATTTGTTTGCATAGTGTAATGGGGCATTTATTACACCTACCATAATAATCACAAGAGTTTTATCAACAGTTGACTGAAAATATATTGTTGGTCTCGATCAATTTTACTTCGTTGCTGCTTTTCACACTGTCAACAGTTGCTTCAGCTGTATCATTAGCAGACCAGCTTATACTGGGTGGGCCTATAAAACCAGTACCACCCTCTTTCATTTTAAATTTTTTCACAACCTCTGGGTCAAAATACATGAAATCTGGTGTACCTTTGTGGTATTATATCATTAATAGTTTACTCATAATTTACTGTCACCCGTTTGTCTGGCCGGATACCCTGGATTTGACCTGGATCTTTAGTGGTTTGGATTTGGAGTTCCATCGGTTGATGCTCCTGTGCATTATGAAAGTGGCGCTATAGAAGTTTAAGATTAGATTAGATTAGATAATAGGGCTGGTAATGATTAAAATTTTCTTGTTTGATTTATCGGAAAAATTTTAAGCGATTAATTTCTATTAAAATAATTACATATAGCTTTTTGCAGATCTCCTTGCATTGTCTACTTTTCTGTCTGCATTTAGCTTAAAAACTAAACAGAAGTGCTTGTTCATCTCACTCCTTAAATGCTTAACTGCAGCATTGCTTTCATTACTTGCCATTGTTGTCTGAATGAAACAGAAATATAGTAAGCTATGTAGGTATTCAAGTAAATAAGTTACAAAATATTAAAATGTAATCGAAAAATTGATTGATTAAAGAAAATTTAATCGATTAAAAATTTTAACGATTAATTAATCGTTAATATTCACAGCCCTAATCATTAATGAAGCCATTAAAGTTTTTATTTCAAATTTCAGTATGAAGTGGAATACTGAATACTGAAATTTCAGTATGTCGCCTATCATAGCAGATCAGATTTTTTATGAATGCATCTTACCCTAACCTGGTTTTCACTAGGTGGTGCCACTGCACTCTGGAATTTGAATGACAAAATTAAATGGTGAATTGCAATAGTCTAATCTAAGGTTGTTAATGGTTAACTGGTCCCAAGGAACAAGGACCAGTTCTTTTAACTTTGACTGGTTAACCATAATTTCAATTTGAAAACATCAAAGCGCTTTGAAATAGCCATGCAGGACGCCGGCCCCAGCGCTGGCAACATCAAAGCACTTGATGTAGGCGCAACACCATGCTGCCGCTAACGACTGGTTAACCCTTTTGCCTGGGATTAAATTTTTAGATGCTGTCACCGTACCGGGGAATTATTTTCGGAAAAAACTTTCTTCAAAAATGAAAACTATATATATATATATATATATATATATATATATATATATATATATATATATATATATAATAAGGCTATATAAGAGCTAAGAGGATGAGGTATATGCCATTGTTTGGCCTTTTTACTCTTAACCATCCATGTTAAACAAAGAAATTTGGGGGTAGGGTCCACTCTATGGCCTAAAATAGAACCCCTCCCAACAAAATTTTTAGAAGCTCCGTAGCTAAAATTTTACAGTGGTAGCAGCAAAGTTGTAGTTGGATATCAGTGGAACAAAATAAATCAATAAGTTTGAGAATCGGGCAACGTTTGATAAAGATATATCAATTCTAACCATAACATCCCGTTGTTGCAACAGAAGTTAGAGGTGAATTTTGAGAAAGTTTTGTAATTTTTTAAATTTGCTATATCTCAGGCTATGTAGGAGCTAAGAAGATGAAGTATATGCCATTGTTTAGCCTTTTTACTCCTCTTTCTAACCATCTGTGCCAAACAAAGAAATTCGGGGGTAGGGTCCACTCTACGGCCTAAAATAGAACTCCCTTCCAACAAATTTTTTGAAGCTCCGTAGCGAAAATTTTTCTGTGGTAACCCCAATCAGGAACAGCAAAGTTGTAGAGGGATGTCAGTGGAACAAAATAAATCAATAAGTTTGATTGAAAATCGGTCAACATTTGGTGAAGATCTATCAACTTTAACCCGAACAAGTCATTTTGATGCCATTTTCAAAGCAACATAGCCCAGTTTCTGCCCCTTTCTCTCTTGCATAGAGCAAAAATAGCTTTAAAAAATAGATGCCATCTAGAGAATGGATAGATACTAAAGCGATTTATAGCATAAGACATATCTGATACGACACGTCCGATCTGCAAACCACTACGAAAGTGACTGGACGTATCCCATACGTCATGCCCAGTTAAGGGGTTAACCTGTCTTTTTCTGAACAATCAGTCTGTTTTGAATGGTTAACCGGTCCTTTAAACCAGTGGTTGTGACAACCTTAGTCTAATCTACTAGCAACAAAAGCATGATCCAGAGATTTGGCTGCAGGCAAAGAAAGTGACGTAAGAATTACCAGAATTTGCTAAGTTGGTAAAAGCAGGACCGAGAGAGTCTAACAAAATGGTCTTCGGAGGTCAAGTTACCATCACTGTTAACACCAAGGTTCTTGACACATTTTGAAAAAGTTAGATCAGGAATGAGGAGTTCAATGTGTCCTAATCAATTTAAGTGCCTGACGTCGTTTCCATCAGGGCTGAGTTTGCACGCTGTCTCTGTTATCCGGCGTTCCCCATCGGCATGCCAAAAAGTATGTGCTTTTTGGGGAGCACCAATGCAACATGGAATTGCGCTATAGAAGTCAAGAAGATAAAGATAAAGATAAAGTCAGATAAGTTGAGTTTTGTCAGGATTTGAGTATAAGTCTATTGGAGTGCATCCAATCCCAAAGAGTGAGAATTACTTTGTCAACCAATTGAGTTAGTGCAGGCTGAGAAGAATGAGAGCTATGTCAGTAAATTTGAATGTCATCAGTATAGAGGTGCACAGAGAAGCAAAACAAGTTTATGAAAAGCACAGGTCAGTAGTATAGAGTGTGTTCAGCAATGGACCAAGCACCGATCTTTGGGGAGCACCAATGCAACATGGAACCAGTTTGTGCGAGATTGCTCCATAACAATCATTTGGGATCGGCTGGATAGATAGTATGTAAACCATGGAAGGGCTTGACCTAAGATCCCAAATGAGTTTCAAATGTTGTAGCAGTATGCCATGGTCAACTGTGTCGAAGGCACTTGAGACATCAAAGCAGGTGAGCAAGGAAAGTTCAGATCAGCAATTGGCAGAGTAAACATCAGATAGAATTGTAGCAAAGATTGTTTCAGTGACACTAGCTGTTTGCCCATCAAAAATGACGGGGACTGTGGCTGTTATCCTACCCGATTTTATGTAAATGTTCTAGCACTTTGTCCAATAACATGTCCTTGACTGCAAAATGACTTGATGAGCAGTTAGGTGTGTGCCATGTTCCATGCTCACAATAACACCACATATAATTGGCCATGGTAAAAGACTGGATTGCTTAGATATATTCCTGTATGTAAAAATGTTTGCTTGCCTAAATATCCATCATGATCATGTGCAGTATGCTGTTTTTCTACATGTTACAGTGTTTGTCCTTACAATTTGCTGACAGTTACTGCAAATACAGAGAGCATTGGAAATTGGCAGCGCTTCAAAACAAGGAAGGGGAAATATTAGGATATCTGGATTAGGTCACACAATGATATCCAGTTTGTGTGGAGGGGATGGTAAGGCTGAAAAGGGAACTAGCTTTGCTTTAATATATTCCTACAAGCTCCACGGTGATCGAACACCGTTCTCTACTTCATTTGGGTCACAGAAATCACCAGGTTGTCCCTCCTCCTCTCAGGACAGCGGGTTTCGGTGACAGATCCTTCCGGCATGGGAATCCTGCTTTGTGGAATTTTCTCCCAAAGACAGTGACAACTGAACCGAGGCACTCCCTGATCAATTCCGGAAACAGTTGAAGATGCATTTGTTTAACATCTCATTTTTGTAAAGCGCTCGTGACTTTGCTTTGATAGCTATGTTTACTGCGCTTAAGAAATTGTCTTGAAATAATAATGCTCAACTGTTTGAATTTGAGACTTGATGATTATTGCAAATACAGTGAGCACTGGGAATTAGCAGCACTTCAAAATGAGGAAGGCAGGAAAAGGGAGAATGAAGGGAGAGGATGGAAAAAGGGAAAGAAGAGAGTGAGTGAGGGGGATAGAGGAATTAGGAGAGTTGGTAGGGGAAAGGAGAGGGAGGAGGAGGAGAGGTGAGAAGAGGGGTGGAGAAGGGGCTGGGAATGTGAAAGGGACAGATAAGGAGAGGGTAGGTTTGTGCAGCATAGTTGTAGAGGAAGGGAAATGGGAAGATGGGAGGGAGGCAGTGTTTAATCTAGACTCCTGGACTCCGGGGGGAAACTGAAAAAGCCTGGGGAGAAACTGACAAAGCCGGGGGGAATTCTGCTAGGGGCCACTGTTAGTCCATGTAGTGTTCCAAAATTTCCGGAGGGGAATTTGAAATTTTCGGGGGGAAAAGGGCAATTCCCCTCCGGAAACGGCCTAGATTAAACACTGGAGGGAGGTTGTGGGAAAGGAGGTAGGGAGTGAGACAGAAGATATGGAAATGAAAGGGAGTGGAAGATGGATGGAAGGGAGAAGCAAATGGACAAGAGAAGTGAGGATTGGAAAGAATGGTTGGATACATGCACAGTTGCACGCCTACTAATTATTATAAAGTTACATGGACTATTAGATATAGGGAGCAACATCCAGCCAAGCACTTGTTAAATGACGTCGTGATGATGATGATGAAGTTCTGTCCATTGTTTATCGTATTTGTTCTCGTAGATGAACTTCGAACACTTTTCACTGAAGCTGGTCTTGTTGAGGAGCAGAATTTGATTGACCGCAGGCTTCAGGTTAATCGTGGACGACAGCTAAAAATGTACAGAGTTTGGATACAGTGCAAATATAGAAAGCTTTAGTCTTACTAATGCTGGATACTCTGTCAAATCTGTTATTTAAAATATGGAAGATATGTTTATAATATGAGCCAGTTATAATTGTTTCAGGTCTTGTAAGACACTTGGTGCATACAGAATTGCTCTTCTGATGTGTGCAGCAAATTTAATTCGTAAAATTTGTGGCTTACAATTCTGCTTGTATAATAATATAACATAATATTGCTTATTACTGTTGTGTATATACAGTAACATTGCATGTGTGTGTGTGTATATGTTTGTGTGTGTGACACTGTGTGTGTATATATGCAGTGTTGTGCATTACTGCATTACTTGTTACACATTACTGTAATTAATTATTCTTTAGAAGTAGTTAATTACTGTAACTAATTACTTTTTTTGAAAAGTAACGCGTTACAGTAACAGATTACTTTCAAGGGGTAACGAATGCTACTAAAAGTCTCTAATAAAAAACTAAAACTCCAATACCGACAGCCAATGCACGCAGACACCATATAAAAAATTTACATAGTCATGTTACAAATTATAGCTACATTTGATTTTAATTGCTGCCACTTTGGCACTTGGCCAAGGTGGTCAGTCTAGCTATTCTTATAAGTTATATCATGTCTATGATTGTCGCGCTCAGAGCATGGATGCCTATTTAATAGCCGTCAATGGCTCAGAGTCATAGCGATCATTCATAGAATAACAACGGCGGTCAGTGAATCATATAAAGGGCAATGTGAGTTTGATTCATGGTATATAAAGAGAGTTTTTGAAAAGTTGTCAAAATGAAAACAATATGAGTGTAAGATGTAAGCTGTGTCAACCGTTAAATAAAGTGTTGAGCACGTCGTGCAACAGTACGTCCAATCTGAAGAAGCACTTGGAGGTTTGTTAAATACAGTATAGTACGTAATGATTCGATTGGCAATTTGCGCAATATTAGTCAGCAAATAATAGACCCGTATAACTGTATAGTGTTGAGTTCAATGCACATAAGTAGACATAGATTCTTGAGACTAAATACTAAGACAGGTGGTAGCAGAGCCGGGAAGTCTTTGTATATAATGTTTAAATGAAATGTGACCTTGGATCTTAGATAAATTGCCCTAAATCAGATAACTTTTGTAAGGTTTTATATAATAGCAAATACACTGTAGCTATAAATAAAATAGATCTTGATATGATAAGTTAGTAATTAGACGATTGATATAATGATATGTTATTCTTATGCTACCTTATAAAAATTATATGGTCATGTTGACTGTTGAATGCCTAACAAGATAGAACCAACTGCTGCTGTAAGGTTATATAAAACAATTGTTTAGAACTTTGATGATTTTATACAATTATTAATGAATTTGTAAATTGAGTGATTTATTATAGATACAATGATGCATCAGCCATAACTGTGCTGAGTTTATTTGAAGTAATCATTAAAAGTAGTTAATTACTATGTTGAAGTAATTGTAATCAGTAATGGATTACTTTTGTGATGTGAGTAATTAATTACTGTAATTGATTACATTTAATGCTAAGTAATCAGTAACTACTTCTGAAAAGTAACTGCACGACAGTGTGTGTGTGTGTGTGTGTGTGTGTGTGTGTGTGTGTGTGTGTGTGTGTGTGTGTGTGTGTGTGTGTGACAAACTCTTGTTTATTATTAAAACTCTTGTTTTGGTTAATTAAGCAGCTAAATCATATCGCTAGTCTGATTGTAATAAAACTAGCAATATGATTTAGCATCAATTATTTTTATGCAAATTTTGTGTGGCAATTTCACAGTTCGTCTGAAATAAGTTGTTACAAATTTTAATATTAAAAAACAGTTTCAATATAGTACGTGTAGTGGCGGTTCCAGGAATTCTTGGTGGGGGATGAAAAACACTATAGGAAGTTGGTGGGGGATGCAAAGCTTGAAAAAGAAATGAGAGAAAAAAGGTAATTATTGGTGTTTTGCCCACTGAATATTAATAAATCTTGCCGGATAAAGCTGACAAGAAAAAACGTTGATCACAGTATCTTCAGTAGATTTTTATCAACTTGCCGGAAAAATAGGTTGACAAGCAAGAAAAAAAGTCATCCACATCCGCGGTATTAAGTTAACCGAATGTAAACATTTTAAAAACTTACCAAAAATATAAAAAGCTATGTTGACAAGGAAGAAACTCCAGTGGGGGATGCATCCCCTGTCATCAACATGATGGAACCGCCACTGAGTTACGTACGCCAAATATTCGTATTTTTACTCCCCTGCTGCATATCATACATTTTTGGGTCCCCTCCCCTATATGTGCATACAGTAGAACCCCGTTATATCGAAGTTCACGGAACCGTGACAAATACTTTGATATACAACATTCGATATATCCAATTCCAGGTCATCTGAAGCCAAAAGTTAGGTTTCGGCAAATATGCATGTCCGGCTATTATACCATCTAAAAGTTCAATTTTATTCATTGACGAATTTTACAAATAACGTCTATCACTACATAAACAAATCAAATGACATTTTAAAAATATAAGCCAAATTGAATTATGAAATCTTTTTTAAATTTCAATGTTGAAATGTTGTTTATCAAAACTGGTGATTAGGCCTAACGAGGTCAAGCTGGCCGACCAGCCTTAGCTGGCAGCGAACTAACTCATTGATTCTGAGCACAAAGCACAGTAATTAAAGAAGTGAATAAGGAGAGGGGATCGAGGCCCCTCCGTGGATGGTGGCTAAATTTTTTACAGGTAGGCTAGAAGACGGAAACCATGGCAGCGTTTTTGAATGGCTGCAAGCCAATCTATACTATTACTTTTCAAACATTCTGATGCTGCGGCCGACAACCAGTGTGGCTTCAGTTATTGCTTATTTTTCAGTTACAGTTAAAGTTATTTAAATTATTTTCCAGTTATAGTTACAGTTAAAGTTAATGTCATTTTCAGTTACAGTTAATTATTTTTCAGTTAATCGCCATTGAACACGTTAACTAAATTTTGATGCTTTTTCTTAATAAGCAATAATTCTATTCTCTCTAATTTATTGAAAAACGACTTATATGTCCATATTTTCACATGCATGTCCTAGAGTTGTCCATTGGTCGGTTTTTTGAACCATCCCCAACCCATCAAGTTCCCAACCCAACCATACCCACCTAAAATTCATATATGCTAGGGTTGCCAGACGTCCTCCAAAAGGAGGACATGTCCTCCTTTATAGGTCCGTGTCCTCCGTCCTCCCGGCAAAGCTAAAAATTGTAAAATGTCTTCCTTTTGAGATTTTGTATGCTATCAATTTTCGTTCTCGCGGTATTGACGAATTTCATACGTTTTAGCCCGTTATCTCAGTTTACCCAATCATCGATATTAAAATAGCGTTATAATAATATCAATATCGATTGTCCAAAGTCCCAAAATACTCGACTCTCATCATTCTATCTCTAGTGTATATGCAATAGTCTATGGTCAAAATGTTAATTTCATTTCCAGTAGCAAACGCAGAGACTGTAAACAGTAAACGGCTAGTCATCATCAGTCATACAACTCGATGACCTGGGGCCTTACATAAATTACGTAACGCGATTTTGGCACTTTTTTGACCCCCCCTACGTAACACGACGTAACAAAACGTCGGACCCCTCAAATATTACGTAAAAACGGGCTGACCCCCCATTTTCGTCCTCCAAAAAGTCGACAAGCATAAAAGGTCATATCCTTGTATTTTTTCCTCTCGATAAACCCTGACAAGCAAAAAAGAGGCCATCCTTGTATTTTTCCTCTTCAAAATCTCTGACAAGCCAAAAACGGTCACTTAAATGTTTTGCGTTACGTAACATTTCCGGAACCCCCCCCCGTCGTCACACTTCGTAACAAATGGCCGGAACCCCAAATCGCGTTACGTAATTTATGGACGACCACTGCACAGCTGGTTTCATGTATACAATGTCCTCCTCTGTCCTCCTTTTCGTCTGGCTCTGTCCTCCTTTGGCTACCCATGCATCTGGCAACCCTATATATGCAGACCCAAAGCAACCCATCGCGACCCAACCCGATGAAAACGTGAAAGTACAATCACTGTTTTAAAACATGCAAATATTCAACTAACTTAAAATTTATTTCTTTGTCAATATGCAGTGACTGCAGCGGGAGCGCTTCTGAGTGATTCTTCAGAAGACTCACTACACAAATATTTTATTACATTACATCAAACCGATGTCTGATAAAGTACCCAACGTTCAATTTTGTGATATCCAAAAGTTTTCAAAAATGAACTTCATTCAAGCATATAAAGAAAGTTATGGTTATGGTACTGGGCTACTTCTATAGTGCCGTAGCATGGCGAAGGCCAAAGTCAAAGGTGCTGTCAACAACGCTGACAAATCAACATGGAACGGAAGATGTTGGTCTTGAGAGAAAGTCCGCTCAGATGGCACAAAAAAGGTCTCTGCCGTGTCGAAATCGGGCAGTGAGCTCTCCATAAGGCGGTCTTCCACAAGAAGACGTTCCGTCGAAGAGTCAGCGAAAACGCAGAATGTTGAAAAATTCTCCGCGTGGCGAAAATCAGGCGGGCAATCCTTGAGGGCGAGACAGTGATTCATCGCCGAACTTGACGGGAACCAACTGAAGATGGAATTCCGCGCGTGAACCGGAACAGAACTTGTCCTTTATAGCCTGTAGACTACGTCGACGGGCTGGTGGCTTAGATAAAATGGTGGGCTAACCACGCCGACACGGGCGACACAAATCCGATTCGTTCGGAGCAGAGAAACGCAAAGACGATCGCCGACCGCTTCAAAACCGACGGCTGGGCGACAATCCACGCGATTAGCGCAAAGAAATCAGCGCAAAACGTCGGCAAAACCCGCCAAGAACGGCGATATTCCGAAGCACGTACAGACACGTGCGAGCAGCCAAAATGGCGCTACCGGAAGAGTAAGTAAGTAAGTAAAATCTCTTGGATTTCTATAGCGCCTTGGAAAGCACCACAACAGTAGCTGCTTATTCTTAGGCGCTCAGCCTCTCTTAAAATAGCTATAGGAAAGGTGTGAGATCAGCCAGGCAATAGTCAATATCCGAAGGGCAGTTAGGCTAGGTTGTTACAGCTATGGCGGAAATGATTTAAGAAACAGGAAGGATTTAAGAAACAGGAAGGAGTGTTTATTTAGACTCACTGCTGCAGCAATTCTGTACGTTCAACGTCACTTGCCATTGCGATTTTCTAGTGTATAATGTACTGAATTATAACACCAAAAATTATCAAATTCCACGAAAAGATCTTACTGTTATGCCTATTGCCACCAGCCGTGACCGGTTCAAGGAATGTTTTAAGAGTCAATAACAGAGGTCCACGTGACTTGCTCAATCTGAATAATTATGGTCCAGTTTGTAGTTTGTACAGACTATTGAATGCGTTGTTTAAGATCGAATCTAGGCCAACATGCATGACGCCAATAGCGCATGCAGTAATGACATAATACAAGAATGTCAAAACAGTAAACAGAAAGCCTATATTTACATGGTTAACAGGTACAGATTCACGAAACTCAACCAGTCCATTATTTTTTCAAAATCTGGCCCCAACCCATGGGTTAACCCAACTACCCATGGACAACTCTGGCATGTCCATCAAAGCATGACAAATAATTTCGGAAGAGTTTCAATGTGTTTAATCAAAGATCGCTTTATGTGGTGTTTGACTTTTTAAATTTGTAATTTTTAAGATATTTTTAACGATTTCAGTTACTTGTGTTACAGTTAACTGATTTGCCATTTTTCAGTTAACTGATATTTCACTTGCAGTTACAGTTAACTGAACCACGCTGCCGACAACTTTCAGTTGCCGTAATAGTATGGGTGTTCAGAAAAATATAACTTCCAAAATACGATGCCTACTGGACGGTTTCTCGTGCTACTATCAATATTGAATTGAGAGACACTTTATTTCATATTTCTATAATGTCTTGAGGTCCTTCAAAGCCTTCGAACATATGAACTCCCAAACCATGAAAACTCGGCACGGTGATTGGGACTAAATACCAGTGGCGTAACGTGCGGGGGCCGGGGGGGGCACTTTGTTGACAGCCCCCGGGCCCCGTTTTGGGGGGCTCGAAGAGGGGTCTAAGCTAGGGTTAGGTTAGGGTTAACCCTAACTTCTTAACCCTAACCCTAGAAATGATGTGCTGACGACCTTTTTTTTTGCTCGTCAGCTCGAAACTCTGGGGCCCCATGGCAAAGATGCCCCCGGGCCCCCAAAAATCACGCTACGTCACTGCTAAATACTTCATAAATATCTAAAATAATCATGGATATGTCATAATTAGACTCATTTTGTTCGTAGTATCATTGGGCCGTATGCATAAAGTCAGTAGCGTGCAGAGGGGTCGGTGGCTCCGGGCGCCGATCAGATGGGGGCAAAATTTGCTGCGGCCTTCTCTTTTTCGCTCGTCAAACATTTTTTAGGCTTGGCCTCGGGCGCCCACCACACTGCGCGCCACTGCATAAAGTGACATACACAATCGAAACGGAACCTCCCTGGCTGAGAGAAGTTAAGGGCGCGTTGTCCCGGACAGGATACTCCCTACGCAGTGGCGTAGCCAGGATTTTCGGAAGGGGCTGTCCATTAATTACGTAAACAATTTAGGGGAAGGGGGTTTGAAAAAGTTTGACAGTTGTTGACAGGGGAGGTCAAGAGAAGTTGACGTCAACAATTTCACTTTTTACAAATAATCAAAAACTAGTAAATTTCATGGAATACTACTTATTATAATGGAAAAAGCATGGCAAACAGGTCATAATCGTCACATTTTGACACTCGACGAGGAAAAAAATGGTCATCATCGCAAAAATATTAACCTTGTTATTGGGACCTGTAATTGATCTCGGGGGTCAAAAGTTTTTGACGTAATTATGAGGGGGTTAATTGAAAGTTGACAGTTATTGACAAGAGGGATGGAGTCAAAAATTGTTGACATAATTAATGGACAGCCCCAAGGGGAAGTTTTGGTTTTGACTTTTGACCGTAACCAACTTTCGAAAAATCTTGACAAGCAAAAAGAGGTCATCCCATGTATCTATCTTGTCTTTCCTCCTAAAAATTTTCCTTTCAGATGCTGACAATGAAAAAGGTCGTCACGCCTATGACGCTTAAAAAATTTTGGTCATCAGCTCCAAGGGGGGTTGACCCTCAAAACCGCGTCCGAAATTTTAAAATGCGTGGAATCACATTTTTTAAAATTTCGTCGGCGCCCAAGGGTGGGGGTTTAACCCCAACCCCTTGGCTACGCCACTTCCCCTACGATCATTTACAATGGCGTTTGTAAGGAAACATTTTCGTTGAGATACATTACACTGACTTCAATACACTATTCACCGCTGTTCTGACTGATCTTTCCGGTTTGATCTGGCTCTATTTGGATTTGGTGCGCCATCGGCTGATGCCCTGGGCATCGTTTCAAACGCTTAGTGGGTTTACCTCAATCTGTAAGCGACTGTCAGAGGCGTAGCCAGGAATTTGATTTGGAGGGGTATCATGTGATTTGCGGGGGTATAAAAATTTTAAAACGTTGAAAATCCCTAAAAACTAAAATGAATCCCCTGAAAAAATGAACCCCCCTCATTATTCTTACACGTGGAATAATGAACCCCACCTCATTATTATACGTATAATAAAGAATCCCTGTCATGGACTGCATCGTCAAGGTCGACGAATTGCGATCACCGGTGAGTTTCTCTGTGCGAGTAAAGCCCGATTCTTGAATGGCAAGTTCTTGGGCATTTGTCGCATGACCATTTTCCAGGATTGTTGTGGGTGGCCGCCTTTCGCAGGGATCTTTTGTGTTCCAATATTGCAACACGCTGTTCTTCAAATTTTACAACTGCTTTGTGACAGCTGCTTTTCCAGGCTGTCCTGTTTAGTGGCGCACTGGCCAGATCTTTCGGGTCGATGGCGCATTGCATTAAATTGTGCTTAAGAGCGTCTTTGTACCGTTTCATGGGGGCACCCTGTAGACGCTTGCCAGAAGCCAGCTGGCCGTAAAATATCTGTTTTGGTATGAGGTTGTCGGGCATACGCACCACATGTCCTACCCAGCGCAATTGCGCATGCAGGAGGATAGCCTCGATGTCTGTTATTTTCAGTGATGGGCAACTAACTAAAAAACATTAGTTAAACTATAACTAAGTTTAAAAAAGTCAAAGTCCTTCCCCGAGCCTCACGGGCTCATAAGGCGGCGCTGAGCTCCGTTTCTATAGCCCTCAAACCAGGCGTGCAATGCCACGGATACGGGGCTAGTGTATCGCATAGCGTACCTGTTTGACTTATCGCAGAGATTTTTACCACTGCTCCTCATTTCACCACCGCGAAAAAGACTGAGTCGACCTTTAGGGCTCCTGAGGGACTCGAACCCGCGACCTCCTGCTCCGTCGTCCAACGTTGTTACCACTCTGCTAACTTCCCGCCCCAAACTATAACTAAATTTAAACTAAAAATAAATAGTTAAACTTTTAGTTGCAAACTAACTTTCTTAAATGGTTAACTGAACTAGAAAAATATAGTTAAACTATTTGAAACTAATTCTCTACAACAATTTCCTAGGTATCAGGTATGTTCATGAAAACATACACGATGCTTGCAACATGAACATATCAGTCAATGAACGATTGAAATCATTAATTATTGTCTTTTTCATATTTAAGTCTTAGTCTAGACTGCAGGAACGCAAATTTGTCAAGTTTGTTTGGGAAAAAATGACCCAGAAAAGAATAGATTTTAAGACTGTTATTGAGAATTCGGGACACCAACTAAAAAGTTTTAGTTAAACTATTTAGTTACCAACTAGCATTTTTCAGTTAAGCTATCATTTTAACTAAACTATATAGTTAAACTATGGAGATAAAAAAATTTAGTTAAACTTTTAGTTAGGCCTAGAAACTAATTAGTGGTTATTTTGCACGATCGAAGTATTTCAGTATTGGAGATTCTGTCTTGCCATTTTATACCTGCTATTTTGCGTAGGCATCTGAGGATTTGATCTGGATTTTATAAGAATTGATCTAGCTGACGAACTGTGTCTCTATAAAGCGTCCAGGTCTCGCTTCCATAGAGCAATGTAGTCAGCACGACTGCGCGGTAAACGGCAATTTTTTGTGGCCAGTGATATTCCATGTTCGTTCCACAACTTTCTTTGCAGTATACCGAATGCGCTACTAGCTTTGGCTATCCGATACGATATGTCTCCATCATCTTTGAGAGTGTTGTAGAACTGCCCTCCTAGATAGCAGAACTGGTTTGTTGTCCTAAGACAGGGGTGCACAACCCGTGGCCCGCGGGCCATTAGTGGCCCGCCGGCGATTTTTTTGTGGCCCGCGGACTTTTCCAGGATTTTAATGAAAAGTGGCCCCTGAAGGCTTTAAAGTGGCCCCGCAGGTTTTCTTGCTTTCATATTAGCACTACAGAAGAAGTCATTCGTTCCGAGGGTCTAAGACGCCATCAATTCAAGTTATTTATAGAAGAGACTGAAGCAGCTTACCATGACATATCATATTGCACAGCTGTGAGATGGTTAAGCAGAGGACGAATTTTAGAATATTTTGTTGAACTGATAGCAAAATTTCATGAATTTCTTAACAGTAAGGGCATGAAAACACATTTGTTTTATGGGAAGCATTTATTGACTGACCTTGCATTTATCACGGGTATGATAGTACACATGAATAAAATCAATCAACGACTTCGAGGAAACAATCACTTCATCTTCAACATGTTTCAAAAATGGCGAACTTTTCAGTTTAAATTACTATTGTTTCAATCGCAGGTACGATCTAGAAATCTTGTCCATTTTCCGGTCTGCTTATTAACTTTTCGGATTTAGCATCGATGCGACTTTTCTGAATACTGTGGTATAGGTGATCTATTGCTGAATGAATTTAATGAATTTCACAGCCGATTTCTCACAATTTCTCTTGTGATGTGTACTCAGTTTCTGCTTGAGGCCTTTGATCTCCAGTGTTCAGACGAATTAAAACGGTTCTTAAGGATACTGAGATACTGACAGCTTACAGAAGTCTCTGCCCCAAGAGATTAGTAAAACCTAAGAATTTGGGTTGCAGATTTCTCACATTTGGAAACACTTACTTGTGTGAACAAACATTTTCTGTAATGAAATTGAAAAAATGTTCTAAGGTTCGGGTTGAGTGCTCGGTTTTGAAAGTAGCAACAAGTGAACTGCCACAAAATATGAATAAAATTTTTAAAGACGTTGAGTCTTAACAACTCCATTGGCTATTTTAAAAAAACGCGATTGACCTTTGCTTTTAAAATGTTATGAATTAATCATTGAACATGGTCATAGTATTTTTTGATTAACAAGACCTTAACCTGTAATTCTACATTTAAATTACCAATCATTTCAATTTCATTTGTTTCTACTGGGTTGATTGTATTCATCAGAAATTCTATTAATTCCATTAGTCCTGTCGAATTAAATTTTATCCATGACCATATTAAATATTGCTATTAACGGTTACTGTCAACGTTCCACTTCTGTGTGATAAAAAATGCATGTGGCCCGCGGAGTCTTGGAACCAAAAAATGTGGCCCTTCATCCTTAAAAGGTTGTGCACCCCTGCCTTAGTGAAACCGCTCACCTTGCTCTTCGTTTACTGATCCTAGGTTTTAGTTGTAAAATTAATGTGAGAATGTAAAAAGTGTAGCCTCAGACTTATAGTACACTCAAGTCCTTCAAATTTTTAAACATGTCAACTATATTTTTGTGATCAGGGTATTTCTCATTTACAATAAACTTCAAAACTACCTGCTTAAATGCAGTCCAAGCATCTTTTTTTCAATGTCATCATTGTTTCAGACTTATGGTCTTGCAGAAGTTTTCGATGTCAGGGCCAAAAAAGACACCTTTCAACTTTGCTTCTGATAAGTGAGGACATTTTTGCATCGATATTGAAAATTTCAGATTTTGTGAGTGCTTTGATGAATTGTTTCATGGGGCCCAATTTTATGTGTAGTGTTGTACCTTTTTCGGGTCTACCAAACTTACAAGTACAATGTTTTTGCTTCCTGGTTAAATATTTTCTCACTACCAACAAAAATATGCTCCAGGAGCACGTAAGTTCTTTTCTTTCAACCTGGAAGCAAGAAGGTTAGCTTTCTCTTTGGTTAAACGTAAGTTTCTTACTAGATCCTTCAATTCATTTAGCTAAAAAAAGCTGAGGATTGCTGTTTTCTTATTCGCAGTCAGATGATCCGGCGTCGAGCTCTTCACACTCAGGATCACTGCTAGTTGTGCAAAGAGGAATGAATCTGGTGGGATAGAAACAGGTGTACCTTCACCATGAGCACAGGACTCAAGGCGGAATGAAGACTGGGATATGAAATTTCTTTCTTGTTCTTAGAATAATTGTGCCCACTGACATCTACACTGCAAAAATAACAGTCGCCAGTGTGGTTTTTCTGTTCCTTACATGCCATTGGAATTCCGAATTTTTAAGATTTCTTTTTCCCATATGACCATTTTCTAAAATCTTCTACGCAAACATAACACACCTCATGTGGTGCCCAAGACTTATCTTGGTCTCAGAGTTTGACACCAAAGTAAACAAAGCACACCTATTTCACAAACTCTGTTACATTTATTTGATGTTTCTTGACCATAAACTCACCACACATATATAACAAAACCTGTTAGAACTAATGACACAAAGATGACTTGCCACTTTTTAATCAAAACATACAAATACTAAATGCGATGAGGCACGAAGATGACTCAGAAACAAGAAGTGGGACGCCAACTTATCAAATCAGACGACTTCCAAAGCTGACGCCATCTGACGTTCGTGTAAAAAACTGTACGTGATAGAGCTATTTCGTGCTCAGTTTCGGATACAGCATGTCAGCAAAACATAAAGGAATGTCAAAATTATGGGAAAAACTTATCCTATATAAGACTGTGTCACCGAAGCTTGTTCTGACTCTGAGAAGGATGATAACGTCTGGCTGGTTGAATAGTCTGAAGAATGTCTGAAGAATGTCTACAGAATTCCTACAGAAGGAGATGATATTTGATTATTCTTTTGCTTGAAGGATGTACAAGAGAACAACGTGATACGCGTGACAGCGAAGACAGACATGTTAGCACTTCCAATAGGTTCAATATGCTAGTTGGTCGGAGAACGGCATTGATGGATGCATTTATCTCCAAGGGCGGAGCTGATTAAAAACTGACTGTCATAGTCAAGTACCAGAAGAGCTGGCAAGAAAATTCTTATAAAAGCGACTCTTGTGAAAGCATCGTTTACTGCACCTAAGTACGCCACACTTCCAGCCAACATCAACCGCCATTGGTAGACCAGGCCTACGATCAGCCTCTACCAGAAACCTCGTCTTCGGACAGTCATGGGGCAAAGAGCCTTCTCGTACGCTGGAACGCTCTTCAACCAGCGCTACGGAACATAAAGTCGACCGTTGCTTTTTGTCAACAGTTGAAGACACATCTGTTTAATTGTGCTTATAATAATTTACATTAATTGTAATGCGCTTGCTAACATTAATTGGTGAGGCGCTTTTTTTACATTAGGATGAAAAGATTGCGCTTGCTCCAGTCTCTCACTGTCTACTAGTGTCTAGTGAGAAACTAACCGTTCTCATAGCAAGACTGCCAGCTCACAGAGAAGGAAAGCTGATTGGTGTTCCGGTCATATCTGATGGCACTGGAACAACCCAGGCTACTGTCACCCATGCTGCGATGCACTGGTGGAGGGTTGAAAACGCTATTGAGGGTCTTGTTATTTTCTATACGACTGCTTTTGCTTTTAATTCCGGTTGGGAGAATGGAGCCTGTCAAGCTGGATACATTAATGGCAAAAAGTATTCAACTTTGCTTGTCGACACCATGTAATGGAAAGAATGTTGCGCGAAATTTGGCAGGAATGATTCGATGAAACATGCAGTCCATATGTTACCCCCTCAAAGACCGACCCACGCCTCACCGCGGTGAAAGGGTGAAAACGATCAATAGGAGAATGCCTGCTAGAGCTATGCCATCATTGATGAAGGTACTTGTACTAAAGAGGCAACTCGAGCGCTAGACAAGGTGTACAGGCCTAGCAGGAACTCTGAACATGATCGGCTAATGTGGGCTCCGGCATGAAGACTGCTTTGGTGACTCGGCCAAGATCGACAATCCACGACATATGGCGAGAACAGCATATGCAGCAAAGTAGCCGACAGGCACCGAGGGCAGGCAGTACTCCTACTGGTTATTGTTATGGCTGTCTGCGCACGTCCTTTCCAATCTACACGTCTCGGACTCATAGCTGCAGGACCAGGACTGCACGGGAACAGAGAACAGAGTTCGTCACAAGCCTCTCTCACTTAAACCTCTTCAACGTGAAGGTCGGATCTATGTTGGAAGTCCTGTGGAGATTGGAAAGTAGCGACGAGTGCAGGTGGAGGATGCCACCGGAAGCATCTAGTCACAATCCTGCACGTAGACGGTGTGGGCGTGATGGTCGTTTGTTGGTCGACTTGGAGCGACGGTCATATTCGCATTATTCGGATCCTACCCATGCGACAGAGCAGCCCTATTCAGGGATAGCACTGCTCTCTTCTGATGAAGAAGAGAGCAGTGCTAAAAGGTTCCTAAAGCCTAAAAGGTTCCTTTCTTCTTCTTCTTCTTCTTCTTCTTCTTCTTCTTCTTCTTCTTCTTCTTCTTCTTCTTCTTCTTTTCTTCTTCTTCTTCTTCTTTCTTCTTTTTTTCGTCTTTTTTTTCTTTTCTTCGTAAGTTATCAGGTCCTGGTTCCTATTGGCAACATCCTTATCAAGCCAGCAGTTTGAGTTCTTAATGCTTTGGCGCCGGTGTCTCTATGGATAGAGATCCGACAGTCGGGACTATAGTTATATGAATATGCAAATGAGCGTAGGGTTGAACTCGAGTGAACCAGAGCATGTAAAGTGTTGACCTGTTCTTTTAGTTTTTGCAGCAGACGAATACTTGGATTTGCAATCACTCTGCTAATTAACTTGTAAATGTCTCTTCATGTGAATTGTTCAAAAAATTAACATAAATGTACGCACAGATATCATCATCATCCTTCTTGCTCTTTCAGGCGATATTCACCCAAATCCTGAACCATCCAATCACACATAACACTATGCACTCTCAATATCAGATCTCTCACTAATCCTCAACACACACATTCAATACACGAACTTACTAACATAAAATTAGACCCCCTCTTTCCAATGCACATGCTTCACTCCTCAGCCATAGACATAGTTGGACAAACTGAAACCAGGGTATCTCCATCTACAACTTCATGTCAACTGATCGAGGCAACTCCACCTGGCTTTTCCCTTCTAAAATTTCCTCGTTTAAAAAGGTGGAGGTACTGCTTTCCTCATTTGTGATCATGTACAAATTAGCAACTCCTCTTCAAAGAATTTCTCTTAATTTGAATGCTCGTTAGTTACCTTCAACCTAACTATCTCAAAACTAACTATTTTTAACAGTTGCAGCCCCCCATTATCATAAAAATACTCAGCCTCATACGTGACATTTCTTGACAAATGTACCTCATTTTTGGCTCTGCAGCTACAGCTACAACGCCACACGAATTCTGAATTACTGGCAACTTTAATATACACATGGATAAGAGTGATGATCCTAACTCTACCCAATTCATACAGCTGCTCACACAGACAAACCTCATAAAACACATATCTCTTCAAAATCACACTTTTGGACAAACTTTAGATCTACTTATCACGTCATCTTCTTCGTCATTATCTCCAATCTCAGCAATTAGTCAAATCTCTCCATCTTATCATTTTCTTATCTTCACCATTTTAAGTATCTGCTCGCCAACTTTTTCACCTCGTGACACCTATTCATTCCCCCGTCTCAACAAAATTGACGTTGCCTTGTTCTGTTACAACATTAAATCACCTGACCTAATTGCTACCCCCTACTACCCTGCCATCACTGATCGACAAATACAATTTTGTCCTATCTGGTCTCCTCAAAAAATATGCTCCTATCATCACAAGACCTCTGCCATCTCATAACAGCAAACCCTGGTATAACTCTTTCATTCATGCTTTCAAGTAATTTTGCAGACGTCTTAAAGGAACCTACCATAGAACACATTCTCCATCTGACCTTTTAAATTTTCCTTCCGCCACCAACCGCTACCATAATCTCCTGACATCTGCCAAAAAGAAGTATTATCCTAACATCATTTCAACAAATAGCTCTAATCCACGAAAGCTCTGGAAAACTGTAAATGATCTTTTCCATCGCAAAGACTCAAAACCTCTCCCTCAACCCATTTCCTGTCAGAACTTGCTTAATTTTTGCTAATTTCTTCTCTGGAAAAATCACCAAGATTCGCAGTGTCCTTCGCAGTCTGCAGTCTTTCACTATTAGGCCCATTCAAACCACTTCTCCTCATTAACCGCCTCCCCCAAAACCTCTATGCAATATATCCAGTTTCGTTCCTATAACTCAACTGAAGAAGAGGTATCCAAACTTCTACTATCCTTTCAAATCAAACAATGAGACCAGTGGGGTCATTTAACACTTTTCTTGGGGGGGCGAGAAATTTTGTTAAATTTTCTTTAAAAATTTTTAAATTTTTTAATTTTTGGAAATTTTTTTCGACTAAGTTTGAGTTTCGAAAAAAGTTCACGACCTTTTTTTGCTCGTCAGTCCTTTTACGATTACCGAAAAATAGTTGACGACCTTTTTTTGCTTGTCAGCCGTTAGGGGCTGCTGACCTTTTTTTGCCCCCCAAACGCAAATGGCGTCCCTGTTTTTGTTTTTTGTTGCACATTAATACATTATAAATTAATATTTTCATTTCCTTGGGGGGGAGCCACGGCCCCAGCCCCCCAAATGACGCCTCTGAATGAGACCTAGATCCCCATACCTACCTTATTAAAGTATGTAAAGTAAAATCTCGTAAACTTCTACAGCGCCCCGGAAAGCAGCACAGCAGTAGCTGCTTATTCTTATGCGCTTAATCTTTCTTGAAATAGCTATAGAATCTTTCTTGAAATAGCTATACTCAAAGTGTGCCACCGTGCACTTTCCCATCCTCATTTTAAAACTCTTTTGTCACTCCTCTCCTGAAAAGGCCTGGTTTTGACAGAGAAGATCTTAATAACTATCGCCCCAACTCAAATCTTTATCTTCTAATAAAACTTAATAAAACTTACTGAGAAAATTGTGCTTTCCAATTACTCGCTATATAATGCTCTGGAATGACCTGGATCTTTTGCGGATTGATTTTGAAGTACCATCGATCGATACCTTGGGTATTAGAACTGTGATATAGAAGTGCATTATTATTATTATTATTATTATTATTATTATTATTATTATTATTATTATTATTATTATTATTATTATTATTATTATTATTATTATTATTATTATTATTATTATTATTATTATTTATTATTATTATTATTATTATTATTATTATTATTATTATAAATTCTGTTATTTTTCATTATTATTATAATTATGTCTTGAAAGTTCCTCGGAAGGCGGCAGCGTTAAATCTCTGGAGTGTCACTGATATTCGCTGAAAAGCAGAAAGGATGTTTCTCTTTCGTCTCCGGATTGACGCTTAAGAAGACCGCCGACTTCCTTTAGGAAGCGGAGACCTTCTTCGTTGATTGGCCCCATCGTCTCCAGAGCCAGAGGGATGAAATGGTACTGCCCAGACAGTTGAAGGTATTTGGCCGTTTTCCTTTCGGCTGCACGTTCGGCTGCAGCACCGCAGTTGATGCTGTCTGATGACAGTAGGAAGCGGCGAAAGTCTGCGACCGTAACGTCCCAGATAACGCATTTTCCTGTCCTCCATGGGATGAGAGTGCAGCCATCCGGTCGTTTTCCGTCGGATCTTGAAAGACCTGAAGGTTCCTTTGACGACGGGAAACCGGTTTTATCAGCGAACGACATAAGATATCGTTCAGGGCGGCGTGGCGGGCGATTCGACCAGGTCCTAGCAGACAGGAGAGACCATGGTGCCCATCTTGTTCGACTAGAGTACCGGGGGACAGCTGTGCGGCATGCACAGTGTCGTTCCGAGTCGTAGACCAGCTGACACACTGATTCGTTGTCAAGTCTGAGGCCACAGTTGCTGATAGGCAGTGCAAAGAGCCAGTCACCTGAGTGTTGTGATGTCACTGCGTTCAATCTAGCTCTGTCGATGTGACTTGTCTATTGAAAACAAGCTGGAGAATTATTTTTCGATCAGTGGATTGTCCCATTGTGATTGCTGATGTTGCTTTCTATGTTCGGCGTTTGCAGGCTGGTGATACTGCACCATTCTGCGGTTGCTGATGACAGACGTTCGTCTTCCGACAGTGGAGTACCTTGAAGGATGGCGGACTGTAGTGACGCTGTGCCGGCGGCGGAAGCCAGAAAGGCAGAAAGTGCCAGCGGTGACACGCGTCGAATTCCGAATCCTCCATGTCTGATTGGAAGAGAAGCCTGAATCCACTGAGAATCCGATAATGAAATGTTCAACACGGATGACAGGCATTCACGAAGCATGTTGTCAAACTTTTCAAGCAACGGATGTTGCATACACGGTGTCGCTCTTAGAGTGAAGAGCATTCGCTGAAAACCAAGCGAACAACGGAGGATGATAAGCGCCTCCTGGCTGTCCAATAGCGGCATACGTGAAAATCCTACTGAAAGTTTTGAGATGATTGACTCCAAAGCATTTGTCAGGGCAGCACCTGTTGATAATGGTGCTCCTAACAAGCATGCGTCATCCGGATTGGTAAGAGTGAATAGATTCAAGGGATGTGTAGTTGTCGATTTCGAGATAATTTCGCATTTGCTGGTGTTCAAACTTAGGCCGATTGTATTTGCCTCATCCTTTAGAATTTCTACATCCTTTGCCACCACAGTGCTTGCTCCTCCAAGGCTTACGTCATCCAGATATCCGATCACTAATGGAGATTTCAGACGCATTAGCAGTTGTTGTAGTGGCAAACAGAACAAAAGGGGGCCCAGTGGGTCACCTTGCTGCGCACCTCTTTGGGAAGTGATTGAGAATTCTCCAAATTTTAGAATTGACGGCTTGCTATAGGCCAGGTGGCAATAAGGGTAAATGTCCGGAATGTGTGAGCATACGGCTGAGAGCATAGCTGCTTTAAGCTGTTAAAGGCGTTGCTAAAATCCAGTTTTACTAGCACTTCGTCATCGTGCATCTGTTCGACGAACCGCCTCGCTGAGTGCACAGCAGCTTCGCAACCTCCAGGAATGCCAACACCGAGTTGCTTTGGCGCGAAGAAGTTGCAGAGTTGGCAAATGGCGTATGTGTTGGCACATTTCGAGACAAGCCGTCGCCAATAGTACCTGATGGCTATTGGCCGGAGACCTCCTGTCTTTTTCTGGAGTGCCATGAGTGTTCCTCCAAAAAGCACAGGAGATGGTTCTGGGCAGATGCCTCTTAAAAGAAGATTGATGAAGGAAGTCACGGATGAAAGCAACATATTGCCAGCTTCTTTGCATTTTATAAGCGACAGAATGTGCTGCGGACGAATACCGTCAGGCCCTCCGGCTGATCCTGGCGGAAAAGAGCGGATGGCCTTCAGCACATCATTCGGTGATGCCTGGAAGACAGTCGAAGGCAGTTGCTGTGAAGGCATTGATTCACTTGCCTCTGGCTCTGGATGTTTTGTTAGCAGCTCTCTCAGTCTATCTCTGTTTGGCAGAACTGGTTCATCCTCTGAACAAAGAATTCTTACAGCAGCACGAATATTGCCCTCTTCCAACTTTGCAGACACGGCAGCTGCAGTTTTTTCATCCCTTGAAAAGATTCTTCGAGAAGTGTCAAAATGACCTGAAGATTTTACCGTGGTGAGCATGAAATCATTGGAAAACGAAGTTTCTGAGAATAGGGTAACATTTTTCTTAATTCGAGTTGACAGAAGCTGTCTTTTACCGCCTCTCTTAGGTACGGGGAGGATGTATTCGCCAAAATGTAAAAGTTTCGACCACAGATTGCAGTTGTCTGGGTGGGCCACGATGTCATCTAAAAGCTTGCTTAATGCCTCACTCACAGAAGGACGTGCGCTTGCTGGTATGTGCCTCAAGAGTCGACCTGAAACGCACGGATGTGACAGCAGAGTGCTGTCAGTCGAGCTTTCGGCGTTGTCTACTTTCTGATCAGCGATCTCATCTGAATCTGGTCGGTTGGAAAGTTCCGCGTTCTTACGTTGATCGACGGAGGAATGTAAGATGGACGCTGGCTCTCTGTGTGACCCTGGGCAAGGGCTGTTGCGCGGACCATGTCTATGAATTAGACCATCACGGTTGTGTAGTTGCCTAACTTGGTGACACACACTGCAAATGCCCTTCGCTTTTTGTAACGTCTGCGAAGTTGGTAACGGTTGGTCCGAAGGCAAAGACATTTAGCGACGGGAGACGTCTAACTGGAGACGACGACGACGACGACGTCCACAGAATGTTTACGAATTGCGGCCATTTTTAACGGTGAAGTTAGGCAAAGATTTCACGCTAAATTTACGAAATCATGACCGAAAATTACGACAGTGTACTGGTAGGCAGGTGCGACAAACGAAAATCTCCGATAGTATACGTTTACTGAATGAGAATAAAGGTCGCAATTCGAAATAAATAGATAAAAATCCACGACTCAACGGAATATCAACTGTAAATGCTGCAGCGCCACCGCGATTATTATTATTATTATTATTATTATTATTATTATTATTATTATTATTATTATTATTATTATTATGAAGGAGATAGAAGAAGAAAGAAGCCTGATAGATACAATCCGGAAAAGGCAGAGAAATTGATGGGACATGTCCTCCGGCATGACTCTTTACTAATTAATTATTATTATTATTATTATTATTATTATTATTATTATTATTATTATTATTATTATTATTATTATTATTATTATTATTATTATTATTATTATTATTATTATTATTATTATCACTCGGCCTACACTACACATCACTCAACTGAAACCGTCCTCGCCTACATTCATGATAGACTCTTATCTGCAATAATTATTGGTCTCCGACAAGTTACTGGTCTTTGTCTCCTTGAGCTCTCCGCAGCACTTTATATCATAGATCACAAAATTCTGCTCCAGCGACTCTCCCTGGTTTGGCATATCTGAAAAAGCTCACAACTGGTCAGGGCTTCTATCCCCCCCTTGAAGCCGGGCTCAATCCCCCCAAATACAAATCCCCCAAATTACAAATTCCTCTTGCTAATTTGCTCCCTTGTGGACTTAGTATTATTTTCAGCTTTTTATCCTTTGTATTAGGCATAGCTATCGTGTAGGCTACCATTGATTACGTCCAGTAGCGTCATTTCACGCTTTTCTTGGGGACGAGATAATTTTTTTCGCAAATTTTTTGCAAGTTTTAGCAAGTTTTTGCAAATCTTATGCATTTTTGCAAATTTGTTGCAAAATTTTGGCAAATTTTGGTAAATTTTGGCAAATTTTAGGGCCAATGTTGGCAAATTTGCAATTTTTTTATATTTTTGGCAATTGTTTGCAATTTTTTGCGCATTATTACATTATAAATTAATTTTTTCATTTCCTTGGGGCCCACGCCCCCTACCCCAAATGACGCCACTGATTACGTCACAATCGGTGTTATTTTGAATCAATATCAGTGTCGGTTCAGTTCAGATAAGTAGCATCATTTAGCTTATTAATAGTTATATAATGTTGTTGAAAGCAAAATATTTCCCTCCCATTTTTTTCCGGGCGCACACTGCGCCCGCCTTAGATAGGGATAGAAGCCCCTGCAACTGGTTGGCATCTTACCTCAAATCTTGGTCTTTTCAAGTGTCCTGTCTTGGCCAAATTTCTCTATCTCTCATTATTAGGTTAGGTTAGGTTAAAAAATCAATTTATATGGCGCAAAACGTGAACGACAAGTCAAAGGCTAGAGCGCTTTACACTAATACGATGTCTCGAAGAAATAAGTTTTAAGTTTCCTTGCGAACGATTCAAGATTTGACTCTCTAGTCACATGGCCAGGTAATGCGTACCAAAGAATAGGGTTTCCGCCGAATTTTTCCGTTCGAGACGGAGGAGGAATGACCAGTCTGACGTCTCGACTGGACCTTAGTTGCAGACGCCTGTCGGTAGACGATGGTCTCAGGGACCAAAGACGCCAGGTAGTTATTATTATGGAATGCATCAAATCGGAATCTCGTAGTAGACAAGAATTCGGCTTACACGCATCGAGTAGGGTCGCAAAATTATTACCAGGAATATGGCGTAGCCAGTGGCGTAGTCAGTGGCGTAGCCACGGTTCCGAAATAGGGGATATGTAGAATTTCGGGGAAACAAGGCTCGCCATTCGCAAAGTAATATATTCTCTTCGATCATGCTACCTATCCTCCCCGACATTTCTCAACGGTCTTGTCCAAATCCCAAGGGCGGACCCCTGGCTATGCCAATTACATGGTCATATGGTGTTTGGAAATGATTCTCGCTTTATTCTCTCAGTCATCAACCGGTATTGACCGTATTGAACCCAGGGAGTAGCCAGGATCCGAGTATTAGAAGGCACACTCACGTATGGGAAGGTAGGGTAAGATGGACCTACAGCGATCCCAGTGGCGATATCTACCAAATGACGATGAAAGTAGTTGCAGTAGGCGTCGATTGATTTACATTCGTATTATTTTGTCGTTGATCGAATTTTTGGAAGTTTTAGCGCGCTAATTTTTGTAACCCCTGTTCAATGTAAATGGAGCGCATCAATACTTTGCTTTCTATTTAATTGTCTGATATTTAATTTTATATTATGCTGCTGCAACACTTCGTATATTTTATACGAAGTGTTGCAGCAGTAACTGCAATATACCTAACAAATTTTTACTTTTTACCACGCGGGTGAGCGATAATAAGGAAGTTTTCTTTTGGAGTATGGTGAACGAAGGCATTACATATTGGGGTATGATGGATCCTGAATGCTGGGGCAAGACGGATCCGTGAGTCCATCTTGCCCCAGTATTCAGTAAAGTGTAGTCAAATGAAATTATCATAATTATGATACCTGAAGTTGCTACTAAAGCTGGTACTAGTATAGTGAAGGTTTTGAGTAAACATATATAAGTGCAGAAGGATGGGCAAGATGGATAAATAAAGACCATCATACCACACGTATGGGGCAACACGGACTCCCTATGGCTTAAACTTTTAAATTAAATTTTGAACTTAAATAAACATGCTAAGCTTTTATTTCTTGTAAACTGTCTCGTAACATTATATACAAGTCGTAAGTAGTATTAGTGCCTGATCGGATAAATTTAAAGCAGGCAAATATAGAATTTAAATGAGCTAGTACATCTTACCCCACATGTGGGGCAACACGGACCCGTATGGATAAAAATTTCAAATTAAATTTGGTACTGAAATAAACATGCTTAAGTTTTTATTTATTGTGCGCTGCTTCATAACATTATATACTGGTCTTGGGTAGTATTAGTAATTAACGGGATTAATATAAAGCAGAAAAATATGGACTCGAATTTAGCGGGTCTATCTTACCCCGCCTTCCCCTATACACACAAACTTCTGAATTCAGTTGTGCCACAAGAACGCACATAGGCATTTCTATTTCGTGACTTTTCCTTTTCTCCCTCGTTTATTATTTTGAAGATTTCGGAAACAGGTGTAACCTTCCCTGTTCGATGCAAGATACCAGATGCGGACGTATTTGTTCAAGATCGAAAGTGGCTTACAAATTCAGTAGCAGTTGCCATGTGCACAAGTACAAGAGTACGCAGTCAACTCCATTCACCTGCTGTTGCGTCGGTAACACAAAGACACAGAATATTATTCTCGGTTAACGTGGCATATGTCTGTTTCAGTTGAGTTGTAATAGATGCAGAAAGTCGACCAGTGATCAAGCTGTCTGCTAGTTCAGCTCTGTTCCTAGTGGTTACTGGTGTGATCCAGTGCTCACAACTCTCGTCGAAGTGAATTTGTACGCATTGGTTCGACGCTGCGTTAAAGACATCACCTTGGACGATTAATGTAGAGTCAAGCCCGTCGACTGGATAGAAATTCTGCTGTAGCCTAATTCGTCGATTTCTTTATCGTCAAGCGTTTTCTCCTTTCTAAACGGCTTCAAATTGCACATATGCTGCTTGCACGTGCACCTTTAGAACCATTAAGCTGGCAAATGCTGGTGTCGTATATTGAAGCAATTGTGTGAGATCCAAGCCATGGTGTGGTATATTTACCTTTTTGTCTGCCCGCTCTTTTCAAGTTCCCAAAAGTACTTTATCGCCTGGCCGTCTAAAGGTGCGCTTAACATTTAAGCTATGTTTGTATTCCTCGCACTGCTTGACTTGAGCATTGGCTATAGACTTTGTTATTGAAACGTTAACAGCATTACGTATGCTTGTCATAACATCGACAACGTAAAAGACGTAGACCTCGTCAAATTCGTGGTTGCCTGGAACGACTGAGTCTGTCGAATACTTGACGTCTGTTTTACTATCCATAGGGGGAGTAGACATTCTATACAGGGATTTTTTGCCCCCTGAAGACCAACTGGAACGACTGAGTCTGTCGAATACTTGACGTCTGTTTTACTATCCATAGGGGAGTAGACATTCCTCCTCGTGGTGGGGGGCAAGCAACGGACAAGTAGGGGATTGCCTGTTCCACTAGGAACAGATTTCATTTTTATGTAAAATGTCTGCATGTTTTTGCCGTTATGAGATTATTTGTTTTGAATTTATGTATGTACATATATATGAATTTATGTATGTATGTATGTATTTTATCAATATGATTATTTTGTCAATCATCTTGCATTGCAACGGACAAGTAGGGGATTGCTTGTTGAGGCTATGCCACCAGTGATGAAGGTCCTAGGGACCGAAGTATCACCTTGGGCGCTACGCGAGGTGGACAGGCTCAACAGGAACCCTGAAAGGCCGGCTAACGTGAGTGGCAAAGCATCTGCAGACAGCTGCAGGTTAACATCTTAAAAGGGCGGTTCTGACGACCAATGGAGTTCCAGTTTCGGCCAGTCTGCTGCGCCTGCTCTGGTAAGACAGCGCGTCTCAGGTTTCTGTGCCTGCTGAACGACGACCTCCGCAGGAAGAGAGAGTGGGGTTTGTCACACAACCATTCCTCACTTAAACACGACAGTTAGTGAAGGTATGTCACCGATGGGAGTAAGCACGTGTGGAGATTGAAGATGCGGCGACGGGCACAGGCGGATGATAGCCGCAACTCAGCACACAGGCGATCCTGGCGTGATGGTCTTTCCCTGCTGAAATCGGAGCGACAGCAGAGTTCGTATCCTGCCATGATGACAAAGCAGGTCTCTTCAAGACAAGCGCTGCTTTCCCCAAAGGGAAGGGGGCTATAAAAGGTGCCCTAAAAATCGCTAGCTACAAATATCCCTGCTGGTGGGCCGCCGCCAGATGGATATCCAACACGCGGCCGAAATCAAAAAGGAACACACAGAGTCAAAAGTCATCCAATAAGAAGGAAATAACTGGCAGCATGGAATGTGCGCACACTCCTCGACAGTGGAGCAAATCACGATAGACGGACGGTGATCATAGCACGAGAATTGGTCCGTTGCAATATAGATATCGCTGCCCTCAGTGAAACACGCATATCCGGATTCACGCAGTTTGAGGAAGTTGGAGCTGGATACACCTTCTACTGCAGCGGACAACCAGAAGGACAGCCCAGATACGGAGGAGTTGGCTTTGCCATCCGGTCTCCTTAAGGCAGTGCAGGACGCGCCAAATGGCATATCCCCCGCATGATGAGGGCTATATCAAACTGGAAGGTGGACAACTCGCGACACTGCTCAGCTGCTACGCACCAACCCTAGCCGCCTCAGAGGAGGAGAAAGAACGGTTTTATGAACAACTGAGTCAAGAAATCGAAAGTGTACCATTCAGCCACAAGCTCTTCGTGCTTGGAAATTTCAACGCACGAATTGGTCGTGATCACAACTCCTGGAACAATGTAATAGGGGCACATGGAGTCGGAAAGGAGAATCGCAATGGAACAGTGCTGCTGGACCTGTGCATGAAACACAAACTCCCGTTATCAACACAGTGTTCCAGCAAACAGACAGGCATAAAACCGGTTGGATGCATCCTCGCTCGCACCACTGGCATCTCATCGACTTCGTGTTTGTAAAGCAGCATGACATTCAGGACATACGACTGACAAAAGCCATTCGTTCTACCACCATCTGATCTGATAGGATGGTACGTACCACAGTTTTATTGTCTGCTAAGCCATGCGCACGAAGGCATCAGGCAACAGTGGTAAAAAGTTGGATGTGGGAAGGTTGAAGGGCGAAGACGTCCGTACTCAGCTGCAAAACGAACTTGACAGCGCCTTTGCCACCGAAGACACCAGTAACTGGGATAAATTCAAGTCTACAATGCTCAATACTAATCTAATCTAATCTAATCTAATCTTAAACTTCTATAGCGCCACTTTCATAATGCACAGGAGCATCAACCGATGGCACACCAAATCCAAGTCACTAAAGGTCCAGGTCAAATCCAGGGTATCCGGCCGAACAAACAATACTGCAAAGAAAGTGCTCGGAGTCAGAAGATCACGATATAAAGATTGGTTTGACGAGCAGTACACTGTAGCACAGGATATGCTAAATGACTTGCACCACAAACATTTGGTCTGGATAAACGATAAGAATGATAAAACCAAGAAGGCTGCTTACCACACTGCACGTGCCAGCTCGCAGAAGAGACTAAGACAAATGAAGAAGAAATGGTGGCAAAACAAAGCAAATGAACTGCAGGAGGCAGCTGATCGGCACGATATGAAGTAATTCTACGACGGACTCAAGGCAGTATACGGCCCGCGTGACACTGGCTGTAACCCAATCCGCTCCCTTGAATGAGTGACCATGATCACAGATCGCGCAGGCGTCGTTGCTCGTTGGGCAGAACACTTCCACAGAGTGCTCAATCAGACCTCCACTAGTCAACATTTGACTACACAGTAGGGTGGAGTGAAAATATGAATGTTCGAATTATGAAATCTAATACCTTTCAAAAGTTGTTACTTACCATGAGTACTCCACATCAAAATGTGCAGTCTTAAATATTGACATCTTCTGCCCCTACAGGAGCCAAAAGTTTTTATTTAAGGAAAAAAGCGCAAAAATCCATATCTCAACCTTCCACATGATCTAATTTTTAACTCACTACTGAAAAATATGTCATTTTCTTACACCTGTCTTGGCTTTATGTGGAGTGCTGTAATTTGAACGTTGATTTCTAAATAATGTTGCAAAATCCATCGAAATGTCCGATTTTAGGCAACCCTCTGCGGATGAATTTGAATATGTTACCAACAGTGGAGGACATGCTAATGGATTAATTATATTATCAGTGGGTAAGATCCGATCTGAATACTACCAGTAATCCTAACAAAGAGCCAACTGTTTTTTAAATTTCCGATGCTTTGGCTATGAAAATGAAGGTAGTATGGAGTAGAACCTCCATTTCTACAGTGACTGTGACTTGAATTGTGCAGCTAATTAAGGGTCACCATGAAAAATACAACAAACTGCTATGGTATCCTGCGTCAAGGAAAAATGAAAAGTACGAACAGAAAGTCAATGATTTCAGATAACAGGTCAGAAAAATTCTTCTTGACATTGCAGCCTGCAAGTGTGCTGATTATTCGTTATGCAAATGTAGAAAGTCGAGCAAGATTCCTGTTTTAGAGCAGATGTTTCTTCAGGACCAAAGACGTGCACGCAAGATGATGATAAGTTGCTAAGGTTGAATCGAAGCTGAAGCTGAATCCCAAGTCGTTCGAGCATCTCTGCTGCCGAGTTGGCAGTGGATGCACGTCGCTAATTATCGTCGCCATCTATCGTCCTGGGTCTCGCGGCATTCGTGATCTGTTCTTCGCCTAACTGTCAATGTTACTTGAATCTTTGTCCACCTATAATTGTGGAATTCTTATTGCTGGAGACTTTAATATTCATCTTGAGCGTCCTTCTGACATGGATAGCCAGAAGCTTGAGCAACTTATCTCCTCGTTTGAGCTGAAGCAATTCGTTCGGGACCCGACCCATGAACACGGTGGCCTTCTCGACGTGGTTATAACGTCTGAAAAGTGTGCTCCACGTGACGTGGTTGCAGTTGAAGTCGGAATGTCTGACCATAAACTAATTCATTGGACATTACCTGTTGCAGCGCTAAACTTGCAGTACACTACAATTTTACGGAAGAGTTGGAAACATTTCAAGGTTGAACGGTTCGTCGAGCGGTTCGAGCGGTCACCGCTCTGTACACCGGTCGACCCTAGCTCTACTGCAACTGATCTGGGCGCTTCGCTACCAGTCTGTCATAACCGAAATCTTAGATGACATTGCATCGATGACGAAGCTGACCGTGCGACCCCGGATCCACCGGCCCTTTTACGATTGTGACTGTCGACAGGCTCGACGGCGAGCGCGTCGTCTCGAGAGGGTCTATCGGAATAAGAAAGGGTCAGACGCCGAATTTTACGCTCTGTCGTCTTGGCGCGATGCCCTCAGAGCGAACGCTCTGTTCGCTCTGAGGTAAGAACGACAGGTCGTCAATAAAGGGAGCCAAGCGATCGACTCTGCGCATATGCAGATACCAAGCAGACGTGGAAAGTATTGGACAGTCTTCTTGGAAAGAACGACATATCACCTCGCGTGCCTTCCAATTTCACGGCTGCTGACTAGCATGCCTTCATTGACAGTAAGGTTACGAACATTCGGGATAGAACAGCTGAAGCCGGACAAACGACTTACCACGTCTACTCCGGTCCCTCCTTTGTCGGGTTTTTGCCGCCGACACTGGCAGAAGTCGTAGCGAGTGTCAGATCATCATCCAACAAGCAGTACTCATCTGACCCACTGCCCATGTGGCTTTTTAAGGACGTGATCCTCACGTTGGCTCCGTTTCTGACGGCCATAATGACTGCTTCCCTCGTTAATGGTGAGTTTCAGTTGCCGTGGAAGCATGCCGTTACCCGCCCGCACCTTAAGCGGGCAGGCCTTGACCCCACCGACCTAGCCAGTTTCAGACCAATAGCCAACCTTCCATTCCTGTCGAAGCTGATCGAGAGACTGGTGAACTCGCAACTCGTCAGGCACCTGGCCTGTAACGGTCTCATGCCGCGTCATCAGTCTGCCTATCGAGCGGGCCATTCCACTGAGACAGCCCTGCTCAGGATTTTCAACGACATTGTTGACGCGATTACCAATGGGGATCAGGCGCTTCTGTGTATGCTTGACCTCTCCGCAGCGTTCGATACCGTCGACCACTCTATCCTCATTCGCCGCCTCGAGCTATCCTTCGGTATTAAAGACCAAGTGCTACTTTGGCTGTGCGACTACCTCTCCGAGAGGACACAGTCTGTCACCTGGGAGGGCCGCACATCAGCTAAATGTCCTCTACGCTGCGGAGTACCACAAGGGTCGATCCTAGGCCCACTCCTGTTTATCTTATACGTCGCGGATGTGGGACGCATTGTAGACTCGCATGGGCTTGCCTGGCATGCTTATGCTGATGACGGGCAGGTGTACTCCTGCCCATCCCTGGAGACGGATCATTTGCGATCTCGCCTACAAGACTGCATCTGCGAGATAATGCAGTGGACAGCAACAAATCGCCTTGCGTTAAACCACGAAAAACTGAACTGTTGTGGATTAACACCCCTCGAAGGGTCCACCAGTTCAGTCGAACGCCGTTTACGATCGGAGATGCTGTCGTCGCTCCGTCTACCGAAGTGCGCCTCCTCGGTGTTCTCCTTGACGACACCCTATCGTTCGTCGGCCAAGTGAACTTCGTAACCCGCGCTTGTTACTTTCAGCTCCGAAAGATTAGGGAGATTCGTCGTTACATCTCAACATCAGCTGCGATACATCTAGTCCGTGCCCTGGTGTTATCTAGGCTGGAATATTGTAATAGTCTCCTCCTCGGTCTTCCCGACTATCAGCTGGGCCGACTGCAATCGGTCCTGAACGCCGCCGCCCGGGTGATTTTCGGTGCCAGGTGGCATGACCATGTTACCTCGTTATTGAGGGATAAGCTCCATTGACTCAAGATCCCGGAGCGTATCGTTTTTAAACGCTGCTCGCTGACCTTCCGAACCTTGCATGACCCTTTCTGCCCAGAATATCTGTCGGCGTTGATACGCAGGCCGGTGATGACAGACTGTCGCAAACAGCTTCGTTCTAGCAAACGATCTCACCTCTACGTCCTCCTCCGTCCAAGACCGTGAAGCTTGGAAAAAGATCCGTGACTCGGGGCAATCCTCTCCTTTGGAACGCACTTCCAGCTTCTGTGACCACGACAACCAACTTCGAGTCGTTCTTATCGAGCCTTAAAACTCATTTATTTCGTATATCGTATGACTGCCTTTTGTAAAACGCTCTTGCCTTTGGCTTTGGCCATGCTATAGCGCTACATAAATTATCAAGTAGAATAGAATAGAATAGAATAGATAGGTGGAGTTGATCGACAATGATCGTGCAACTACCTTAATGTTGGAAGAACGAAGGAGAAGAAAGTCGCAGGAGGAAGATAGACTTGCCAAATACCGGCTAGAATCAAGTTCAACACAATCTAGCAGACAGACTGAATCCCCTGTGTGCTGTGACTTCGGTTCTGACACAGAAGGTAACTTCAGGTTCAGCTGCTCTACAAAGGATGAAACTGAAGCTGACGTTCTGTCTACCAGTATTGTTGCTGAGACAATTACTACTGGCGAATTAAAATGCAGCATAGGCGTCAGTTGTAGAATACTGCCAGGGCTTCTGACCGACATGCCATTTCAGACAGAGCAGTCACAGAAATTGCATCATCAGTCTTACAAGACTTATGGCATTGTGACTGCTGAAGACTGTAGTGAAGTAATTCACAGAAGTCAAATTAGAAGAGAGCGTCGGAAGTATCGCGACATGGTTCGTTCTGAAGCATTAGCCTAATTGACAAAACAGAACTACTAGGTTTAATATTGTGATGGAAAAAAGGATAAAATTCAGGCTAAAGAAACTGTTGACGGAACCACTCGCCGTGGGGTAATTGTTGAACACGTGTTGATGGTACCTGGTTCAAACTATATCAGTCACATTACGCCAGAAAGAGGCAGTGCTTCAAGGATACAGACGGCTATTGTTACCTTTCTACAGAGAACTGACATTGATGCACAGCATCTGCTGGCAGTTGGATGTGTTGGCACGGCAGTTAATCTTGGTAAGAACGGTGGTATTATAAGACTTCTTGAAGTACATGTTAAACGACCTTTGCAGTGGTTTGCTTGTCTTCTGCATGCGAATGAATTACCACTTCGACATTATTTTGCTTGAGCACATAGATGGCAGAACAACAGGACTTAGAAGTTTCACTGGACCTATTGGATCTCGGTTGCAGAAATATGAAACAATGCCGATTGTTTCCTATGAGACGATACCATGTGACTTTCCTCCTGTAACTGTTGGTGACTTGAATTCTGATCAGCAATATTTACTTGACATTTGTCAAGCAGTAATCACTGGACAATGCTCTTCTTCACTACACAGTTCATAATGAAGATACTGGATTTGTTGATTTCTCCCGATTTCCTTGTCACATACAAGCAGTGGAAAGGTGTGTGAAGACAGTAACTGAAGCACCAACAGCTGTCATTGGTCAGGAAGCAAAAGATGGCTTTATCAGAGCCAGAATCATTGCACGAACCATCATGCCAGCATTCGATATAAAGAGCGAATATCGCACAACCACATAACTTTGCATCTTTAATTAAACCTTTTGAAAAAATGCAGGTTGTTGGACATTTCTCAGGAAGATTATATTTGATGTAAATAAAAATGTCACTCTCTTTAGTAAAATGATGAATAAATAGCACTCGATACTACTTTATACACTAGTATACACTGTATACACTATACAATGTACACTCTACATTGTACGTATGTACATTGTACATTGTACGTATTTACAGAGGAAAATACAAATACTATGCCAGAAGCCAAGAATGTGTTTGATGGAAATGAAGAAGAAATGCTAACAGATATAATGTGTACAAAAGAATGTGTTATCAAGGTTTTGACCAATTTAAAGACAGACAAGAGCCCAGGATTAGATGGCTTACATCCAAAGTTTCTTTACGAGGTTCGAAATGAAATAGGACATGTAATTGCTTTGATAATCAATGAATCACTCAGGACTGGAGTAGCACCACAAGACTGGAGAGATGCATTAGTCAGCCCACTGTTCAAGAAGGGAAAACGAAGTGAACCAAGCAATTACAGACCAGTGAGCCTAACTTCTGTAATCGGTAAAGTTATGGAAAAAATACTGAAAGAGAGCATTTTGGAACATGTGACTAGGCATAAAATTGTTAAAGATAGTCAGCACGGATTTACAAAGGGCGTTCATGCCTGACCAACCTGTTGGACTTTCTGGAGGAGGTTTTTGATAAGCTAGATGAGGGCAAGGCAGTAGACATAATATATTTAGATTTTGTCAAAGCTTTCGATAAAGTACCCCACATAAGGCTGGCTGCCAAACTTAAGTCCTGTGGAATAAAAGGGAATATTCTCAGATGGATTGAAAATTGGTTGAAGGGAAAGAAGACCATTCGCAATGGGCAAGAGTTATTAGTGGAGTGCCTCAGGGCTCATTGCTTTTTCTAATATATATAAATGATATCGATGAAGGATTACTGTCCAAAATTTCAAAGTTTGCCGATGATACAAAGATATGCAGAAATATAGACTCAGAGGATGATGCAAAAATTTTAAAGGAAGATCTAAGGAAATTGTTTCAGTGGTCTGAGGATTGGCAGATGCTTTTCAACATTGATAAATGTTCTGTAATGCATGTTTGGAAATCTAATAATGGTAATGAATATTCTTTAGGGGGAAAGTTCTAACCACAACAGAAATAGAAAGGGACTTGGGGGTAATCATCCATAGAAGTATGAATCCATCTCACCAATGCATGGAGGCAGCAAAAAGAGAAACCAAATGTTAGGAATGGTGAAAAGGACAATTGTGAGTCGTGACAAAGAGATAATCATTAAACTTTATAAGTCATTAGTAAGGGCCTCGTCTAGAATACTGTGTTCAGGCTTGGAATCCATTCTTGAAAAAAGATATAGAACTTTTAGAAAAAGTGCAAAGATGAGCAACGAAGATGGTCAATGGGTGCCATAATTTAAGCTACGAAAAAAGACTTCAATATTGTGGACTGACAACATTAGAAAGGAGAAGAGAGAGAGAAGGGATTTGATAGAAACATACAAAATAATGACTGGGAAAGTAGATGTGCCATACGATCGATTCTTTACATTGGCACACTATAGCAGCACAAGAGGCCACAAGTGCAAATTGTTTAAGCAGAGGGTAGGTCCAAGAAAGAAATTTTTTTAGTGTAAGGGCTGTGGACAAATGGAACAGCTTGGACGAGGCGGGAGTGACAGTTGAAACAGTAAACGGATTCAAAGGCTATCTCGATAAACTAGGTTATTGAATGCAGATGGTTACATCAGTGGTTTTCACACACAGGCTTCTAGCCTCCTAAAACCACTTATTATTATTATTAAAATCACATTATTATTATTATTATTATTATTATTATTATTATTATTATTATTATTATTATTATTATTATTATTATTATTATTATTATTATTATTATTATTATTATTATTATTATGCGAGAAGACCTATTTATTGTAATGGTTGGCTAATCGCTGAACATGAAACCATTTGTAGAAGCAGAAGATGTCAATAGATCTAAGTAAATTTTCACATGTTAAATGAGTAATACCAATGGCAAGTTGTGGTGGGTATTACATAAGCGTACTCGATAAATTTTTTTGTATCCATTACGTTCACTCCATCCTTCTACACAGCGTTGGATGAACTACCAGAGTGGGATACGGATGGCAACCTGATCCTACCCCCAAACGAAAAGGAGATACGTCCTGCCATAGAGCAAATGATTTCGGGCAAAGCACCAGGTGCTGAGGGACTCCCAATAGAGTTGGTGGTTCAGGCACCGTCAGCAAACTTGTCGCATTGTTTGATGACATTTGGAGTAAGCGATCCGTCCCTCAAGATTTCAGGGACGCGCTGATCGTTCATATTTTCAAACGGAAAGAAGACCGTTCAGTGTGCGACGACCACAGAGGAATATCGCTGCTATCAGTGCCAGGAAAGATACTATCACGTGTCATCCTAAACCGCCTCACGTCGTGCCACGCTAGGGGATGATTGTGGAAGTTTTTGTGCCATTGTGGCTCGTGTTTGGGTCCTGATCACGTCAGCAAAATGACATACTACCAGAAGGACAGTGCGGCTTTCGTTCAGGCCGCAGCACAATTGATATGATTTTCACAGCTCGCCAACTCAAAGAAAAATGTCAAGAACAGCAGAGGGAACTTTATGTCACCTTCATAGACTTGACAAAGGTTTTTGATTCCGTCGACAGACCTGCCTTATGGGCAATGCTAAGGAAAATCGGCTGCCCTGATGATCCCGTGAGCATTATTCAATCTTTTCATGATGGCATGCGAGTCTCTGTTATCGAAAATGGCGAAATATCCTCAGATTTCGATGTTACAAACAGTACAAAGCAAAGTTGCGTTCTGGCTCCCATGCTGTTCATAATATTCTTTTCCATGATGCTGCGAGTGGCCTTTAAAGACTGCAAGACTGGCGTCCCCACCCACTACCGCATGGATGGAGATCTGTTTGATCTGCGACGACTGCAGGCCAAAACAAAGGTGCAGATAGCAACACTTCGAGAGCTGCTCTTCGCTGATGACTGCACCCTCGTCGCCCACACACAGGCAGATGCACAGCACCTGTTCAACTGCTTCTTCAACACAGCCAAAAGATTCGGGCTGACAGTCAGTTTAAAGAAAACAGAGGTCATGTGTCAAGCCTATCCAATACAACAGGCAGCAACCGCCAAGATCATGGCAGAAGATGTATGTCTTAGGACAGGGGTGCACAACCTTTTAAGGATGAAGGGCCACATTTTTTGGTTCCAAGACTCCGCGGGCCACATGCATTTTTTTATCACACAGAAGTGGAACGTTGACAGTAACCGTTAATAGCAATATTTAATATGGTCATGGATAATAATTTAATTCGACAGGACTAATGGAATTAATAGAATTTCTGATGAATACAATCAACCCAGTAGAAACAAATGAAATTGAAATGATTGGTAGTTTAAATGTAGAATTACAGGTTAAGGTCTTGTTAATCAAAAAATACTATGACCATGTTCAATGATTAATTCATAACATTTTAAAAGCAAAGGTCAATCGCGTTTTTTTAAAATAGCCAATGGAGTTGTTAAGACTCAACGTCTTTAACAATTTTATTCATATTTTGTGGCAGTTCACTTGTTGCTACTTTCAAAACCGAGCACTCAACCCGAACCTTAGAACATTTTTTCAATTTCATTACAGAAAATGTTTGTTCACACAAGTAAGTGTTTCCAAATGTGAGAAATCTGCAACCCAAATTCTTAGGTTTTACTAATCTCTTGGGGCAGAGACTTCTGTAAGCTGTCAGTATCTCAGTATCCTTAAGAACCGTTTTAATTCGTCTGAACACTGGAGATCAAAGGCCTCAAGCAGAAACTGAGTACACATCACAAGAGAAATTGTGAGAAATCGGCTGTGAAATTCATTAAATTCATTCAGCAATAGATCACCTATACCACAGTATTCAGAAAAGTCGCATCGATGCTAAATCCGAAAAGTTAATAAGCAGACCGGAAAATGGACAAGATTTCCAGATCGTACCTGCGATTGAAACAATAGTAATTTAAACTGAAAAGTTCGCCATTTTTGAAACATGTTGAAGATGAAGTGATTGTTTCCTCGAAGTCGTTGATTGATTTTATTCATGTGTACTATCATACCCGTGATAAATGCAAGGTCAGTCAATAAATGCTTCCCATGAAACAAATGTGTTTTCATGCCCTTACTGTTAAGAAATTCATGAAATTTTGCTATCAGTTCAACAAAATATTCTAAAATTCGTCCTCTGCTTAACCATCTCACAGCTGTGCAATATGATATGTCATGGTAAGCTGCTTCAGTCTCTTCTATAAATAACTTGAATTGATGGCGTCTTAGACCCTCGGAACGAATGACTTCTTCTGTAGTGCTAATATGAAAGCAAGAAAACCTGCGGGGCCACTTTAAAGCCTTCAGGGGCCACTTTTCATTAAAATCCTGGAAAAGTCCGCGGGCCACAAAAAATCGCCGGCGGGCCACTAGTGGCCCGCGGGCCACGGGTTGTGCACCCCTGCACTAAGATATTAAAGAAATGAAAAACCGATACCAAGGCCATTAGGATGTAAACATGATGGGAGGTTACTTGCTGTTCTCTCCATCTGGAAACTCGGGATGCATCGCATAAGAGAAAGAGCCATCACGGACTTTTCCTGAGAAAAGATTGAGTAAATGCCAACCACTGTGTTCTTTGAAAAAAGTACTGTACCTGCCTTAACTATCACTGTCGCATTGTTAAAAGAAAAAATTTTGAAACTATATCTTTACTTTTTATTATACACCTTTCACGTAATTGTCCAACATTGTGGCTGCATAATAGAATTCAATTTATCGAAATTGCCCAAAAACGATACGTGATGGTAGAAAATTAATCTGATAGCATATTTGGAATCAGCGCCACAAAAACTACAGGAATCACCTAGTTTTTAAAAAAATCAATTTTTTTAGGCCTGTGTTATTTAACACGTAACACAGAATTCAACAAATACACTGAACAGTGTATTTGTTGAATTCTGCAGTGAATTTGAATTATAACAATTTCGATCACATGAACGCTAACAGGAACTCAGCCGTTTTGCCACCTGCCCCTTATTAATTACCATAGCATATGAATTTTGTAATATTGGAGTAAATGCGCTTTTAGGGACATTGTCACATCTTTAGCAAGGCCTGCATAATTTAAATTAATCCAAAACTTACTTTATTTATTTACATGCACGAATTAGCTAGGAAAAGGGCAGGACGCTGATTTTTGGCAAAAATTTTAACCGTTTACTTTTGGAGCACCCTACCCTCTACGTTTTACATTATTAAGTTTTTTGCTGGACTAAGGGCGTCCTTAAAACTGTCTTAATTTCATAATGTGTCCGCCTTTGCAATGTCATGTTCAATTCGAGATAACAAATCTTCAAATGCAGCAAAATCCATTCGTACGAAATTGTTAAATGATTGTTGGTCGGTCGCTGTCAGTTCCCTGAAAAGGGAATGGTACGCACCGTGCAACTCTCTGCACCTTCTCCATGGTCTTACCCATTCTCGCTTCTTTCTTTTCTTATTTTTCCCCGTGGATAGTGCATGCACTGATCTGAGCGCCACCAAAAACATCATGCCACATAATAACACGGCGATTTGCTCGTCAGCCATTTTCTCTAAATGCGCTACTTGAACGACACGGGGTGTGGCCTCATTTCTGCTCGTAGGTCGTAGTAGGTCGCATTTTTGGAACCGGGATATGTGCCGGGACTTTGTTCGGCTCACAAAGTTCGCCGTGGCGCCCCAGCTTTAAGGAAAAGGATAAATAGCAGCTGGCTATCGTCGATAGTTATAATCGACGCCACTGCGCAGCGATTCCTTCCGACTCCTTCGCCTACTGGCGATTGCATCACTCGCTGTGCCATAAGATGCTGCTGTACCTCATAGGCCCCAAAATGAGAAGCCCAGCTGCGGTTTTCCACGAACTCTCTTCGGTAGCATTGAAGCATCCGCTGCCCAGATCCTATTCTTTGCATTAGTAAACGTAGCCTAGTCTGCGCTGTATTTTAGCTTTGCACGACGTCTTCTATTTTCTGCGTCGCAAAAACATAATTTTCAAACACTAGGGACATGAAAATCCGACAAATACGTAATTAATTCTGCACAGCGCGCGTCTGTATATAAATACCAGACGAAACTGCTTCTCTAGCAGGGAAACAACGGCCACTAAGTTAGGATATAGATTTCGTTAGGAAAGAGGTGTTTCAACAGTCGTAATAAGTGAATAGGTTATAGGCTCACATCTTCCAGGCAGAGACCGAGAGGTTAGTATATAGAAACTGCTAAATAGATGATGCAATATAATATATTGCTGCACACACACAGTCAACCATATCCTATACTAAAACAATATATAATTAAATATTTTTAAAATAGGATATGGTTGACTGTGTGTGCAGCGCCATTGTCGTAAACCATAGCTTTGTGCACTGCGCTATAGAAGTTGCCTTTAAATAAATAAATATAATAGATGATATATTGTATAATAATTTGTTAAACTGTCAAAATTAATAATAATTTATTTTTAATGATCGTGTTTATCAGCTAAGGGTAATGAACTATGGATTATTAATAAGTCCAGAATTAATAAGTCAAGTACAGTCAGCGGATTCGGCTTTGTACAATTTTTTTACAAATGCTTAATTTGTCATTTTACTACTTTATATACAGGCTTAAGCTTCGGCTTAAGCACAAACTACAATGAGGGTATTCTTAGTCTCATCAACCACGGTTGTTTCTACTATCCATAATTTCGGATGCTGTGGGGGAAAAGTTGGCGGCCAAATGGCATGTAATGGTCGGACTGACGAGAGCAGGGACGCAGATGGCATATGCCATTGTTTGTCATTTCTAGAGTCGCGGTTTACTCGAGCCGCTTTATGCTACTACCACGATTCGATCACATATCCAAGTACGAGCGACGTTCGATACTGCTAAGTGTGTGTGTGTGTGTGTGTGTATATATGTGTGTGTGTGTGTGTGTGTGTGTGTGTGTGTGTGTGTGTGTGTGTGTGTGTGTGTGTGTGTGTGATCTGACGAAAACATTCGCGCGTCGTCTAGTAAGCCGATTTATAAAATATACAGTCATTTGCACTTCCGTCAAAATTTAAACGACAAGGCATGTCATGACAACAATGACGTATATAAATGAACAATAAATGTACTAAGTAAGATATGATAATCTGCATTCTTCCTCAATTGTCATGTTCTTTGTTTCCAGATCCTCCTTGAAAACATAAATCATGTTGATGCCAACATCCATCTTTATCTTGTCCTTCCTCGCCCTCTCTCTCTTTCTACTTTGTGTATGTAGCGCTTTGTAGGCCCATCTATTGTTATGCATTCTTTTAACATGTACAAACCAAATTAATCTCCTTTTGCATAATTTATCGACTGTAGCCTGGTTTGGTTTAGTTAGGTTTGGGAAGGCTGAAGCCCAAGATTCGCTCCCCTGCCTTTCTTTTGAACCCGCAACGCCATTTGGGCTTGAATTCATTTTGGGGGCTAGCTTCTGGCTTGGGAAGGGGGGCTTGACCCCATGCCTATCCACGTCCCTGCTGCGGCTCCTGTTTGTTGCGTGATGATTTCTCAATTTCTTGATACTGTATTTGCTTACTTCCATTATTTTTCCTAGATAGCTAATCTCTGCAACCAAAGTCTTTTCACCTTTTCGTCTGATTTTTAGTATATCCAGGTTTCAGCTCCATAAAAATTTGAGGCATTACTACTGTATTACACAGTTTAAGCTTTGTATTTATGGTTAAGTCTATGTTCCCCACTGTATTCATGGTTACGTTTATGTTCCTCCACATCAACAAAGCAAACTAGGTGGCGCCGCTTGTGGCTGCCGAAGTATTTTGATCCTGCGGTTTAAGTGTGTTTTCGTTGGACTATTTTCACGTTTGGCTTCTCATTATGTGCTAAAATTCGTATTATTTGAAGTTCATCTGGATATAGTACTAGTTGACTAATTATTTGAGCGACTTCGGCGTAATTAGGAGGAAACGGAGCTGTCTTGCACAAACACCGCTAACATTTTGAAAATTGCCGTTAATCAACATGGCTGCCGTTTGAATATATTTCTATCGCAACGTTTCTTAATTGGATTTCTGAGTTGGAGCGTTTGACTTTAGCCATGCTCAACTACTCGTCCATCGACATCAAGTTGCTGAATTGCTCTCCCGGTGATCGGCCCCTCTATGCGTCGTCGACTGTCTGATCGAACTAGGCATATTCAGAGTTCATGGGAATCCGCGCCGGGCTCGTCGTCATCGCGGTAGGAGGGCAGGTCGAAGACGCCCCCGACCGACTCTGGAACAGGCGGCTAGTGGAGCATTTATATACACTGCCTACTCGGATCGGAGGCCACCTATACGAACGGCACCTAGGCAGCCGTCAGTTCTTTCCGTTCGAACTCTTCGACACACGTTGCAGAGTCCCCCGTCTTCAGTAGTATGCATTCCCTTGTCCCAAATTCGTTACTCTGGTGAGCAGCTACGTGATTTGCGTTTAACGAATCCGGTCATTTCACAATCCGTTCGTAAGACACTGTTCAAACTTCACATTTGGCGACCACATCGCCTTGAGTTATCCGTGTCGTGCCTATATGAGTCCCAGGCCACTCGTGGAGTGCGTGTGAAAAACTGTTTCCGACTGGGAACGTGGAATGTACGTTCTATAAGGAGCAAGTATACGGCGGTCATGAATGAAATTGTCTCCAAAGAACTTGACGTCCTTATCGTCACCGAATCATGGCATGAACGGTCATCCGATGTTGCAGTTTGTAATGCTGCGCCACCAGGCTACACTTTTCAAAGCCAAGCACGATCTGCTTCTCGAGGCACAATTGGTCAAAACTGTGACTCAAGAGGGGGTGGTATCGTAGTATACCATTGTGCTGCTTATAAAGCAAAACAAGTCGACATCAATGTTACCACGACTACCTTTGAGTCAATGTGCCTGACATTTTCTACGCCAGATGTCCCTTGCACTGTCCTTTCCATCTATCGGCCAGGTTCACAACCTGTTACAAGTGAATTTTTCAGTGAACTGGAGCAGTGTCTGGAGCAATTAGCCATATTCAATTCGCATGTGATAGTGGCTGGAGATTTTAATATTCATATGGAAAGACCTTCTTTGCCGGATGTTAAAACTCTTAGTGCTATCCTTCATCAATTTAGGCTCGTACAACTGGTCAATGAGTCAACTCACATCAATGGAGGATGTTTGAATCTTATTATCACTCGTGAGGATGTTCCTGCATCTGATATTCAAATATGCACGCCTGCAATATCAGATCATGGCCTTGTCTCGGCATCCCATCCGCTTCCTTCCAGCAAGCCTGTCTACATCCTCAGGAATGTGCGTAACTGCAAAAAATTTCGACGGTGAAGCATTTTGCCAAGGCCTTCAATCAAGCCCTTTGTGCCAAAACCTAGAAGACCTTGCCTCTGCTTCTGTGAGTACGCTGTTTGAACTATACGATTCAACAACAAGACGGTTACTTGATGATCTCCTTCCAGTACGCAAGGTTAAGATTCGTCATAAACCTCTGTCACCATGGTTTGACGCAGAATGCAGAACATTTCGACGTCGTGTTAGGAAGTGTGAGCGGAAATTCAGACGAACAAAGAACCCGGATGACCGTCGTGAGACTGTACTTATGATCAGGGACATGCATAAGTTTTTTTCGTGACAAAGAAAGAAACTACTGGGAGTGTCAAATTTCACGTAATGCTCACTCCTCTCGTAGACTCTGGAAAACATTCAATGATATTCTCGGTCGTACAAAGCCTTCGAATTCACAACTGAATGCGGATTTATCGTTTACTGCAAATCAGTTCGTGGATTATTTTATATCTAAAGTTCGTCGTGTGAGGGATGCTACAGCTGGGTCGCAGCCGCCAGAGTTTACAACCACAGATGTTTGACGAAGTTACGTTGGATGTTCTTCGACGCGTCATCCTCTCTATGCCTACGAAAACCTGTGAACTCGATCCGATTCCGACTTTTATTGTGCATGACTATATTGACTGTTTCTTGCCTTTTTTAACGTTACTCTGCAATAGGTCTCTTAAAGAAGGTTGCCTACCTGCATCGCAGAAACTGGCAATAGTTAAGCCTAGGCTTAAGCAAACTGGCCTTGATGAGTCTGAAATGTCAAGTTATCGCCCTATCTCAAACCTCAGTTTCTTATCTAAGGTCCTTGAGAAGGTTGTCACTCTTCAGCTTCTTCCATATCTTAAGGCTAATGATTTGCTGCCGAAATACCAGTCTGGTTTCCGTGCCTCACACTCCACTGAAACGCTTCTCTAGCATCTTCTCTCAGATCTCTTTAGGGCCATCGATCGGTCAGAAATCACTCTTCTTGCCCTATTTGATGTCAGTGCTGCTTTTGACACTGTTGACCATGATATTCTTCTACAGCGCCTCTCTGTCTCATTTGGTGTCTCTGGTCTTCCTCTGGCCTGGTTAAAATCCTATATCTCTGAACGCCGCATGATTGCATCACTTGGTTCTTCCTACTCCCGTGAAGTGCCAGTCACTTGTGGAGTCCCTCAGGGTTCGGTCCTTGGGCCGCTTCTGTATATACTTTATACTGCTGATGTTGCACGCTTGTTTGCACCATATCATTTTAAAACACATATGTACGCTGATGATATTCAGGCCTATTCACATTCCAGCCCCACTAATGCGCTGCAGATCACTCGTGAATTTGTTGAAGCCTCTGACTTACTTCATTCATGGATGCACTCAAATCGTCTTTTACTTAATCCAGCTAAAACTCAGCTCATCTGGTTTGGTACTCGAGGTCAGCTCTTAAAAATTGATCATATGTCTGTGCAGTCTGCCTTCCCCGGCCTCTCTTTCTCCTCCTCTGTCCGTGATCTTGGTATAATTCTTGACTCTGAGTTAACCTTTATGGATCATATTAACTCACTTTGTCGCAGTTGCTTCTATCATCTCCGCCAGCTTAGAGTGATTCGACGTACACTAGACATGCCATCTGCTTCTACTTTGATTCATGCATTTATTTGCTCAAGGCTTGTCTACTGTGGTTCACTTTTTGCTGGTCTTCCATCGGTGCGACTTGATAAACTCCAGATGGTTCTTCGTTCAGCAGCCAGGGTGATAGCTGGTGTCACAAGACGTGATCACATTAGTGATTATATGACGTCTATTTTACACTGGCTGCCTTATCCTGCTCGAGTTGAGTGTCGTATGTTGAGAGCGGTTGCACTCTCTCTTTATGGTGCCACTCCATCTTACCTTTCAGAGCTACTCCATCCCCTTAGCTCTATCCCTGGTTGGCCATGTCTTCGGTCCACAACCAATGGTCTTCTAAGTGTGCCCCAAGCACGAACTTCCATGTTCCTGAAGCGAGGTTTTGAATCAGTTGGCCCTATCCTTTGGAATGCTTTTGACGCCAGTATGCGTGGCTTAGCAACTCCTAATTCTATGGCCCTCTTTTTGAAACGAAAAATTTTTGTAAAATTAGTTGCGAAAAGTGTAACTATATTTTTGAGTTTAGAACAAACTATTTCATGAAGTTTGTTTGCAACTAAAAGTTTAACTAATTACTTCTAGTTTAAACTTAGTTGTAGTTAAGCTAATGTGTTTGAGTTAGTTGCCCATCACTAATATAGAGGGCCTCATGAATGCCTTAGATATCACGTATAACTCAGAAGAATTGAGACTATTTGTAGATCTTTCTTTGTGAGTGCTGTGCTTTTGCACAATGGAAATCGTCTGCCATCTATCCCAGTAGCGCGCGTGCTGTCCACCGTCAAAGAGACGTACGAGAAGCAACTACTGAATTCCATTGAGTATAACAAGTACAGCTGGCACCTCTGTGGTTATTTGAAGGTAGTAGCCTTGTAATGGGACTGCAGCAGGGATATACAAAATACATGTGTTTTCACGTGAGTGGGATAGCCGAACAAGGGACTTACACTACTTGCGGAAGGATGTTGCACATCTGTTGCAGAACTCGCAGATAAGATGTTGCAGTCGGAGAGATAAATATCCAGCACCCAACTATGGTTGAGGTTGACAAAATCCTGCTACCACCCATTCACATAAAATAAAGTTTGAAGAACTTCGTGAAGGCCATGGACCAAATTTAGCAAGCTTTCGGATATCTGAATGAAAAATTCATAAAGTTATCGCAACAATGGAACAAATATACCAGGGAAATGGTCAACTAGCATGCTGGCTGACTTACTGATGGACACTCCGCCGAGATGAAACTGAACAGGTGTACCAGAGACATGCAAAGAAATGTCTCTAAGATAAGATAACCTTGACTTGACTTGATTTGTACAGGTATTAGCCATAGGCGTATTATTACTATTGCCATGCATTAGTGTCAAAATCAATAATTGCAGACCTTACATTGCATTTTAACGTCATATTCGTATTCAGCGCAAATAAATTAATAAGAAATTCATAAGAAATAACTAATTTTATTTATATTATTATTATTATTATTATTATTATTCGACGATTTGTGAAGCGCCGTAACATGGCCATCGGCCAAAACCAAAAGCGCTGTACAGTCAACAGTCAACTGTACGATATGGTGAACAAATGCGTTTTCAGCTCTTTAGCAAACGTTTCAGGTGAAGTAATCCCAGCCAGCGCATCAGGGAGCGCGTTCCACAGACGTGGGTTACCGCGAGTCATAGAACGCTCGCCAAACTTCGGAGTCCTGGCCGGAGGAGGAACGTACAGCCGGTGGCGGCTGCTAGATCTCAGCTGGAGACGGCACCCGGTCGTCGTTTGTCGTCGTACTAGGCATGCCAAGTAATCGGGACAGGCTGGGTCCCGAAGAGCACGAAAAGTTAACCAACACCGCTTGTAAACTATACGCTCCGGGACCCGAAGCCAATGGAGCTTGTCCCTTAGCACAGGTGTAACATGGTCGTGCCACCTCAAGCCGAAAATAATCCGAGCCGAGGCATTGATGACTGCCTGAAGTCTACTGAGCTGGTTCCCAGGTAGTCCAAGAAGGAGACTGTTGCTATAATCCAGTCTTGAGAGTACCAGAGCACGGACAAGATGAATAGCGGCCGGTATTGTTATATAACGACGAACTTCCCGGATTTGCCGGAGTTGGAAGAAGCAGGAGCGGGTCACGGCGCTGAGGTGCCCGACGAGGGTCAGCGAGGAGTCGATGAGCACCCCCAGGAGGCGAAGCTCGTTGGATGGAGCCACTTCTTTGCCGCCTATCTCGAACGGTGTTGGGTCGATAAGGTGGCCCCTCCTCGGAGTGCTCAGCCACAGCAGCTCCGTCTTGTCAGGGTTGAGGGCAAGACGGTTCGATGCCATCCATTCCGCCACCTTGAGCACACAGTCCTGGACCCGAGTTCGCAGCTCGCCGGTCTCGCCTGGGGGGCAAGCGGCGTATACCTGCACATCGTCGGCGTATGCGTGGGAGGACAGGCCGAGCGAGTCGATGACCCGCCCGACATCGGCCGCGTAAAGGATGAATAACAGCGGCCTAGGACCGACCCTGTGGCACACCGCAATGGACGGGACGAGAGGCCGACAGGGAGCCATCCCAGGAGACCGTCTGTGATCTGTCTCTGAGATAGTCTTGCAACCAGGCCAGCGCCGGGCCACCGATCCCATATGAGAGCTCGAGACGTCGACTTAGGATATGGTGGTCGACGGTGTCGAAGGCCGCAGAGAGGTCCAGGAGAGCGAGCAGTGCAAGGTTTCCGCTGGCCACAGCCTCGACAATGTCGTCGAAGATCCTGAGGATGGCCGTCTCCGTAGAGTGGCCCTTCCTGTACGCGGACTGGTTGCAGGGCATGACATTTACATGACTTTTGCAAAAAAATTTTGTCCAGTGTAATGAGCGCATTAAAAGTTCTTTGAACACGTGCTTCTCTTTAAATTATAATGATATATCTATTCATACGTTAGTTAAAGAGTTTTCAAACCGCAACGAAAAAGTGCCAAGTAGAATTCGATAAATGACAGTTTAATAATGAATGGAAACATCAGTATTTCATTGACTCGCTTCTTCTTCTTCTTCTTCTTCTTCTTCTTCTTCTTCTTCTTCTCTTCTTCTTCTTCTTCTTCTTCTTCTTCTTCTTCTTCTTTCTTTCCTTCCGTCGTTCCCTATTGGGTTGGACGATGGGTCTGAATGAGCTCCTTCCACTTCTGTCTGTTTTTTGCTTCCATGGTCATTTGAATAAAGTTCATTTGCATTCCTTCTGCATGCTCTTTTAAGTTTTCTATCCATGTTTTCTTGGTCTTCCTTTTCTCCGCTTCCCCTTCAACATGCTGTAGTTGTTAGTCCAATTCTCCGTGTGGTGTATTCTTCGCTTAATCCATCTTCTGTCAGTACTGATCCTAGATCAGTGGTTCCCAAACTTTTTCGGTCGGCGTACCCCTTAAGACATTTTTCGAAAATCCGTGTACCCCTAATTTTCAAAGTAAATTTAAGGCAGCACACTTTCGATTTTTAAAAGCATAAACTTGGTATCTGAATCATGAAATTTAATAATGTCTTCAAACCTACATGTAATCGGACTGCATTAGACATAATCATTAACTAGAGACAATAATAAACCAGCTCTACATTTATTCTATTTTAAACAGTCGACGACAGAAAGAAGGAAAAACAGCAAAACCGATTTACCTGCGCAGAATTATTATGTCCGTAAACCGCTTATAAGAAACAAAAAATATTTTTAATATGCACACAACACAAGATGGCGAAACGAGAAGTGTTCGTCCGCAAGTCAACGCTATCAGTAGGATCCACCATAGACTTTAATACCAGTAATAATAAATCTATGAGATCCACACAGGGCGATTTTTGAATTTGCCGCGCTGACCAAGGAAGAGTCCAATACCACAAGGTGATAGGACAGGTTGAACTTTAAACTTATAGCGAGGGGTGACGGGTTAGAGGAGTCCAAAAGGTCTACATCTGTCACTGCAGTTTGAGAAAATCAAATCCAGTCACAATTTTTGAGAACTTTTGAAAATATTGTGAAATTTGTTACTATCAAACATCCGTGCATAAGAACTCCACTGACTTTCCACTTTCCGCCGCGTACCCCCTAGGAAGTCCATTTTGTACCCCTGGGGGTACGCGCACCACCGTTTGGGAACCACTGTCCTAGATACACGAATTTTGGTACTTGTTCTATTACTTCCCCTTTAGTTTTAGCTTAAATTTCAACTTCTTGTTCCCCGTGACCATTGCTTTAGTTTTCTGTGTATTTATTTTTAGTCCAACTTCTTTTCTGACTTGCTTATTTCATTGATTTGTTTCAATCATTTGTAGGTGATCTGCTATTGTTGATATCACACTTTTGTTGATATCACATGTCATCTCCAAACCTTAAATTTATTACACAGGGCAACAAAAAAAATTTTTTTGTCTGGTGCCTTAGAAGTTAGATCTGTTTCTTATTATACTTAGTGCGCTGATTCCAAATATGGCATCGGATTTTCTCTATCAGCTCTAGTTTTTGAGATAGGGCCATATATCCCAAATTGGAAGTGCGTGAATTATTGTCTATAGTTGATTTATGTAGATTTTGATTGCTCTCATCTAAATGTCTTTGTTAATAACATTAAAGGTCTTACATTTCCAGAGGAATTGAATTGAAATATGTGCAGTACAATCAATTATATTATATAATTAAGCACACTTCCTGAAAGTTGGTTTGAAGTGATTGTGGACGAAGAAGTAGCAAAAGATTTCAGGGCTTATTTAGAAATACAGTTGCAGGAAAGAGGACCAACCTGGGATTTGGAATACCAATGGTCTGGAGAGAACCATGAAACCATCATGATGACTGTTATTTTTGTCTTGTTAACATCAAGGGGTTCAATTGAAAAAAACGATCTAGGTGGACATATCCTGACCTACAGCCTGCAAGACGACCTCATCTGCACTCAGACCAGGTACCTGTTCCATCTTTCAGACACCTACCAGAGATGTCAGACCAAGAGGAGTCACAGCTGTCTGGCAGCACTCAAGATAGCAGCAGTGATGATGGTGACTGTGACTTTAAAGATTCTTCACCACTTCCTCAGCGTTTCAACCAACATGAATTAAGTGACCTCATAAGAGACCTGAACCTTTCAAAGGAATCTGCTGAAGTTCATGCTCCAAGGTTGAATGAGAAAAATTTACTTGATTCTGGAACCAATATTACCTTTTATCGCAAGAGAGAAATAATGTGCTGCCATTTTTTAATGGCCGATGGTCTGGTGTTCTGCAATAATGTTGGCAACCTTAGAGAAATGGGTTTATCAGTATACGTGCCAAATGAATGGCGCCTTTTCATTGATAGCTCCAAAAGGAGTCTGAAAATGTGTTCTTCTGCACAATGGCAACAGGTATCAATCAATTCCTATTGGTCATTCAAGCAGTATCATCAGTATGCCAGAAAAGTATCACACAATATCTTTGGCTTTGGAAAAGTTAAAATATCAAGAACATCAATGGGTGATTTGTGTAGATTTAAAGATGGCGAACTTTCTTCTTTGTCAGCAAAGTGGCTATACAAAATATCCATGCTTTCTTTGTTTATGGGACAGTAGAGCTAAGCATGAACATTGGTCGAGATCAGAATGGCCATTGAGAGAAGAAATGAGAGCTTGACATAAAAATGTTGTCAAATGAGCCATTTGTTGACAGAGAAAATAATTTTGCCACCACTACATATCAAATTGGGTCTCATGAAGCAATTTGTGAAGGCTTTGAACTAAGAAGGTTCATGTTTTGCTTACATATCATGTAAATTTCCTGGAGTGACCAAAGAAAAGCTGAAAGCATGGATGGACCTCAAATAAGACAGCTCACAAAAAATACAAGGGTGGCCTTTTTTGCTTGCCAAGACTTTTCGGAAGACGAAAATGAGGAGGGGTCCAGTGGCGGCTCTACAGAGGGAGAACGGGGGGCCTGTGCCCCCTATTGAGTGCCTGGCCCCCCAGTGGCCCCCTGTTGTGACCCTATACTTAATACTACATACTTAACAACAAATGGTTGGCCCCATGACTAGAAGTTGCCACCCCAACGGCCCCCCTCCCACTTGCCAAATCCTGGAGCCGCCACTGGGGGTCGGCCGGTTGTTACGTCATATTTTAGGCGGTCTGACGTGTTTTGTTATGTCGCGTTACATAGGGATGGAGGGGGTCAAAAAGTGCCAAAATCGCATTACGTAATTTATGGATGACCTCATATCTCAAAAACTAGAGCTGATGGGGCAAAACTGATAACATTTTTGGAATCAGGGCACCAAAATTACTTAAGAACAGGTCTAACTTTTGAGGCACCAAATTGTGTGTTGACCAGTGTTATTAATTAATTTATTGTCCATATACTTTCGCTCCAGCAGTTTCTTCTTTTGTGTTTTGTATTGCTTTTTGCATTACCACAGCTAGTATTATACTGAATAGCAGTGACCTGCATCCTTTGTCTCGTTCCAATTGTTATCTCAAACCATTCTGTTCATTCCCCGTTAGTTTTCACTCTGCTCATTGTTTTACTGTCAAAGTTTTTTTATGAGATTCACTAGCTTCTCTAGAATACCGTAGTGTTTCAGTACTAGCCCTAATTCTTCATGCTGTATGTGATGTGCCGACTGTTAGTTAACTCAATGGTTGAAGTTATCAAGTTTTATTACAACAACAAACGTCAGATTGATCGGATAGTGTTTTACAATCGCAGCGCGTGTGAACAGCTCCTTGCAGCCATCTTGACCGGAAGCCCCGGCGCGCATGTCTATGTGAAAACATTTTATAGCGCAGTGCGCTACAATCAATAATACAATGTTAATTAATAGCTAATACAATTGTTATGTTATAACATAACATAACAATCCTGACATCTTCCCCCTAAGAAATGTTAATTACTTTACAATATGTAATCCTTAAATCTAACAGGTCTTGTAATTGTTCTCCCAGATCTGGTTACTGGAATTGCGCAAGGCTCAGCAGTTGCTGGAATGTTATCAGGACTCTCGGACTGTTTTTCCGCCTGAGAAGCAGTCTGGTTTTCTGAGAAATCTGAACTGTCCATTTCTGGAACTACAGTCTCCGGAGAAATTGGCGTTTCCGCGGTCTTTATGAGATCCCGGCGGTTCCTGGGCAGTGTTGATCCTTCCTCAGTTTTAACAACGAATGATCTCGGAGCTGGATGTTCTTCTAGGACCACAGCCTTCTGCCATGATCCACCGTGACGAATTCTGACTGCCTCACCTTTCCTCAGTAGTGGAAGGCGTCGAGTATGTCTGTCATAGAAATGCTTCTGAGATTGCTGACGACATAACAGCTGATTACAATCTTCCACCGCTTGAGGAGACATACAGTCTGGAGCAACCGGAAGTCTTGATCGGAGAGCACGACCCATTGCTGGGCAGGGCTGCGAGTCATGCCTGCTATAGGCGCATTGCGGAACTGCAGCATCGCCAGATAAGGGTCTGATCCATCGTGCTCAGCTTTCTGAAGAAGACGCTTAACCGTCTGGATATTTCGTTCCGCAAGACCGTTTGATTGCGGCTATCGAGGACTGGATGTGGTGATAGTGAAATCCCACTCTCTAGAGAAATTAATCATGACACCACTGTTAAATGGCATGTTGTCACAAATCATTTCAAGTGGAATGCCATATCTTGAGAACATTGATTTTAGAGCAGTCACTACTGATTCCGCAGTCTTGTTTGGCAAAAGATATACCTCCGGGTACTTTGAGTAATAGTCAACTAACAACAAATAATCCCGACCAAATAGTTGGAAAATATCCGCAGCGACTTTTTCCCACGGTCGATGAGGTACAGAGTGAGGCAAAAGAGGCTCTTTGGTTTGTTCTCTTTGAAATGTGTTGCATGTTGCGCATTTCCCAATAAAAATCTCCAGGTCACGAGATAAGCCCGGCCAGTACATGCATGATCGAGCAAGACCTTTACATTTCTAAATACCCAAATGTCCTTCATGGAGCTTTGACAACATTTGATGGCGCAAAGAGGAAGGAACAACAATCTTCCCGTGTACGAAAAGGATGCCGTTAAGCTCATATATGTCCTGCCAAATTTTAGCATGTTGCTTGATTTCTGGGTGTAAGTCTCTAGTATCATCCGGAACACCTACCCGCAGGAGTTGGATTAGCTTAGAGAGCACCGGGTCACTTTGTGTCTCACGGCGAAATTCATTTAGTTTTGCATCACTTGCCGGAAATTCACGAAGCAAGGTGTGAACTTGAACGTCAATATCTTCAGAAATCTCTCTAGCTGTATCATCAATACTGGTGACGGAAGCTCTAGATAGTGTGTCAGCGACTAGCATTGTCTTTCCAGGAGCATACTGAACTACCACTTGATATTTAAGTAGTTGAAGGAGCATACGTTGAAGCCGAGGTGACGTGCTATTTATTGGTTTCTTGAAAATGGCTTCTAATGGTTTATGATCAGAGAGGACAAGTGTGCTGGTGCCATAAATGTAATGACAAAACGGAAAACTACGTGCAAGCAAAGACAATAGGCAGCAGCTCTTTCTCTATTTGTGCATAATTTCGCTCTGCTGAGGTCAATGACCGAGAAGCGTAAGCAATCGGTTTACCTTGTTGCATCAGACATGACTCCAGACCGTCAGAGGATGCGTCTGTTTGTATGACACAGGGATTGTTCCTGTCATAGTACTGCAGTATGGTGTCCTTGCTAATAGCCTCCTTGACTTGATTGAATGCGACACTGTGGGCTTCCTGCCAGTGCCAGCCAACGTCTTTCTTGAGCCTGATCTGACCAGTGAGAGCAGAAAAATGTGGAACAGATTTCGACAAATATGTCACCATGCCTAGGAAGCGTTGAAGACCAACTCTGTCAGTAGGGGTCGGCATGTCCAGGATGGCACATACCTTTTGTGGGTCAGGTCGGACTCCATCTTTAGAGATGACATGCCCTAGGTACTTTACTTCGGATACCTTTAGCTGCACCTTGCTCTCATTGAATTTGACCCCCGTCCGTCTCACGGGCGCGCTGTAAGACTTTTTTGAGAATGTAATCATGCTCTTGACCATCAACGGCTGCTATGATGAGATCATCAAAGACCACATGTACTCCCTCAATGTCGCCAAATATTTCATTACCACGTTTTTGGAACACTTCTGGCGCCGACGAAATTCCAAATGGAAGACGTCTCATACAGTACCTTCCAAAGGGGGTGTTGAACGTGCAAAGGCGGCTGCTTTCTTCATCTAGCTTGATTTGCCAGGATCCCTGCCTCATGTCAATGATTGTGAATACTTTCTTACCGTTGAGTTTGGCTAAAATATCTTCGCACGTGGGAATCCGATAGTGTTCCCTCTTGATTGCTCGGTTTAAATCGCGAGGATCAAGGCACAATCGCAATGTGCCGTCACGTTTTTCAACTACTAGTAGGCTGCTGACCCAGTCAGTAGGTTCATCAACTTTCCTAATCACTCCTTTTGTCTCCATATCCGCAAGGGTGTGTTTGGGCTTCGCTTCAAGAGACACCGGCACTCGACGTGGCGCGTGTACCACTGGTTGCACCGTGTCATCTATCACGATATGGTGTTCTCCTGGTAGTGCTCCTAGTCCCTGGAAGACATCCGAAAAGGTCTTCAGCAGGTCTTTAGAAGACTCTGTAGGTTTCGATGACTGTTTCGCCTCATCAACGCGCTTTACCAGATTCAGGGCTTGACATGTTGGTAGACCAAGGATAGTGAACGAATTGCCTTCCACCACAAAGAACTCTGCCACCGTAGAGGATTGCTTGGTGGCAATTTCAGTTCGGATTATCCCCAATGTGCGTAGTCGTTGATTGCCATAAGCCTTTAGTGCTACATTAGTTGTAGTTAATATCGGTTTGTTTGGCAAGGAATTGAATGTGACTGATGACATTACATTTACTTCTGCGCCAGTGTCCAGTTTGCAACGAATTATGGCACCATTTATCCTGGAGTTTTCCCACCAGCAAGAATCAGTCTGAGAACCTATGTGAACGACTCCGACAAAATATTCATCGTCACCTTCAACCTCTGCAACTGTGTTCGAGATCCTCGATGCGCTGTGTCGCTCATCTGGGATTTTTCTCGAAGATTGTCTAGATCTGGAAGAACGACAGCAGATGGAAAAGTGATTTAGCTTGAAAAACGAATTGCACGTTTTTCCAAAAGCTGGGCAAGATCGTGGCTGATGCACTTTTCCACAATTTCCGCATTGTCGGTGTTCAGCAGAGTGCCCAGTGCTCATTGTTGTGTTCTTGCTTGACACAGGTTGATTCAATGCTTTACTGACTAGATGCACAGAGTCACCTTTAATTGTACGTAGCTGCTCTCGTGTGGTCTCTGCAGCTCGACACAGAGACAATGTTTTGAGTAAATCAAGATCTGGTTCCCGTAGCAACCGCTCTTGCAGGCGGTCATCAGGACAGCCTATAACAATTCTGTCTCGGATGAGGCTTTCTTCTTGGTCTCCAAACCGACAGGATTTGGCTTTCGTGCGGAGTTTCGTTACGAATGCGTCAATTGATTCTCCAAAGGCCTGTTGCAATTGCCAGAATTGGAAGCGCTCGTACACCTAATTTTTCCGAGGCAGGCAGTACCCTTCCATCTTTTCCATTGCGACATCCAATTTCTCAACTTCATCATCAGAAAAACGAAAGGTGTTGTATACAGCAAGACCTTCATCGCCAAGTACATGTAGGAATGTCGCCAACTGGAGACGATCAGGTTTTTCAGAGATTCCGGAGGCCAGTAGGTAGTTTTTGAATTTCTGTTTCCACAGTTTCCACTCTGCCTCTAGATTTCCACTACTCAGGGGCAGTGGCCCAGGTTGCCTCCATTGTTTAAACCGGAATTTCGTCGTGATAAATCAGTTATTTAAAAAACGGGTAAAGACTAACCAGATGTGTCAGGCGTTCAAGGAACTGTCGATCAGGTTCACAAAAATATCTTAGCTACCGTGTAAACGAATCCTGTTCACGACGCCATGTGATGTGCCGACTGTTAGTTAACTCAATGGTTGAAGTTATCAAGTTTTATTACAACAACAAACGTCAGATTGATCGGATAGTGTTTTACAATCGCAGCGCGTGTGAACAGCTCCTTGCAGCCATCTTGACCGGAAGCCCCCGGCGCGCATGTCTATGTGAAAACATTTTATAGCGCAGTGCGCTACAATCAATAATAAAATGTTAATTAATAGCTAATACAATTGTTATGTTATAACATAACATAACAATCCTGACACTGTATGCTGTCAAATGCTTGTTTGAAGTCGATGAAATTGTGGCATATTTTCTTATTTGTTTTGCAATATTTTTCTACTCTCCTTCTGATCGTATGTATTTGATCGATTGTACTCCTTCCTATTCTGAAGCTTGCTTGGTCTTCTGTCAATATTTCTTCCGAGTAGTGTTTGAGTTTTTGTTGTAGCACATTTGTATATATTTTCTTTGGTATGCTGAGTAAGCTTATTCCTCTATAATTATTGCATTTTATTTTATAATCTTTTTTATATATTGGCACTATTATGGCTTTTCCTCATTCCTCTGGTGATTTTTCTTCAAATATTTTATTGCATAGATTGTGGAATATTTTCACTTTAAGTTCCTCTCCTGCTTGTAGCATTTCTGTTATTATCGTATCTATTCCTAGCTTTCAGTCTTTTTATGGCTTTTTGCAATATAATGTAATGTAATGTAAAAATATTTGTATAGCGCCTCTTCTGAATAAGAAGAAGAAGAACTCAGAAGCGCTCCCGCTGCAATTAGTGTATATTGACAAAGAGATGTTTTAAGTCATTTCAAAAAGAGGGTCGTAGAAATAGGAGTTGTTAAGTCACGCATACTGGCGTCAAGAGCATTCCAAAGGATATGGCCAACTGATTCAAAACCTCGTTTCAGAAACAAGAAAGTGGGGCACACTGAGAAGACCATTGGTTGTGGACCGAAGACCTGGCCGACCAAGGATAGAGCTAAGAGTTTGGAGTAGTTCTGAATGGTAAGATGGAGTGACACCATAAAGAGAGAGTGCAACCGCTCTCAACACACGAAACTCAACTCGAGCAGGGTAAGGCAGTAATATGATCCAATAAAGGTTAAATCAGAGTCAAGAATTATACCAAGATCACGGACAGAAGAGGAGAAATAGAGGTCAGGAAAGGCAGACTGCATACAGGGTGTAAAGTGAAAAGGGCACCACTTTATGATATGTAATATCTCGGCTGCGTGTATAGCGATTTCAATGGAATTCATAGGCCATATACCTGGGAATGTTTTTGATGCAATTGCCAAATTTCATGCTGATATCTTTAGTGTTTGCTGAAATATGGCCAAAAACTAAAGAGACCCGCGTTTTGAAATTGACATTGGAATATAACGTCATAATAAAGTGGAAAACCAATAATAAATTTTAATTTCAATAATTTTTTATTTAATTGGCCCTGAAAATGGCCGTTTTAAAGGGGATTTCAGATGATTTGCTACGGGAACAGGTGCTCAACATGCCCATGCACCCTTAGCCTTCACACATGCCGACAAGCGCTTCTTCACTGACAATATCGACTTCTTGATCTTGTTCTCAGGCAAACTCTCCCAGATATTCGTCAGCACAGTATTCAACTCCGTGATGTTCTGTGGCTTTGGCTGATACTTTTGATATCTGTCGAACATGATTCCCCAGACGTGGAAGTCAAGTGGATTGATATCTGGGGAGTTGGGTGGCCAGTCATCTTTCTTGATGAATTCTGACAATTTTTGTCAGAATTTTAAAAGGGTGGGCAGGTGTTCGTCTTTTATGAAATATTCCAGCAAATCACTGACAGATATCAATCATGAAATTTGTGTTTATCTTGCCGTAAAACCCTTGACCTTGTCTGGGCGATGACAACCTATAATTTTAGACTTAAAACGATACATTTTACGCATGACGTTATATTTAAATATCAATTTTAAAATTTGGGTCTCTTTTTGGCCATATTTCAGCAAACACTAAAGATTATCATTTTTGAGAATTGCATCAAAACATTCCCAGGTATATGGCAGATAAATTTAGTTGAAATCGCTATAGCAGCCGAGATAATTAAATATCACTAAAAGTGCCCTTTTACACTTTGTAGACAGATTAATTATCAATTTTTGAGAGTACCAAACCAGATGAGCTGGATTAAGTAAATGACGACATTTTATTTCCTCTTCTGTGAATTTTGCTATTTCTTCTCCGTCATTCTCTTACTTTTATCTGTTCTCCTTCTTTGTGTTGGTGTCTTCATTGTTATTTACCGTTGTGCTATATAATTCTTCAAAATATTCTTTCCATCTTGTCATTATATCTTTTGTTTTCTAATACTTAGCCATTCTTGTCTGTTATTGTAGTTGTTCATCAATTGATATTGTACGGTAATTCTGTGGTCGTTTGGTACAATTTACTTGGATCGTTAACAGTAAGTTTGACCGCTCTATTTCTGCGCATTTTCTCAGCATCCAGTTTTCTTTGCACATTATTTCTTTTGTTTTCCTATTTTATTTCTTTTTGGCTTCTTTATCCCCTTTCTCTTTTTCGCTTATAGTTTTTATTTTATCACTCAGTTGCAGTAGTATTTGTGTTATCCATGGGTTTTTCTTGTTCTTTTCTATATATCCTATTTGTTCTCCAGCAGTTTTTGTGTATATTTCTGTCCATAGTTGTTCTGTCTCTTTTTTTGTCTTTTAGCTGATTTTTCTTTTCCATTTCCACTATCAATTTGCTCTCTTATTGTTCTTTATTAGATTAATCTTTTAGGTTGTCTAATGTCTACATTAAATTTCTTTTGTGCCTTTGGTGCTTTTTGATTCTTTAACTATTCCAATAACTTCCTGGGGAATGACCTACAAGCAAGTATGCTTGAATACCATTTTATTTATTTATGATTCATATAGTCTATCATATATATATATATATATATATATATATATATATATATATATATATACATATATATATAGTGTATCATATTTTTAACGTTACCATCTGGTGATTCCTATGTGTATTTGTGTTTCTTTTTTCTTGCTGTGAAAAAGGTGTTGCTTAATGCTGTCATTTGACAGGCAGAAGTTCAATAATCTTCGTCCTCTTTCATTTTCTTCTCCATATACAAATTTTGCAAATTGCTCCCTTCCCATTTTTCTATGATTGTCATACTTTGACATATAAAGATTGACACTTTGACACTAAAGATATCAGCATGAAATTTGGCAATTGCATCAAAAACATTCCCATGTATATGGCCTATAAATTTAATTGAAATCGCTATACACGCAGCCGAGATATTAAATATCATAAAGTGGAGCCCTTTTCACTGTTACACCCTGCAGACAGATTATCAATTTTTGAGAGCTGACCTCGAAGTTAGTTAGTTAGTTAAATAGTTAGTTAGTTAATTAGTTAGTTAGTTATGGGATAACTTATATAGCGATATTGTCATTGGAGGTTAGGGTCAAAAGCGCTTTCCTGTGGAATAAGGGGCAATATTCTCAGATGGATTGAAAATTGGTTGAAGGGAAGAAAACAGAAGGTTGGCATTAGGAGAGGCCATTCGCAATGGGCAAGAGTTATCAGTGGAGTGCCTCAGGGCTCACTGCTTGGGCCATTGCTTTTTCTAATATATATATATATATATATATATATATATATATATATATATATATATATATATATATATATATATATATATGATATGGATGAAGCATTACTGTCCAAAATTTCAAAGTTTGCCGATTATACAAAGTTATGCAGAAATATAGACTCGGAGGATGATGCAAACATTTTACAAAAAGATCTAAGGAAATTGTTTCAGTGGTCTGTGGACTGGCAGATGCTTTTCAATATTGATAAATGTTCTGTAATGCATGTTGGGAAGTCTAATAATTGTAATAAATATTCTTTAGGGGGGAAGGTTCTAACCACAACAGAAAAAGAAAGAGACTTGGATAATCACCCATAGAAGTATGAATTCATCTCACAATGCATGGAGGCAGCAAAAAAGGGAAACCAAATGTTAGGAATGATGAAAAGGACAATAGTGAGTCGTGACAAAGAGATAATCATTAAACTTTATAAGTCATTAGTAAGGCCTCATCTAGAATACTGTGTTCAGGCTTGGAATCCATTCTTGAAAAAGATATAGAACTTTTAGAAAAAGTGCAAAGACGAGCAACGAAGATGGTCAATGGGTGCCATAATTTAAGCTACGAAAAAGACTTTAAATATTGTGGACTGACAACATTAGAAAGGAGAAGAGAGAGAGGGGATTTGATAGAAACATACAAAATAATGACTGGGAAAGTAGATGTGCCATATGATCGATTCTTTACATTGGCACACTATAGCAGCACAAGAGGCCACAAGTACAAATTGTTTAAGCAGAGGGTTGGTCCAAGAAAGAAAAACTTTTTTAGTGCAATGGTTGTGGACAAATGGAACAGTTTGGACGAAGGTGGGAGTGACAGTTGAAACAGTAAACGGATTCAAAGGCTATCTAGATAAACTAGGTTATTTAATGCAGATGGTTACATCAGTGGTTTTCACACAGGCTTCTAGCCTCCTAAACCACTTAAAATCACATTATTATTATTATTATTATTATTATTATTATTATTATTATTATTATGATTATTATTATTATTATTATTATTATTATTATTATTATTATTATTATTATTATTATTATTTTTATATGCTACTGAACGAAAGTGCGAACAAGTGCGTTTTAAGTCGCTTGGTGAAAGTTTATAGATTAGTCGCGTTGGTTACGCGTTCCATAGAGCCGGGTTCCCATGCGTGACGGATGTTTAGCTGTCTTCGAGGGAGGAGGATCGGTCAGTAGAATTTTCACTGGGGAACGCAGTACGTTGGATCGGACCCTGTGGAGAAGCTCCGACAGGTTTTCCGGGCGTGACGAATCGTAAAATGCACGGTGCGTGAACCAGCACCTTTTGAACACGATCCGTTCCGGAATGCGGAGCTAGTGCAGTCTGTCTCTGAGCTGTGGTGTGACGTGCTCCCCACCTGATTTGACAGATCATTCGTGCAGCAGAATTCTGGACAATCTTCAAGCGATTAAGCTGGCTGTCGGGTAATCCGAGGAGAATGCTATTGCAATAGTCCAGTGTCGTGAGCACCAGCGCCCGCACGAGTAAGCATCGCCGCTGGCGTCGGTAGATGTCTTCGTGCCACTTTGATCCGCCGTAGACAGTAGACTGCATTCCTGGCGACGATGCCGACGTGGCTGCTGAGCGACAGTGACTCGTCCAGTTTAACGCCGGGTAGGCGGACCTCGGCCGATGGTCGATCATCATCATCGGCATGCCCCTGTTGGAGCGTAGCCTTTTTTACAAACTGCCTCCAAAGTACTCCATTTTAGTTGGATGTTATGTTGATTGAATTGTCCGCGTCCGCAATGCTTTTGAAGCCGCAGAATCCACGACCACGCGCCACTCCAGCGCTCGAGAGTCCACATTGTCGGTTCACACGCCGGAGCGCCACCTAGTAAATCTCCCAACACACGCCGAAGCGCCGCCAATAGTGAATCGTCAGCGTACACAATGCTTTCGACGTTGCAGAATCAATGACCAACGCCAGTCCAACGCGCCGTCTCGGGAGTGCCATGAGGTGCGGATTGCTGTGAGGGAGTATTCCTATGAGGAACATGGTCCTATGGTCGATGAGGAATATATATATATATATATATATATATATATATATATATATATATATATATATATATATATATATATATATATATATATATATATATATATATATATATGCCCTCGGTACTTAAACCCGAAGGTCCTATGAAAAAAAATTGTCCGGAGACAAAAATAAGGTGTAATAATATATATTATGTATATATATATGTAATATATATATATATATATATATATATATATATATATATATATATATGTGTGTGTGTGTGTGTGTGTGTGTGTGTGTGTGTGTGTGTGTGTGTGTGTGTGTGTGTGTGTGTGTGTCTGCGTTCGTGTGAGTGTGTGTGTGTTTTTTAAACAGAAATTACAGTCTCTGTGTCTTTTTCCAATAGCTAACTTCTCGTTCATGTCCTGGTTGTCCAACATGAATCGCGGTTCTTTGTTGATCCAGTCGACGATCTAGCCGGCAGTTGAACATTGACTTTTAATGAAGATCATTCACCTTTCCCATAGCTATTTTAAGAACGGCTATGCGCCTAAGAATTAGCAGCTACTGTTGTACTATTTAACATCAAAGCACTATATAAATTCACGAAATTTGCTTCCTTACTTTACTTAATATCATATGTCCGCCTTAATGACGATATCAATTGTGCTATTCTTCCTCGGATGCAATGCTTATCCCAAGAAAAATTATTATCAACACCATGGGCTCTTCGACGACTCTCTCTCTCTCTCTCTCTCTCTCTCCTGATTTTAGCAGTTTACATAGGAACTTAATTATTTATTGGTTTACTGACTGATTAACCACTTACTTGTTTTACTTGCTTATTTACTTACCTTGTGTGAATTTTTGCTTCAGATAACAAAAAATTTGAGCAATGACTGCAATGACGAACCCGATGTACGAGGTTTCATACGATAGGATGAATTTTAATTTCGATGTCAAAGAGCAACGTCATCCAAGGCACATCACCGAAAAAGATTATATCTATCATCTGAGAAAGGACGAAAGAGGATTTCTAGTCTGCGAGAGAGATATCAACAACGAACCAATCAGATCGCCGAGGTATCTTCTTCACATCTACGCTCTGTCCTTGGACCTCTGCTATTCACTCTCTATGCAACTCCCTCGGGTTCACTTCTTGATGAACATCAGGTGGCCAATCATGTTGATGCTGATGATACGCAAATTCTAATTTCTTTTGACCACTCCTCTTCAAAAGCATCCCTTGATACATTATCCAGTGCCTTTACTAATATTCAGACATGGATGGATTTTTGTTTCTTATTCTCGCACAGTCATTGGCACTAGTTGTTTCTCAGTGTGAGGCCCTAAGCTCTGGAATTCACTACCAACATCACTTCGTATAACTAACAATAATTTATCATCTCTCAGATCTAGTCTCAAAACACATCTGTTTGACTTGGTTTATCCCCCTTAGAATGAACAAGGATGCATGTGGCTGCGGCTGTCATCAAACCGCAATCAAAAGTAGTTAGGATATGTGCATTATGCATGAAGGTCCATGCGTCATCTCCTTTATAATTCCTATTAAGCATTCTCCATGTTTTCACAATGTAACGTATTAATAAGGCACTTCATAAAACTGACCAAATTCACAGAATGAATCTAACAAATATTTGGTTAACGGATTTTGACAGAAAACTTCGAAACATCTGTTTGAATCGCCTTGTCTGTGACTCCGCGTTCCTATCGCGATTGAACTCTGAGCTGTTACCGACCAATGTCTATCCGCTTCTATTGACCGAGGCCATCTTTCTGAGAGAACCACAGTCGATCGAATGGGTTGTAACAACGTGGCCGATGAAGATACTACGCATTTTTGATGTCATACCTCTAGAGGATTGTCTAGAAGACGACTACTTGACTTTGCCCTTTGAGGGTAACGACGAAGTCAGTCTCGTTGATTGTCTCGTTCTCGGGCTTCTTAAATTGAAGCCAGAATCCAATCTGAAAATTGTTGATTTCACGAGATTCGATAAAGGTGATCACGTTACCGTCATTCAAAATCATGACAAAGATAAAAGTTATCATGTTCTAATATGAAATCGATGCAAGATTTATTTAATGCAATGCACGACTGGTGTAGCACTATCGCGTCCTTTCTTCTGAGTTTCGGACTTAAAGTAAGTTAAGACGTTGTTTTTAGAATTGGTCAAAATGAGAAACGGGTGGAGGAAAACCAAAATATTTAAGACAAATGATAGCGTAACCAATTCTAGAGGAACCGCTCTTTGAAAGTCAGGTTATTGTAACCTTACAGTACTCAGTGCTGGGGAGTATTATGACCAAGACCTCTGTAAGACTACTTATAATATTAATGGGATGTCTAGCCCTGATACAGAGCCTTAGAGATCTCAGTGACGAATGTTACGGGGATAGACTAGTCTCACAGGAGAGGTGAACAATTAAGCAAGTATCTAGATGGCCTAAAATGAATTTAAGGACTACAGCTTAAGAATGAAAGAACAGGTTTATGAATAAATTGTATTAATAATGACAACAAAATAAACACACTTAGAGTTACAGCATTAACACTAATAAACTTAGTCGACAACATCAAAACACCCTTACTTAATAGTAACTACTTAAGATTCCGATTATAATTGATAGGCCTACGTAGATACTGTAGATACTTCCCAGTTCGAACTTGGCGATGTTATGGCTGTTCACTTGTCGATCGTCTGCTTCCTTCCTTGATGTTTCCAACCGTCTGGTCGATCCAAGAGTTGCTGTACGACTGTCCGTAGGTCACGAATACTTGCGACTCGCGTATTTAAAGGAATCGACCGTCTTTGTTGTCCTCTAGCCCTTTTTCCATTACCTGACATCTTCTGTTCTCCCTCTGGCCGTCGTCCTCTATGTCTAGTACCTGAGCCTTGCTACCCCTCTCTTTAATTAAACCTCGACGCTTCCAATCGCAATAACCATATTCTGTACTTTTGCTAGACAACTCGACGCTTCCGCAGTTCATAATTATTCCATAACCGCAGCCGCTGAATACAATACTTTGATTAAAAACCTAATACTCCCTGCCGTCACCAAACTCAGAAACCCTTTGATTAAAACTTAACGCTCTCTGTTGTCACCAACTGGGAAGCCCTTTGATTAAAACTTAACGCTCTCTGTTGTCACCAACTGGGAAGCCCTTTGATTAAAACTTAACGCTCTCTGTTGTCACCAACTGGGAAGCCCTTTGATTAAAAACCAGATCTCTCTGCTTTCATCAAACTAAACCAAAGTACAACTCTGATTCGTAGATCAGAAATAGCCCAAGGTTTTATAATTATAATTCTAGGCACTACAGAAGTTCTTTCTGTCTTAGTATTTCAAATACATGTATAAGTCTTTTGTATTTGTAATTGAAATATTTAATATTTCCCCAATTATTTTGTATTTCATAATACAAAATACTACAGAATTTAAATTCAAAATTTGTCCATACAGCCTTCTCGTGTTTAGCTAGACATCACAACAGCAATTCAGCACTCTGCGCCGACAGTACCGTTACTTACTTGCACTAATAATTTCTTACTGATTTGTCTCGACACGACACATCATCCTTGTATTGACATTTGAACATGACAACGTTGCCTTTATTTGGCCTTAAGTTAATTATTGCCTGGTTTCTTTGGTACGTGAATGTATTTGTAAACAAATACAAAATATTGCAATGTATTTAAGTATTTGTATTAGAAATACTGCAAGAGAAATTATTTTGTATTTGTATTTCAAATACTTCCAATGTCCTGTATTTAGTATTTGGTGTTTAAATACTTTGAGAATGTGTTTTTACCCAGCACTGACAGTACTTAGCAAGGAGTTGAGTCGCCTGCCAATTATGTGGATGAAGCAATCAGATTTCTGATGGCTTCATCCACAAAATTGGCACTCGAGAAACTATGCGACCCTGCTTTCTCGGTGTTTCTGGTCATTCGCTAGCTGATAGCTAAGCCGTATCTTGCTAATATAATATTTATGACAATAAACATATATTCGTCAATAAGGTAGTCTACTCGAACGAGCGTAGTGTCTGGGGTTGATATCCGGTTACTAGACGGCAGCGACGAAGGTGGCTTTCGCCATCAATCTAGAGTAGGTTGCCATTGCTTTCTCTACAGACCCACAATTTACCATCGCAGCTTAACGCTGCTACCAATTTATCGACGCCTAAGCGTCGATAAACGACTTGGCTTTGAGGTCAGGCACCACGACTAAATCCCGGGATGGTCACTCATCCAAGTACTAATCGCGCTCGAGTCGACGTGCCTAACTTCGGTGTTCTGACGGGAACCGGTGGCACAACGCTAAGTAGACCCTTCGTCAATACTATTTATAGCAAATTTAAGGGATGTTTGACCCTTTTTACCCTTTTGATTTCCAGCAAATGACGGTATTTGAATAAAGCATCTCTCAAATGCTGTCAGATGCTATCAAATACTAAGTTGCATCAAAGTCCTAAAATTATTACTATGAGTGCTATTGTCTTATTCATTTTACAGATTAGGAAATCTTGAGTTAGAAATAGGGGAATACTTTTTACAGTAGATTTTAAAAGAGACCCATACAGCAAACATTTTTAATGTCGGAGCTTCTATAAAATTTTAGACCGTAAACTGTGTAAAGAGTTGTGTCGATTGCCAATCCTGTGGATGAAGCCATCTGATAGGACAGTCGAGAAAATCCACGAATACATGTCGGAAACTATTGGTAAGAGATAGTATTAACACTGTCAGAAGCAACGTATACTTATGATGTCTATTAGATTGCAGTCGATATTGTCATGTTGCTTTCTGTTATCGCAGTTTTTCTAGAACCTTTTTGGAAAATGAGTTTAATGCATTCCAATTCAAAAAGGAGAGTCATGCGTTCCAATTCAGATCCAATCCAATTCAGAAATGCCTTGTGACAATCGACGATGTTATTTACTATGCATCTACTTTCTGAGAAATTCGAAATGATTATATCTTGAAGTTTTCAGCGTTTCTCTAAATTTGAGATTGTCAACAAGAGGTCGACCCTCCCTCTGATTTCGAAGCAACAATCTTTACTTTTTCTATGAAAATGGTCTTGTAATTGTTGTGCAGAGGTGACAAAAGACAAGGTGCAATGCTTCCTAAATCGTATTTCCGCCGTCTACTCCAACATAGATTCAGAATTCAAACATGGAAACAAAATCGGTAAAAAAGAATATAACAATATTTTAAAAGTAATTAACGGGCTCAAAAGACAAATATAAACGGTTATATTATTTTATGACTATATGGGTTTTTATTTATGTATACGGAATGCGAACAAAGCGTTGAAACACAAAGAATTATTTCATATGCCTCAATCCACCATTTTCAAAGGTTTATTATTCACCTTTCCCACGCTTTTATTTTAATTCCGTCATTCTGCAATATGAACAGGACGAGTCATGAATACGCAGAATCCCGCAGATTTTGTTCACTAAGTTTTGTTTTGTTCATGGCATTTGTCCGTGACATTTTGTCCACGAACGTTTCATCCGGCTCCATAGCTCATGGTGATGGCATTGACAACGACGACGGTAATATTTGAAGACGAATTTCGATCTTAATCGAAACACCAGTAGAAAGCGTTAGGACATTTTATAACCTTTGGGTGAAACGGAATTTATTTCTTTATTTGTTATTTTTAATTAAATAGTTGTTTGGTATGTATTGATTAGAACCCATTACAGTTCTTCTTGACTTGCATATGAACATTGACGATGTTCCGATCGGTCTCAGTCTTCAGCATTACAGTCCATTCAAATTTTCATGTCATCGGCTTTGGGTAAAGCCAGTTCCCGATGTTCATCTCCAACTCAGCTGCCTTGGGCGCGTTCTTGATACAAATGTGTGTAACTGGTGACAGCAAATTTGTCTAAAACTCTAAGTGCTTCTAAATAGCTAATAAATAGTAGTTTCATGTTTAGAGTACCCAATGTGTTCGTCGATGCTCGTCTAAAAGTTCACACACACACACACACACACACACACACACACACACACACACACACACACACACACACCATACTTTTAAACTATCATTGCTGTCGTCTTCAAAATTAGATCTCATATAGGCATATCTTGAAAATTATGTATCAGCTGTTGTAACCTCTTAGTTTTTGATCAGGTAGTCATAGATGCTTGATAAAATGCCATTATTCATCCGAGCAAATTGAATAATTATATCTTAAATTTGCAGCGCATTACACATTTGGAATATGAAGACCCGTTGCTATCATACGAAGAATCAAAGGTGACGTCCCTGTTGGAAGCTCTTAACTGTCTTCAGAACCTAGCTGCTCTCAGTCTCCCTGACTGCATCAATACTAGCGCCAGCCAAACACTCGTCGAAGACATAAACAAAGCTCTGAAATACTTGAAACACCTACGACGACTGAATCTCAGTTACTGCAACATCAGAGGTCAGCTGAGCAATGTACTTGGAGGACTAAATCAGCGCATTTCCTACCTAAATCTCAAAGACTGTCGACTCAATGAAGACGATATGTTCTTTCTCGTCACCTGGAGAAATCTCACATATCTGCGCGAATTAAATCTCAGCTGTAACAACCTCCAGCTTCTTGATCAGGTTGTCATAGTGATGCTTGAGAAGATGCCGCAAATTACCTGTATTTCCGTTTCATTTTGTTCACTCAGCATCCATTCGCAGGTTAGCATAGACGGTTCAACCATTTTCTGCTAATGGTTGTGGGAAAACGACAGATTGATAAAACGCTAGATTCTAGAGTACAACGCTGACGGAACGAGCTCGAGTTCCTGAGTCACCTCACTCGCTAGATTATGAAATTTTAAGGGATGCGTGGCGTAGGGCCGTTGGCCAAAAAGTAAACGCGGGTCTCGAGAAAGCAATAATGGTGTTCCTGCCTATAACAGGAGATTAGCACTGCCCCCAACGGGGGTGTGTCTGTGTGCTTTAAATGAAATAAATTAACCTAAATATTTATGTCCAAATTTACGCCCTAAGTCACTTCTAGCATACTAGAAATAATATGCTGTCCCGAAATGCCGAAACGATACCGTCTCATTCCCACTATGTGTTCATTGCCAGTTATTCGAATGCCTTTCTTTTCT
>CM030868.1:9326744-9361744 GCA_018105865.1 Metaphire vulgaris | reverse complement strand
GACGTAGCAATACATGGCATGAATGAATAATAATAATAATAATAATAATAATAATAATAATAATAATAATAATAATAATAATAATAATAATAATAATAATAATAATAATAATAATAATAATATTGACATTGATCTGTCGGAGGGAAGGAGTCTGAGGAAGCGGGCAGCTGCTCCACCCAGCAATGCTCCAAAGACATCAACGAAAGCTGTCACGAAGAGACAGGCAGCAGCGCCTAAGAAAGCAAAGGGCTCTCAGGACACGAAGGACAGCAAGACTTCTGCTGTCAAGTCGGTTCAGCCTTAGGACGCGAAGACGCTGTTCAACATGAAAACGCTGCAGTAGTAGTAGAATAACTACACAGATTTTAATCGAAACGTCACTTAATATTACTTCGAAATAATAATAATAATAATAATAATAATAATAATAATAATAATAATAATAATAATAATAATAATAATAATAATAATAATAATAATAATAATAATAATAATAAACGATAGAAATAAAAACAAAGCATTTCGTTTTTCCATGTCGAACAAACAAGTAAGTAAACAAGTATTCTCCACCAAGTTCTTACATAATTGAGGTATATGTTCTGTGTTTTATCCAGCTTATAGACATCCTTTTTCTGTGCTATATTCTTAAACGCTGTGACTTCTCTACACTGCGTTGCAATTGAGGTGGCACCATTTTTTTCAAATCAATATAAATCAGTCTTACAGTTTACGAGATATAAATTTTCAAAATTTGAACCCAGAAGACACGTTTCACATTGAGAAAATCAGCATTGCAACCGCTTCATTACGTCTTTGACAGTTTGTACTCAAAGTGTGCACGTCAAAGGATCGAGTGATAATAAAAATTTGGAGACAAACCAAGAATTACATGTGCACGAAAATATTTAGCAGAATTTCCCGATACGCTTAATCGATTTCTGCGGCAGATTGACGAAACTGGCTTTGCAAACAAGAGGCACGACGATGGCAGACAACGGGCGACCGACCTGCACGACCGTAGACAATCGAAACCGTTACAGAGCTCGTTCTTAGCCAAGAGAACGTACCTGGAACTAATCGATTGTCAGATTGCGTGTGTGTGTGAGAGAGAGAGAGAGAGAGAGAGAGAGAGAGAGAGAGAGTGTGCACGGAATCAAAGTCGTCAACGACGTAATGACGGCAGTGGTGTGAAGCCTTGGTCTTGGTCTTGGCCTCGAGGCTGCCTCGAGGCCGGATTTCGAAGCCTTTTGGCCTTGTCCTTAGTCTTGAGGTCTAATGTCTTGGTCTTGGTCTTGGCCTCGTGGGTTTAGTGCCTTAGACATGGCCTTGGTCTTGGAAGCAAGTGCCTTGGTCACATCACAAGGCACTGATGGCAGCTATAGTTTGTCATTACAATATGTGTACAATCAACAGTAATTCGTTTGATCCAGATTCTGACTACAACATTTTTGCTGAGAGGAATTTCATGAGCTTGGGGCCACTGTTTTCTAGCCTTCTTTGTGTGTCTGCAACTTCGGCCCCATTTCAAAAGTATTTTCACAAGGAGGAATTGTAATAAGACCGCATCGAGCCAGGCTTGGGAATGAGCTGCTTGAAACGTTGATGTTCTTGCGCTGCAATGGCAAATGAGTGAAATGAGCAGTTTTTTAATTTAAATAATGACAACATCTTTATTATTATGGCTGCAAGTAACTGAAAAACCAAAAGCTGATTGCAGAATGCAGATCATAATTAAAATGTTCACTGCATTATTACACATTTACAAAACAACAAGATTGACTAGTTTATTATTAGGCTGTGATGTTGGCTCTTTCACATAGTACAAATAGTCCTAGTGTAACAATTGTCAGCACTACTGTAGCGTACATTTTTCATATTTACATGTATATTACATTACGAGTGTGACCCTGCCGATAGTTAAAATGGATCGAAACCTTGGCCTTGAGTTAAAATGTCTTGGCCTTGGCCTCGGTCTTGTAGGTCACTGCCTTGGCCTTGGCCTTTGGGCTCAGAGTCTTGGTCTTGGCCTTTGGTCTTGAGGTTTAGCGTCTTGGCCTTGGCCTTGTACTGGACTGCCTTGGTCACATCACTGAATGACGGGATTGCAGTGGTGATATTCCCATGTGGAAACAGCGCTTCTCTGTTCAAATTTTTGTGAAATGAATATCTCGCAGACTGCGCGACCGATTGTGCTGAAACTTGCATGGCTTGTGTAGAATAAATGACATTTAACGTGGATCAAATTTTAGAAGTTTTTGATAAAATGTATTTTTATTATATTTATTTCTAAAATGGCGCCATTTCAATTGCAACACAATGTCCGCTTTCTTCACTGTCCAAGTTTCTGCGCCATAAGTTGCAACGGACCAGACTAGCATTTCTATCAGGCATTTCTTATTCTGCAGACTGAGCTCATCCTTCCATTCGGATTTGAGTCTTTTGACGGTTGCACGTCCCATTAGGGTTGTTCAGAAAAATATAACTTCCAAAAGTTATCGCCTACTGAACGGTTTTTAAAAATTGAATTCAGAGACACTTTGACACGTATTTCATATTTCTATATTCTCCCGAGACCCCTCAAAGCCATTGAACATATAAACCCCCTAACAATGAAAAGTCGGCACGATGATTGGGACTAAATACTTCATAACTCTCTAAAATAATCATGGGTATGTCATAATATAGAAATATGAAATAAAAAGTCTCTTAATCCAATATTGACAGTAGCATGAGAAACCGTCCAGTAGACATAATATTGTTGGAGCTATATCTTTCTGAATACATCTAAGCGTCCCATGCCGTCTTGCTCCAGCTGCATTCATACTCCTCCGTAATGAGAGAAACCGGATACCGAACAGTACATTTTCTAATAAAAATTATAATGATGATTGGATTTTATGTGGTTTAGTATCAGTTCTTCTCAACCACTTTCGAAGCTCAACACGTTCTCATGGAACACCAGTTAATTTGAGCAGAGTATCTGCTCATAAAAAGCGGTTATGACCTTTTGTTCTTTTTGCTTGTCGGACTTTTTAACTTTCTAAATGCACAAAATGTGCCGATAACTTTTTGTGCTGATTACCTTGTTTTGTTCGTCGCACTTTTCAGATTTTTCACACGGAAAATATATATATATATATATATATATATATATATATATATATATATATATATATATATATATATATATATATATATATATATATATATATATAATTTGTATTTACGTTTCATCAGACTTCTTGGATCACTAAACCGCTCTCGCGGACCATTTGTGGTCCGCGGACCACGAGTTGAGAACCACTGGTTTAGTATGATGTACTATGTTGTTGAAAAACCACTGTTACTCATAAACCCGTTTCTGCAAGCCGAATCACAAACCTTCAATATGCACAATTCGCAGTTAAATGTCAATACCGATCACATCTCGCATTTCAGTTCTTCATCATTAAAAATATTATCAATAAAGCAGCATCTCACTAAAGAGTCAATTCGCGGACACATTTCATATGCCAAATCCTTTGGGCGTTTCTCCTTGGCGGATAGGTACGCTTATCCACGGTTCACCCAAATGTTACTATGCTTTTGACACATCTTTTCAGTCGAAAAGCACTTTTCTTAACACGCGCCTCAACGCCCTTTAGCTAGAGCCTGCGCCAACTTGAGAGGTCATGCGACACTAGAAACGTGCTTCGCACAATAATAAATTGCCGAAATTGTATCCACGGTTCACCCAAATTTTACTGTGCTTTTGACTCATCTTTTCAGTCGAAAACTGATTGACTGAATAGCAAACAGTCAACGGATACGTCCGCTGGTAATGTCAAAGCGTTAACCCGGACGTAACGACGAATTTATTTGACATATAAATACGGTTTCGTGGTGAGACACCCGTCAGTTAAAACAAGTCCTCGCGGATCATCATCATCATCATCGTTACCATCATCGTCATCATCATCATCATCATCATCATCATCATCATCATCATCATCGTCACCATCATCGTCATCATCATCATCATCATCATCATCATCATCATCATCATCACCACTATCACCACCGTCACCGCACCTTCATCATCGACGTCGTCATCGCCGCCGTCATCATCATCATCGTCGTCGTCATCATCATCGTCACCGTCATCATCATCATCATCATAATCATAATTCATCACCACCATCATCATTATCATCATCATCACCTTCATCACTGTCACCTGCACCTTCATCGTCATCGTCGTCGTCGCCGTCATCATCATCATCATCAAATACTATTTTTTTCAGAGCCCGTTGGTGTCTAGCTTCACCCTCGCAGTCTGTTTCCATTCTCTCCAATTGAGAGCCTTGTGACTCAATTCTTGTAGACTGCTTACAAACCATTCCATAATGTCGCGGTCTTCCTTTCTTTTTGTTGCGGTCTTTCTCGTCCTAACACCAGGGCGTTGATCTTTCGTCTTTCATTCGACAAATGTGTCCAAAGAGACCAGTGTGTTCTAAGTCACCTTTTGCATAAAAGTAGCTTTTCGTTTATCGTCATTTCCACCCATCCGATCTTCAGTAGAAATTTCTTTCGGAAGCATGCCTTTCGCAACGGTACAATGTCTCAGCCAATAAAGAAAGCGGATAGGTATCCTTAATCAAACGCCCAGGACAATAAAAAATAATTGGTAGATATTTACAGTATAGAACAGGGGTGTCAAAACCTTGGCACGCGGGCAAAATGTGGCTCCCGAGATGGTTTTAGCTGGCCTGCGTGTAATAGTGCTTTAAATTCAAAATTTAAAATTAGGACATTAAAAAATAATATTGCCAAGCATTTTTGCATTTGGCCGGCGAGGGCATGGGAGACACCCAAAAAGTCTGGTATAGGACCTCTACTCTGGTATAGAAACTGTAATTATATCATATTTATTTGTTCATTACTTGAACTTGTGAATTTTTGTGCATTCATACTTGTCACAAAAATGACAAAAAGAATTTAAAAGTTTACTCGTAGCTAACTAGTTTCATCATCATGTGTCATCTTCATATCTGAAGGTTGACTAGTTTACTCGTAGGTAAACTCGTAGGCTGACCGTTATGCAGCAGTCTCTGATAGATAATGTGATTGTAAAGTAGTCTTGTACAAAAATTAAGCATCGTTTAACATCGGACAGTGGAACGTAAGATTCCATTACTCCCGATATTAAGTTTATATTTCAATTTATATTCGTACTTATATAGTGTAACCGTAATACATCTTCCAATTGATTGTTCAAAAGTGATAGATAGAGTAAATTGTGGTTACTTCAGATGCTGTTGAAAACTAGCGGTGTAAAGAACAGACATAATGTTCAGTGCGCATTCATCGTTTCCAACGCCTTACAACTACCAATTTTAACTCGATTATTCGAATATATATGAATACATATCTCAATTACAAAACAAGCTATATTACACTAGCTATATTAATTTGATAGGTTTTAATCGCACGTGAATGCAAGGAATGCAGCCGGTTGAAGGTTCTGTGTATGCAGGGCTATACACCACCATCACGAGAAGAAGTCCTTGAACTTCTGCACATATGCTCTCAGATTCGAACTCTACAGAAGGTGGTATTATTTCCGGAAGCTTACGCTTTTCCAGGAAACATTGAACAAGAACGCGAGATGAACAAGTATCATACAATGGTATCTAGTTACCGATTTATGGAGTCGAATGGTCGACCTGATATTCAATTAGAATAAGTCAATATAAAGACTTTTCGAAATAACATGTAATTGCAGTTATCCTTGTAAATTTAATCCATCAATAATAAAGTACTGAATGAATATGCAACATTGACATTGTGACACTCATATCGAGTTCGAGTATAAAAATTATGCTCCAAGTACTTATGGGACAAATAATTTTAACACATTAATAACATGTGTTTGATTTGTCAGTTGAATGAAATATGTGAACAATCACTATAAACTTATAAAGACTTGAAGGAAGCAGTGACGCAGACTATTCACATTTCGAATAGTTGGATTTTACTCTCAATTTTTAATTTTCGCTACTGCGCTGGACAAATTCGTAATGTTAATCACTATCAGCCTATATGTTGAAGCCAGCTGTGGACGCCATATTTGTTAACGCTCAACATTGCATTTGGGATAAGCGACATCCAAGGGTGATAGCATTCGAATCGAATACGTTTCATTTCATTTATAATTAAATAATTGAATAAAATAATCGTCGAGCGTTTGCTGAATCATCCCAGCGAGATTGAAAATTTTCGCAACTTTTGAATTTTCAAGCCCGTTTTCAAATTTGGGCTTTTGTGTGCTTTTTTAAAGACGCGATCAGGGCTTTTCCCTATGTTTTGCGTAAGTACATATGGCGGATAGGCTCCGCCCACACCCCCATGGCTGGCTTCAGTCGTAAAGCAAGCCTGATTAGGCTCAGGCTCTCTCCTGGGTATCATTCCTCCAAGATCACTATTATTAACTTTTTATATTCTGCATAATATCGGCGTGTTTTCATTTAACTGGAATTTATATTTTATTGTATAATTGCATTTTCAAATTTAATCTGTTATTGCTTACTCCATTACCGTCTTCCAAAACTAATTAAATAGGTCATTGTTCTTTCTAAATCAATTAATCTGTTCCATATTAACATCAGCTGGCACTATTCGTATTGTGCTGAACTCGTGAGTTGCTGCATGAGCTGAAGTACAACTAGACTTTTTTAGTCTATGTGTCAAAATCTTTCAAAATCTGCCTTCTTGCTTTCCCACTTCCACTCTTGACTGATCTCTGGAAATGACTTTGCCACGCTGACCACTAAACTCTGGCTATAGTTATTTCAAATAGAATATGCGCCTACGAATAAGCAGCTACGTACTGTACCTACCTACCTACCTACCTGCTATAAAAATTCACAAGTTGTTACTGACTTATTTACTTACTGGCTTAAAGACACTAAAATTATCGGCATCTTCATTAGAAATATAAAAATTACTACTACAGACACCATTGCAATCTTTAATTTAGAAACAAACTACGTTTAATAGATTCGAAACAGTAGAAGTGCTCTTCAACCATCATCATCATCGCCACCACCGCCGCTGCCACCACCACCACCACCACCATCATCCTCGTCATCATCAACAACAACAACGCGTTGACTGCAAGGGCCGTTGCGTCACCACTTTTCCAGTGGCCATCCACGATGGCCTGTTCTTGGTGGAAGTAGAACCGCTTTCTTGCTGAAGCTGGTCGAGCCATCTCTTTCTCGGACGTCCGGGCTTGCGTCTCCACGTTGGCGTCAGGCGGAACTCATGACGCTACGTCGACACAGCATCGCAGGATCTGGTTAGGTGGAGTGGTGGCTTCTAGTCGGGCTACATGCCTGAAGAGTGCAAGACGGCGTCTGCGAATGGAGTCCAGGAGCGGCGGAACTCCAGTCTGCAGCAGGATGTCGGCGTTGGTTATATAGTGGTGCCAGCAGATTCCGAGGACGAGGCGCAGGTTTTCCGTGTGGAAAGCCTCCAGGTTTTCTTCTACCGACAGCATGGTTCAGGTCTCGGTTGCGTACAGGAGTATTGATAGAACGAGCGGTTGGTAGATGCGAGTTTTGAGAGCCAGTAGAAGGCGCTTGTCTTTCCAGACTTTGCGAAGGAGGCAATACTGATGCGCCTCTTCAGTCTGGTTGGCAGTAGCTGCTGGTTGATTTATGCTGCCCATTTAAGTGAATTCATCCGTCGGTTCGACCGCGTTTATGGACACTGGAGTAGGCGAAGGACCTGTTCCTAGATTCCGAAAATTGGTCTTGCACCACGAGGCTATCAGACCAAGGGACAGTAGCTTGATTTAAAGCCTGTCAGAGCATTTTAAATGTCCGTCTCCGGAGGGCAAAAGATTGACGTGTCATCGGCATGCACTTGGTCATGTGGTCTAGAATCTAGTCGATTGCAACACAGAATAGAGATGGGGCCAGGACGCAGCCTTGCCTCGCGCCTGAGGTCGTCTTTGGTTTAGTCGAGAGAGATTTCCGCAGACGCATACACGTGCTCCGGTGTTCTGATGCAGATCTTCTGTTAAATTAAGTGTGGCGTCAGGTGTGCCTTTGGAGTGTAATGCCTTCCATAGAGCTGAGCGATCAATGGAGTCGAAGTCAATGGAGTCGAAGGCCTCACTGGCTTCGAGTTCGAGTGCGAATTATCTTCAAGAGAAGCCCAATAATTCATGGCATCATCACCAGCCAAACCAGTCTGGAGTACCCGGCGCGACACCCAAAACCACTTAAAATTCCTACCATTGGTGATCGCGCCTTCTCTCGAGGTGGACCACTCCTGTGGAATACCATCCCATTTATATGGAGGAATGCGACGTTCAGTTGGCAGTCAAATTTTCAGTGCAACTCAGAAAGTAGCCTCAAATAAAGTATAGCGTCAATGGTAGACCTGCCCGGAGTAAAACCAGATTGCTGTGGTCTACGGGTCGCCAGCAGAAGGGGTTGGATGCATGCCCGCCAGGAGAAGGTGGGCGGATACCTTTTCAGGGACTGATAGCAGGGTAATAGACTGGTAGCTGCTACAGGCTGCTTTCCCTTTATACAGGAGGGTGATGATGTCATCCAGCCATTCAGCAGGGAGGTGGCCCGTTCTTCAGACCTGCAGAGCTTATGTAGTGCAGCGCTCACATGACTCAGTGCGCATTTCAGTAGTAGTTCAGAGGGTATGCTCTCTGGACCTGCAGCACGACCGTTACGTAGCTTCTTGACGGCAGAAATGATCTCATCCAGGGTTGGCTCGTCCACGCTGATATCGGTGTTGAACTGTTTCATGGTAGATCCAGATCCGAGTCCTCCCGACCGGAATTCAGAGGGGAAATTGAGCACGCTGTAACGGTTGTCAGTGACTAAGATAAACTTAGGCCTAGAGCTAAGGCTTGGCTATAATCTAGAATCACACTGAATCCGTAAGACAGTAAGGTTAAGAGTCCGTTTATTATATTTGATATATTATATTTGACAGCAACTGTATCTTGGTTCTATTGATTACTATGCTATAACATGGTTGAGCACACTGTACGCCTATTGGCGAGGAGGCGTGGCCTCTATAATGTCAGTTAAGTAGCCACGTCACACACGCTGCAGGGTTTCATCGATAGATGTACATGGCGAGCCGCTCATTTTGCTCACTGCTTGGTGTGACATCTGCGACTAGTTGATTCCGGCAATGGTTCTGATGGCTTTAAATACGGATCTCACCCGGTTGTGGAAGAAATCATCTGCTGCTTCATCTGCCACTTTAGAGAGGAAGTTAATCTTGTCGGTCTTTGCCTTGGCTTTGAAGATACCAGATAGCCTTTTCCTTTTGCAGTGGTCGTTTCTTATTTTGGCTGCGGATTTTAGTTCAAGTATTTTGATGGTATCGTATCGTAAGCCATCGTTGACTGATGCTCTTCCGTGGTCCGATGGCATGGTATTGGCCGCTCGAAAGGCGGACCAGCTTGATTCAACGTCTTCCGGGATCTCGGATAGGATGCTAAATTTGTTGGCAAGGGATAACGGTATCGACTTTGAAGTGCTGGGTCTTCAGACAGGCGTGCGATACCGTATTTCCGTGGCGGGTTTCTGTATTTATTCTGCCTGATGAGCCTGACTGCGAGTTCACTGCTCGCTGAACATTCCAGGCTACGGTAGACTCGATAGGATTTGAAGAGGCCTTTGTTCACTTTTTGGGTGATCACGTGGTCTACCTCCTTCCTGGTAATGCCATCATACGACAGCTAAGTCCATCGGTGGATGTACCAGCGACGAAACCATGATTCTGTAACGGTCAGACCGAGTGACAAAAGGCGTTCAGTGTTATAATTTTGTATTCCGGAGCCAAAGGGGCCGACTATGCTTCACTGTCAGTCGGGAGGGGGGCGGTGACAGCATTCAGGTCACCTAGAATTACAAGGTTGTCATGCGGCGGGACTGTTGCTGTGGTTGCAGATATTTTAGCAAATCTTTGGTGTCGTCGTCTGCGACCTCCGTCGAAGCGTAGGCTACGACCATGTTTATGAGAAAATCTCGATTGTAGGAGACGGTTCGAGATGGACGACCAGGACTGTAGGCCATTGTCGATTGACAAGGTCGGGACTGACGACTAAGGCCACACCATGTTGCCGGTGTGTGCCCCCAAGAGTGTAGGAGGAGTGAGCCCCGCACTTGATAGCTGCCAGGTCCTGGTATGCGAGCTTCTGAGATTCCTGCTAAGTCGAATCTTGGGCCGCTGTAACTCGTCGCAGAGTTGTGGTATCCAATGCCAGAAAGAGTCATAACATTCCAGGAAGCTAAGCGTATCCCGATGCGGAAGTCTGGTGGGGAATCCTCTCTCTTAACCGCATCGGATAGTCATCGTTTCCATATAGGAGCTTTGGTTGGCGTTCGTCATAAAAGAGAGAGGGGTCAATAGAGTCAGAGTGCATACTGGTGCGTAGGTTATATGCCATGGTGGTGGTGAGCGATGGTGATGATCCTGAATACTTTGTCCTCTTGAGTCGGGGAGAACGGAGCGCAGTTGGAGAGCCTTTATATCAGTTGCGCCTCTTAATTTCCCTGGCGGAGCAGTTGCACAATATAACTAGTTGTACTTCAAACCGCTAATCTTATCGCTGCTGCACAATAAGATAGAGTCCGATCGTCTGCCTCTCCATCGCCGTTGTTCTGGTCTCGTGGATACTCCGCCGATGAAGCCATTGTCCTCCGGCTACGCCAAGGATAGGGGTCTGCGTTATACCCCGCAGTACTGGGTCCCTGGCAGAACTTAGCTACTATCATGCAGTACCCAACTCCGCGACGTGGACGCGCCTGCCAAGAGTTAACTGTGTTACAGTTACAGACTTAGTTACTTAGTTAGTAGTAACATATTTTCGTCCCCTACCTACCACAGGCCGAATTAATTGTCCTGTATGAAGCCAGAACAAAAGAATGTACGCTTCGATTCACATAATTAAACATTTTAAAAGAAAAATAACAGACCAACATGAATCATTGTGACAATCAATGACAATTAATTTCGATATAAAAGACTATAACAAATCCATAATAGACTATAACAAACCCATAATAATAATAATAATTATTATTATTATTATTATTATTATTATTATTATTATTATTATTATTATTGTTGTTGTTGTTGTTGTCGTCGTCGTCGTTGTAGAAGAAATAGCAAAGTTTGCTTTATGTAGGCCTAGACATATTTAGGCAGACTTTCGAACAGCTTATACAACGGGAAAGAATTACATATACTCTTTGGCAACTATTGCCACTTGTGATTATACAGTCAATGCAATCATTTTGAAGCAATTTGATGCAAGCTCTTGTGCAACCTCCAATGTCAAATTTCTTCTATATGAAAACAAAGAAAGAAGTACATAGGCTAATTAAATCAAGTATATAATAAATGTTCTCTTAATTTAACACGCTACATGAAATTAATGTATTAATCAGACCACATGTAAAAACTGTCCTTTGCAAGACTTCCTAGAGCAGCGGTTCTCAACCTGTGGGTCGCGACCTCGACGGGGGTCGGATGCAATAAATTGTAAAAAATTTTCCCATTAGTAGTTAGTTGTTTACTATAACTGCCATTTGAGGATAGGCATTGTAGACAATTGAATCAGAATGATTTTAAACATTTTAATTGTTTTAGCATTATTATTTTTAAAAGTTTACATTATGAGCGAAAGCGATTTTACGGTTGGAAGTCGCCACATCAGGGGGAATTGAATTGAAGGGGTCGCGGTACTATAAAGGTTGAGAACCGATGTCCTAGAGCCTTGTCCAATAAATCGATAAACTACAAACATCATTAAATTTGATGAGCTGTCTTATTTGGAGTCCATACAAACCCCGGCTTTTAGCTTTTCATCACTCCAGGAAATTTACATAACATTTAAGCAAAACACGGACCTTCTTTGCCATAGGCCTACTGGTTGAATTTACCAATAGGACCTGTAGCCATTGCGCGCAAAACACACTTCAGACTCCTTTTGGAGCGATAAATGAAAAGGCACATATACTGTAGATAAACCCATTTCTCTGAGAAGGTCGCTTTACATTATACAGAACACCAGTCCATAGTGCCGAAGAGAAGAATGACAGCACATTCTTTTTCTGTTGCGATAAAAGGTATTGGTTTCAGCAAATTTAAAGGGTTAGGCTTCTTATGAGGTTACTTAATTCATGTTGGTCGAACGCAAAAGAAATGGCGAAGAAACTTAAAACGTCACAATCATCTTAACTGCTAATATCTTCAGTGCTGCCAGACAATTGTGACTCTTTTTGGTCTGCGAGGTGGCTGAAAGATGGAACCTGGTCTGGGTGCGAATGGGTTCGTCTTATTGACTCTAGGTCTCTAGGTCCAGATATGTCCACTTAGATCGATTTTCCCAATTGGACCCTTTGATGTTAACAAGACAAAAATAACAGTCATCATTGGTTCTCTAGACTACTAAGCACGCCAAATCTTATTATTATTATTATTATTATTATTATTATTATTATTATTATTATTATTATTATTATTATTATTATTATTATTATTAATAATATTATTAATTATTGTTATTGTTTTCATGAAAGATCTGCTATTCGGACTTGACAGCAGAAGTCTTGCTGTCCTTCGTGTCCTGATAGCCCTTTGCTTTCTTAGGCGCTGCTGCCTGTCTCTTTGTGACAGCTTTCTTTGATGTCTTGAAGTCGACCTTCATCAAATCGTCATGCTGGAATACCGTCATGTCACCGTTGTTAGGATTGTAATGCGCAGCACAATTGTTAATGGGAACGTCCATTAGGAAGGCCAAACCGGCACGGAGACCGTCTTCTTTTATCAGCTTTCGGGTGATGCCTTCCAGAGTCTCGCAGAGATCAATCTGTAATCTGTAATCGTCTGGTTACCTACATGAACCAGAATGGACTAATGCCTAAGAACCAGTCCGCCTACCGTCGTGGACACTCGACAGAAACGGCCGTTCTGCGGATAGTCAATGACTTGATCGAATCAGTGGCCAGCGGCCGGATGGCTCTCATCTGCCTCCTCGACCTTTCGGCCGCCTTCGACACCGTCGACCACGGGATCCTTGTCGAACGACTGGAGCGTTCCTATGGACTTAAGGGGCGGCCCTTGCGTGGATACGTAACTTCCTGGCTGACAGATCTCAGGCTGTCAGTTGGATGGGGTCGACGTCGGCTCCTGGCCGCGTCGATTGCGGTGTTCCGCAAGGCTCGGTCCTCGGACCGCTACTATTTGTCCTGTACACTGCCGACATTAGCAGGATCATTGAATCATTCGGATTTTCAATGCACGCCTACGCTGACGACGTACAGGCCTATTCATCCTGCCAACCGTCCGACGCCGGTAATCTTCAAACTCGGGCCGAGGCCTGCATTGTGGCTGTTCGGGCCTGGACTGATCGGAACCGACTATCACTGAATCCGGCCAAGACCGAGTTCCTGTGGCTGACCACACCGCGCAGGCAGCACCTCATCCACCGTCCCAATTCCACGTCGACGGTGCGGTCGTCGCCCCCAGTAGACAACTGCGTCTACTTGGGGTTCTTCTCGATGAGACACTTACGTTCGGCGGACATTTGGACAACACCATCCGGTCCTGTTACCATCATCTGCGCCGGATAAGAGAGGTCCGTCGCTACTTGCCTACTTCGGCAGCGATAGACTTGGTTCGCGCACTAGTCATCTCTCGGGTGGATTATTGTAACAGTGTGCTGTTTGGACTACCGGTCGGTCAACTTAATCGATTGCAGTCGGTCCTGAATGTCTCGGCCCGCCTGGTGTTCGGTGCTAGATGGAGCGGCCATGTAACGCCATTCCTTAGAGATCGGTTGCACTGGTTGCGGGTCCCTGAGCGTGTGGAGTTCAAGCGCCACTGGCTCACGTTCCGTGCGCTGAATGACCCCCACTGTCCTGCGTGTCTGTCGGAACTAATCCGCCGATCGACGACAGTACCACGTCGCTCCCTTCTCCGTTCCGGCGCCAGCAATCATCTCGTCGTCCCCCCTCCGCTCAAGACAGCGGGGCTAGGAGACCGGTCCTTTCGTCGTGGAAACCCGGCGTCGTGGAACCTGCTCCCGATGGCTGTGACAACCGAGACCTCTCCGGATCGGTTCCTACAACATCTCAAGACGCATTTGTTTAATGTTTCGTTCCCTGTACAGCGCCTTTGACTTTAGTTACTTAGCTATGTTACTGCGCTTAAGAAATTGTCAAGATTAATAATAATAATAATAATAATAATAATAATAATAATAATAATAATAATAATAATAATAATAATAATAATAATAATAATAATAATCAGCTTCGGTCCTGGATTAAAAATCGTCTGCATGTACTTTCTCGTCTGTCTGTGAACCTCTGCAGCTATCCTGACCTCCTTGTACGTGTCGTTCTGAACTCGATCGCGAGCTCTAGCCTCTTCCGACGTGAATATATCTTTAGCCATGTTGCTGCCGGCGCCGACGTCATGATCCTGTATTGCTCCAACCGGATCTCCATCAGGCAACAGGTCGATAAATGGTATGGACGGTGGAACAGTTTGCTCTGGTTTTCCCGCTCTAGGCGTTTTCTCCCGATTCATTTTCTTCTTGATGTTTTCTCCAAAGCGAGACTTTTCGTCTTCTTCATCTTCAGTCCATTCCTCAGTAGCTTCAGATTTTTCAGGTGGAGATTCATTCTCTGTCTCCTTCGGCATTTCTGGCTCATTTACCCCAGCTATGTCGTTTTCATTCTCGTAGAGAACTTGCTCTGCTTTGGGGGCGTTCTTGCTTTTGTATTCCTCCTGCTTTTTCTTCTTCTGTCGAGCGGTTTTGTCGTCGACGATGAACAGTTCGTTCGTCTCCTCATTCAACTCTTCGATTTCGACGTTCGTCTCGACGTCGTTCATAATCTTGAATGAATGCAGCTCTGGCAGGTTTTTGGTTTTCGATGAAAAGGTTCCTTTAAAAGCTACGTTATTGAATCGCTGTGTGCAGGCTGAGAGACGCTGGAATAGTTAGAATGACTCTCTCGGATCTCCTGTAACGCATGCAATTCGGCGACCAATTTCGGCGATGAACTCGCTGCCTTCTGCGTTGAGTGGTCCCATAGTTTAAAATGCAATCGGAATAAATTTGTATGAGACGGGAAGGCCGGAGTATTTGTGATGCTTGCGTGATGCTGCATTTTCCGCTGCGGCCCCGAGTGAGTTTGAGGTAAGATGCAAGTAGGATTTGGCACAGGTGTGGACAGATGTGACGTCCCATGCCACATATTTGCCACTGGCCCAAGGAATGAGAGTGGCTCCATCTGGTCTCTTTCCATCGGATCGAAAGAGACCCAGCGGTTCTTTCGTGCTCGGGACACCGGTTTTTTGAAGAGCCTGCCAAATGATGTCGTTCAGTGTGCAATGTCTGATAGAACGGCCGGCGGACAGTCTGCAGACAAAGCCGTGTTGTCCGCGTGGATCGACGATTTCTCCGCACTGACATTTATGTGGCGCACAGATATTAAGACCTATTCGGAGACCAACCGCCACTCTAATAGCTTCGTTGTCCAGAAATAGGCCGCAGGAAGCTAATGGTAAGGCGTGCAGCCAATCTCCCGCATGTGGGGCAGCGACTGCGGTAAGCCTGGCTCGGTTGAAAGGATCAGTGTAGCTGTCCCAGATTTGTTTGCGTGCTTGTTCTATTGCGGGTCCTTCCCACACTTTTTGTGATGTTGGTAGAGATTCGATAATTGAGGAGGGTGCTTTGATTTTGATGATCAGCTGCGATACGAGAGGATCCTGCGTGTCTAATGGCCCGAGGATGGCCGACTTCGTACGTTCAGTTGACGCGGCTGAAGCTAGGTAAGCATAAGGAGCCAGCGTCGACACCGCACGAAATCCAAGTCCACCCTCGCGGATTGGTAGAGTTGCCTGGAGCCACTGCGTATCATCCAAGTCTCCATTCAAGATATTCTGAATACCGGTGCGCATGATTTTATCAATAACTTCGAGAAGCGGGTGTTCGCTGCACGGAGAGCATCTTAAAAGGTGGGTAAGTTTAGGTGCTCCAAACGATGATCTGAGGAGAATAATCGCATGTTGTGTAGAAGACAACAGAGACGCTTAATTGCATCCTCGAGTGTAGCGCATTGTTTTCTGAGCGATTCATCAAGTGCCGATCCTTTGAAAAGTGGTGCACCGAGTAATTCCAAAGAGCCAAACTCGACGCGTCTGAAATCGTTGAAAGCGTCGCTGACAACAGAAGATTCACCATAGATTTCGCATTTGCGTCGGTTGAGGCTGATCCCCAAGCTAGTCTCGAGTTCGATGATCTTACTAAGATCGTTCATTACTGCTTTCTGTGACCCTCCGAGCGTCAAATCGTTTAGATATCCAATCTTCAGCTGTGACTGGAGGGAACGTAGAGTTGGCTGCAGAGGAAGACAGAAAAGCAGTGGTCCTAGTGGGTATCCCTGCTGAGGCCCCATTTCTGACCTTATTGAAAACGGACCAAATTGGAGAATTGAAGGGTAAGCGTAGCTTTGGTGTATGAAGGGGTAAAGCTCAGGAACATGTCCGTAGACCGATCTCAGCATCACGTCCCGTCTAACGCTGTTGAAGGCGTTGGCGAAATCCAGTTTAACAAATAACTGGTCATGACGCATATTCGTAATGAAGGTGCGAGCGGCGTGAACTGCAGCCTCGCATCCACCTGGGCATCCCACTCCGATCTGAATTGGGACAAGGTCTGGAGCCAGCTTGCTAACTGCATATCGGTTGGCGCATTTCGCAACCAGACGACGCCAGATGTATCCGATAGCAATGGGTCTTAGACCGCCAGATTTCTTAGATAATGCTATCAGGTTGCCTCCAAAAAGAATAGGTATTACCTGTTAAGGGCATTTTCCGGACAAGATGACGTTGGTGAAATCGGTTAGGGCCCTCAACAGTTCCGCCGCCGACTCTTTGTTTTTCACCAGTTCGACCAGATGTTGAGGTCGGAAGCCATCCGGTCCACCTGCAGAGCCTTTAGGAAAAGAGTTGATTGCCTGTTCAACGTCATGAACAGTGACTTTTAGGCAGGTGGTAATTGCGGTCGGAGTCGGTAGGCGCCTCATTTCTTCTTGGTATGTATTCGAAGGGTGTTTTTCCAGTAATGCGGCGAAAGAGTCTGCACTCGATTCGATCGGGTGATCGTTGTCGCAGAGAATGCGAGTGGCGGCGCGAATATTTCCGTCCTCCAGTTTGGCAGTAACCGCAGCGATTAGCCTTTCATCGGGAGATTTCGGTTTAGGCTTAAAGCAATGATGCTTTGTAAGTTTCGCGGTGTCGATTTCCTGTATGATCGAGCTTTGGTTCAATCGACTTTTAATGATCTGAGACAACTTACGGTTGCGTCCCGCACGGCTCGGCTGACGAAGGAAAGTTGTCGCGAATCCTAAAAGAGCCCGCCAAAGTTCTTGATTTTCAGGATGTGCAGAAATTGATCCAAGGAAATCCGTCAATTTACTCGAACACGCGAAAAGGGCTGATTTGGGAATGTGCTTAATAACGCGGACATTTGGGTCCGGATGATTCGGAGAGTTGGATATTGTGCTGGATTCAGGAATGGTCAGTTGATTTCGACGATCAGTGATCTGATAAACTTGGGAAGGGTCAACTGCAGCTATGAGCGGAGGAAGGTGAGATCCTGGGCAGCGATTGTTACGAGGGCCGTGTTCGTGGACGGTTCCATCTCGGATGTGCAATTGTCTTTGTACAAAGCAATGACTGCATACACCGCTCGCTTTTCGCGTCGTTCGAGGAAGATCGTTGTTTTCAATAATAACGGACTCCATGATAGCGTCACAGATGACGGTTAAATTACCAGTATTCAGGACAAGGGGACAAGGGAGATGAGAGAGGTAGTACCTTTCCCTGATCCTACAGATCAGGACTGGTCCTCATCACTCCCAGGGTCAAGTGATGCGCAATACATAGCCTCTCCTTGTGCCAAGACCGTCTGTGCGTGATGAAGAATCACACCCTACTAGAGGTGTCCCTGTTACGCAGAACACAGCGGATCTAGACTGGGAAGTCGAAAAAACATCCCTGGCAGTGGCAGACAGCGCTTGCCAGTACTATCCTGAGGCTATATGCGAATGACGCAGACAAGGCTCAGAATAGAATATTCACGGGCAAGGATGGAGCATCTATCTAGTCTGGCCGTGAAACTGCAACAGAGCCACAAGATGTGGACCATCTTGTCAGATGAGTGTCGATGCTCTGACAATCAAGGATAAACACGACTGTTATATGATGCCAAGACTTACAGAAAACACATGCCGGCTCGGACGTCGCCCGGACAAACAAGGTCCGCGTCCCCAACTGAGCAATCGGGGTTGGGTCGAAAAGTTGGCTACTGAAAGGCTTAAGCCAACATCAGATATACTTTCAATAGGTACATGGAATGTACGCACATTATGGGCACCCGGCAAACTGGAGCTACTGAAAACAGAGATACAAAGATACAGATGTGACATTTTAGGATTAGCAGAGATGAGATGGACAAAATCTGGAGAGATAGGCGGTGGAGAGGTGATATGGTCTGGAAATGAAAAGAAACATGAGGCAGGGGTGGGATTTCTTCTCAGCAAAAGAGCAAGACAGGCCCTGATAGGATACAAACCTGTGAATTCAAGAATCATAGTTGCAAGATTTGAAGCAAGACCATTCAACATATCCATAGTTCAGGTCTATGCACCAACAGCAGAAAGCTCAGAGGAGGAAATAGATCTCTTTTATGCAGATTTGATAGCAACCATAAAGGAGATACCAAAGAGAGATGTAATGATCATTGGTGGAGACTGGAATGCAAAAATTGGCACAGATAGATCTGGATGGGAAAGGGTGATGGGAAAATATGGAATCGGTGATAGAAATGAAAGAGGGGAAAAATTACTGGAGTTCTCTCTACAACACGAGATGGTCATTTGCAACACCAAGTTCCAACAGAAGAACTGCAGAAAGTGGACATGGAGATCTGGAGATGGGAGGACTAAGAACATGATAGACATGATCCTAATGCCCAGAAGATGGATCACTGCAGTCCAGTTGTGCAGGTCTTTCCAAGGTGCAGATATTGATTCGGATCACAGCCTCGTGCTTGCGAACATCAAAATGAAACTGAAAATACGAATAAGAAGACCATTCCAAACATCAAGAGACATCAGTAAGTTGGGAGAAAAGGATTTTGAGCAATCTTACCAAGAAAGACTAGAATTTAAGATCAGAAATGCGCCATGGAGCCAGATGGAAGAGCAAGATATTGATAAGAGAGCTGACGGGATAGCAGGAGTGATACGAGAAGCTTTTGAAGAAACAGTACCAGAAAAGGAGAAAATCAATAAGAAATGGATTACAGAAGCAACCCTCAAGCTTGTGGTTGAGAAGAGGGCCCTAAAAAGTTAGACGTGATTTATCTGATGCAGCTGAAAAAGAGTATAGATTAAAATGTAATGAAGTTAAGAAGGCTGCAAGAAAAGACAAAAATAATTGGCTTGAAGACCAGTGCAAGATTATCCAAAAGTACCATGGTGAGTTTAAAACAAGAGAAGCATACAAGCTAACCCGGGACATAAATAGAAAATGGAATCCAAAACAAATGGCCATCAAAGACAAAGATGACAAATTGCTAATGGAAAAAGAAGAAGTCATGCAAAGATGGACAGACTATTGCAGTGAACTATACAAGGCGCAGGCAGACCCGGCAGTACAGAAGGAACTTGTAGAAGAATTACAGAAAATATCACCGCCCTGCTTCGACTGTGACAGAGACAACAACATCCTGAAAGAAGAAGTAGAAATGGCGATCAGAAAACTTAAGAATAATAAGAGTCCTGGAAATGACATGATTACAGGAGAGATGATCAAATGTGGTGGCGAAATAATTATAAACGAACTGCACAAACTATGTAACATGATATGGAAGGTAGGTAGGATGCCAGCTGAATGGACAAAATCAATACTGATACTAATACACAAGAAAGGAAGCATGATGGAATGCAAGAACTATCGAACGATAGCATTGCTAAGCCACCTTGGAAAAGTACTAATGATCATTCTGAACGAAAGACTTAAAACCCACATGGAAGAATACTTGGCTGATGAGCAAGCAGGGTTTAGAATAGACCGAAGTACAACACAACAGATACTAGCATTGAAATTACTGGCTGAAAAAGCACGAAGGAAAAACAAGAAAGTCTACAACTGTTTCATCGATTTCCAAAAGGCATTTGACACCATAGATCAAACAATAACCTGGGCTGTACTCGAGTCATATGGGTGGACCAAAATTTGGTTAGACTGTTAAAAGACATCAGCAATAACTCAAGATCAGCAGTGCGAATCTGCGGAGAACTTGGAGAATGGTTTAAAACAAGCAGAGGGACAAGACAAGGAGATAACATATCACCTATGGTTTTCATCACAGACCTGGAAAGAGCAATGGACAAAGTCAAAGAACATGTAAAAGGCATAACAGTTCAGGGACTTTCATTTAACAACCTTAGGTTTGCTGATGATATTGACATCCTAGAGGGAAATGAAGATGATCTGGAAAACACGGTACAGATACTGAGCAATGAAGCTGAGCGCTATGGACTGTCGATAAACATTGAGAAGACAAAGACAATGGTGTTTGGCGACAAAGAGATCAAAAGAAAAATTAAAGTAAATGGAATAGAAGTAGAGAACGTAGAAAACTTCACCTATCTTGGAAGCAATATGACACATGACTTAGACTGCAGACAAGAGGTCACAAGAAGAGCAGCAAGAGCTCTAGATCAACTGATGGCAATGGATAAGATCTGGAAAAGCAAATCAATAAGCACTGAAACAAAAAGAAAATACTGAAACCTGTATCTTCAGCAGCTTTTTATATGGATGCGAAACATGGACCATCACCAAAGACCTGGAAAGAAAAATACTAGCCTTTGAAAGAAAATGTTATAGAAAAATACTACGAATCGGATGGGTCGAAAAATCACAAATGAAGAACTATACAGGAGAATTCAGTCCAAACAAACCATGCTGGAAAGAGTAAAACAAAGGAAACTCCAACTTTTCGGACACATATGCAGAATGAAAGAGGACAGAAAGATCAAAGCTCTAATGTTTGGAATAATGGAGGGTGCCAATAAGAGAGGGAGACCACACAAGGAATGGTGTGATGATATTGAAGAATGGTGTGGAAGCAGTTTACAGGATCTTAGTCACAGAGCAACGGACAGGAAAGAATGGCAGAAAACTGTGGAGATGGCATTATACACCAACGGGCGATGAGCCCACGGTTAATGATGATGATGATGATGATTCAGGACAAGCGTTAAATTTAATAATTCAAAACATACGACCTCTCAGTGCTAGTCCCCTTTCAACTGCAGAAACAGACGCAAGCGCAGTGTTCCTCGAATGGCGAAATTAATCTTCGAGATCACTGAATCCAGGGCCACCGAACAACATGAATTATACTTCATAACTAAGAAAAGAACTGTTTTAAACGCCAATTTAAACAGAGCCCTGTGTCCTGTGACCGAACAGCTTCTCGTCATGACGTCATTATTATTATTATTATTATTATTATTATTATTATTATTATTATTATTATTATTATTATTATTATTATTATTATTATTATTATTATTATAAACGTCTGTTCCTTTCGCGTCATTATTATTATAATTATGTCTTGAAAGTTCCTCGGAAGGCGGCAGCGTTAAATCTCTGGAGTGTCACTGATATTCGCTGTAGCAGAAAGGATGTTTCTCTTTCGTCTCCGGATTGACGCTTAAGAAGACCGCCGACTTCCTTTAGGAAGCGGAGACCTTCTTCGTTGATTGGCCCCATCGTCTCCAGAGCCAGAGGGATGAAATGGTACTGCCCAGACAGTTGAAGGTATTTGGCCGTTTTCCTTTCGGCTGCACGTTCAGCTGCAGCACCTGCAGTTGATGCTGTCTGATGACAGTAGGAAGCGGCGAAAGTGTCTGCGACCGTAACGTCCCAGATAACGCATTTTCCTGTCCTCCATGGGATGAGAGTGCAGCCATCCGGTCGTTTTCCGTCGGATCTTGAAAGACCTGAAGGTTCCTTTGACGACAGGAAACCGGTTTTTTATCAGCGAACGACATAAGATATCGTTCAGGGCGGCGTGGCGGGCGATTCGACCAGGTCCTAGCCGACAGGAGAGACCATGGTGCCCATCTTGTTCGACTAGAGTACCGCAGGGACAGCTGTGCGGCATGCACAGTGTCGTTCCGAGTCGTAGACCAGCTGCTACACGCACTGATTCGTTGTCAAGTCTGAGGCCACAGTTGCTGATAGGCAGTGCAAAGAGCCAGTCACCTGAGTGTTGTGATGTCACTGCGTTCAATCTAGCTCTGTCGATGTGACTTGTCTGGCTTGAGAACAAGCTGGAGAATTCTTTCTCGATCAGTGGATTGTCCCATTGTGATTGCTGATGTTGCTTCTCTATGTTCGGCGTTTGCAGGCTGGTGATACTGCACCATTCTGCGGTTGCCGATGACAGACGTTCGTCTTCCGACAGTGGAGTACCTTGAAGGATGGCGGACTGTAGTGACGCTGTGCCGGTGGCGGAAGCCAGAAAGGCAGGAAGTGCCAGCGGTGACACGCGTCGAATTCCGAATCCTCCATGTCTGATTGGAAGAGAAGCCTGAATCCACTGAGAATCCGATAATGAAATGTTCAACACGGATGATAGGCATTCACGAAGCATGTTGTCAAACTTTTCAAGCAACGGATGTTGCATACACGGTGTCGCTCTTAGAGTGAAGAGCATTCGCTGAAAACCAAGCGAACAACGGAGGATGATAAGCGCCTCCTGGCTGTCCAATAGCGGCATACGTGAAAATCCTACTGAAAGTTTTGAGATGATTGACTCCAAAGCATTTGTCAGGGCAGCACCTGTTGATAATGGTGCTCCTAACAAGCATGCGTCATCCGGATTGGTAAGAGTGAATAGATTCAAGGGATGTGTAGTTGTCGATTTCGAGATAATTTCGCATTTGCTGGTGTTCAAACTTAGGCCGATTGTATTTGCCTCATCCTTTAGAATTTCTACATCCTTTGCCACCACAGTGCTTGCTCCTCCAAGGCTTACGTCATCCAGATATCCAATCACTAATGGAGATTTCAGACGCATTAGCAGTTGTTGTAGTGGCAAACAGAACAAAAGGGGGCCCAGTGGGTCACCTTGCTGCGCACCTCTTTGGGAAGTGATTGAGAATTCTCCAAATTTTAGAATTGACGGCTTGCTATAGGCCAGGTGGCAATAAGGGTAAATGTCCGGAATGTGTGAGCATACGGCTGAGAGCATAGCTGCTCGGCTTAAGCTGTTGAAGGCGTTGCTAAAATCCAGTTTTACTAGCACTTCGTCATCGTGCATCTGTTCGACGAACCGCCTCGCTGAGTGCACAGCAGCTTCGCAACCTCCAGGAATGCCAACACCGAGTTGCTTTGGCGCGAAGAAGTTGCAGAGCTGGCAAATGGCTTATGTGTTGGCACATTTCGAAGCAAGCCGTCGCCAATAGTACCCGATGGCTATTGGCCGGAGACCTCCTGTCTTTTTCTGGAGTGCCATCAGTGTTCCTCCAAATAGCACAGGAGACACCGGTTCTGGGCAGATGCCTCTTAAAAGGAGATTGATGAAGGAAGTCAAGGATGAAAGCAACATATTGCCAGCTTCTTTGCATTTTATAAGCGACAGAATGTGTTGCGGACGAATACCGTCAGGCCCTCCGGCTGATCCTGGCGGAAAAGAGCGGATGGCCTTCAGCACATCATTCGGTGATGCCTGGAAGACAGTCGAAGGGAGTTGCTGTGAAGGCATTGATTCACTTGCCTCTGGCTCTGGATGTTTTGTTAGCAGCTCTCTCAGTCTATCTCTGTTTGGCAGAACTGGTACATCCTCCGAACAAAGAATTCTTACAGCAGCACGAATATTGCCTTCTTCCAACTTTGCAGACACGGCAGCTGCAGTTTTTTCATCCCTTGAAAAGTCTCTTCGAGAAGTGTCAAAATGACCTGAAGATTTTACCGTGGTGAGCATGAAATCATTGGAAAACGAAGTTTCTGAGAATACGGTAACATTTTTCTTAATTCGAGTTGACAGAAGCTGTCTTTTACCGCCTCTCTTAGGTACGGAGAGGATGTATTCGCCAAAATGTAAAAGTTTCGACCACAGATTGCAGTTGTCTGGGTGGGCCACGATGTCATCTAAAAGCTTGCTTAATGCCTCACTCACAGAAGGACGTGCGCTTGCTGGTATGTGCCTCAAGAGTCGACCTGAAACGCACGGATGTGACAGCAGAGTGCTGTCAGTCGAGCTTTCGGCGTTGTCTACTTTCTGATCAGCGATCTCATCTGAATCTGGTCGGTTGGAAAGTTCCGCGTTCTTACGTTGATCGACGGAGGAATGTAAGATGGACGCTGGCTCTCTGTGTGACCCTGGGCAAGGGCTGTTGCGCGGACCATGTCTATGAATTAGACCATCACGGTTGTGTAGTTGCCTAACTTGGTGACACACACTGCAAATGCCCTTCGCTTTTTGTAACGTCTGCGAAGTTGGCCACGGTTGGTCCGAAGGCAAAGACATTTAGCGACGGGAGACGTCTAACTGGAGACGACGACGACGACGACGTCCACAGAATGTTTACGAATTGCGGCCATTTTTAACGGTGAAGTTAGGCAAAGATTTCACGCTAAATTTACGAAATCCCGACCGAAAATTACGACAGTGTACTGGTAGGCAGGTGCGACAAACGAAAATCTCCGATAGTATACGTTTACTGAATGAGAATAAAGGTCGCAATTCGAAATAAATAGATAAAAATCCACGACTCAACGGAATATCAACTGCCACGCTGCAGCGCCACGCTGCAGCGCCACCTACCGAATCATTATTATTATTATTATTATTATTATTATTATTATTATTATTATTATTATTATTATTATTATTATTATTATTATTATTATTATTATTATTATTATTATTATTATTATTATTATGCACTTCTATAGCACCAGTTCTAATATCTAGCGGGATCAATTGATGGTACTTCAAATCCATCAGCAAAAGGTCATTCCAGAGAACATTCAGAGAGAAAGAGCAAGACCGGCTATGGAAGAAAAGCTAATCGAGAGATATGTGTTTTTAGTCTTGATCTAAAGATACTCAATGAATTGAAAGATCTGACAACCAGAGGGAGAGAGTTCCAGATTTTTGGCCCAGAAAAGTGAAAATGCTCTCTTAGCAATGTCAAAATTTGTTTTAGGTACATTTAGCAATGAATCAGCAAACCTTGTAGAAGACGATGTTTCAGGTGATTCAGCATAGATTTTAAATATTGAGGTTGGCCAGATTGCAGTGTTTTCAAAACCATGAGACCAGTTTTGATTCAACCAGCAGCCAGTGTAACCTTTGAAGAACAGGCTTAATGTGATCATGCTTACGAGTTTTTGTAATGACTAGGACAATAAAATTCTGAATCCTTTGAAGCTTTTGCATATATCTGGTCATACCATTGTAAAGGGAATTTCAGTAATCAAGTCTACTGCTGACATGGGCGTTAGCAAGAGGAACGAGAGCGGATTTTGGCACAATATCGGAGCCGGAGTCCTTCGCACACGAGCTGAGACCTGCATTGCAGCAGTTAAGGCATGGACGGACCAAAATAGACTATCTTTGAACCCGTCTAAAACCGAATTCCTCTGGCTTACCACTCCACGGAAACGTCACCTCATTGATCGCTCCGACTTCGTTGTGGAGGGAGTCGTCATAGCACCTAGTAGACAGTTGCGCCTACTGGGTGTACTCCTGGACGAGTCGCTTACGTTTGAAGAACATCTGAATAACATCATCCGATCGAGCTATTACTACTTGCGTCGGATCAGACAAGTTCGTCGCTATCTGCCTACCTCGGCTGCGACGGACCTCGTCCGGGCACTAGTGGTCGCTCGAGTCGACTACTGTAATAGTGTGCTATACGGCGTCCCACACAGTCAACTCAATCGACTTCAGGCGGTGCTGAACGTCTCGGCCCGCCTCATCTATCGCTCCAGATGGGAAGCACATATCACTCCACTCCTGAAGGACCGATTGCATTGGTTAAGGATCCGCGAGCGGGTAGCGTTCAAGCGACATTGGCTGACGTACCTCGCCCTAAACGACCCTCATTGCCCGACATATCTCTCCGAGCTGATCGTGAGAACTACAGCGATCGAACGTCGTTCCATACTTCGATCCGGACACAATGCTCAACTGGTTGTCCCTCCTCCCCTTCGGACAGCGGGTCTCGGAGACAGATCCTTCCGGCGTGGCAACCCTGCTTCGTGGAACTTGCTCCCGAAGACAGTGACAACTGAGTCACTGCCTGAGCGGTTCCGGAAGCAGTTGAAGACGCACCTGTTTAACAGCTCGTTTTTCTAAAGCGCTCTTGACTTTGCCTTGATGACATGTTTACTGCGCTTAAAAAATTGTCTTGCATAATAATAATAATAATAATAATAATAATAATAATAATAATAATAATAATAATAATAATAATAATAATAATAATAATAATAATAATAATAATAATAATAATAATAATAATAATAAATAATCACGAATTCGTCGAAAGTCTCTGATTTGCAAGTTAGCAGCTCTGCTGACCTTATTTATGTGATCGTTAAAAGACATGCTCTTATCAAATATTACCTCCAGGTTGCGGACAGACTGACTTAGATTGACTGAAATATTGTAAAATTTAAAGGAATTAACGTCTTAAAATATATTTAAATTAAATTATGTACCAAGAAGTAAAAACCCCGTTTTTGAAGGGTTCAGTGCGAGCTTATTATTAAACATCCAAGACTGAACGTTTTCCAGACAAACGGATAGATTTTCTAGTGAACACGGAGGACGTTTGATCATCAAAGGCAATGAATAACTGTGTATCGTCATCGTAGAAATGATAGTCAGCAGAGAACTATGAAAGAAGAGATCAAAATGAAGAGCACCGTTACAGTAAACAGCGTGACTGCGATGTTGAAGGTAGGACGTGAACCACTCTAATGCAGTACCCGATATACCAAACTAATGCTTGAGTCTATGGAAGAGGATTGCATGTTCCAAAAGAAAAACCGCAGACAAGTATAGTAAAACCAGTGCAGTTACCTTGCCGTTATCCATGGCAGACAAGATATAATCATGAACAGCGAACAGTTTCAGTTTAATGACATTTTCTACCTACAGATTGTTTGGGCAATGAAAGATTATGCCATGAAAGATGTACATTTATTCGACTAAGCACAATGTGTTCAACAAGTTTAGATATAAAATAAAAATTTTAGATAGGACTATAGTTATAAAAATCATTTGGATCAAGTGTTGTTTTTTCCAGTAATGGGCGGACGAAAGCGCTAGCATAGGTTGATGGAAAGATACCTGAAGACAGAGATAGGTTGACCAAACGGGTAATTACGCACATAAAAACACTGCTTAAGGATATGAGTTGGAATGCCATCTAGCAGGCACTGCTTATTTGGCAGAGAGAAAATTATAATTATTTGGCGTATCATCGCGTATGTAAGATAGGCTGATGAGAAATTCCAATGCGAAATTCCTATGCGAAATGGATTTAACCTGTTGGTTTAATCAGCACCCTAAATATACTAAGAAGCAAGTCTAACTTCTAAGGTACTAGAAAATAGTTGTTACCTTGCGCTATTGCCGAAAACGGTAAATAGCACCTCATCGGCATTCTATAGGCGCTATGGCAAACGAAATCAGGCATATATGGGTTTAGTTTCTATGATCCAAAATGCTTAAGTTGTAAAGTTTGTACAAGTAACTGAATTGGTAGCGCAGATTTGCAATCATTTAAAAAAGCTATTTTGCAAACGGAAGCAACGCGTTACTAAAGTAGCACACGAAGTTTGAGTTACTAAAAAAGTAATGACATACACTAGCCCGTTACAATAGCAACCCGATGCAAATGTGTGCTATAATGAAATAATTTATATAGAGACCTATTGCTACTGTTGAGACTAATTTTACATAATAATTTCCGTTGTCCATGAAATTTGTCAGTCACGCAGATGTTGAAGGACTTCGTTGCCATAGGCAACCAAACTTTATAATGGGTGTCCTGATTGTCAGATTGGCCCCACTTGACCAAGCGTCCTGATTGGCTGCACGTTGTACGGCACCACTGGCGGCACAGTACCCCGTGTGGCGCCGTATGCCCTACTGAGGACACAGTCCTCTGTGTAATAGAAGAATTGCGAAAATTATACAAACAATAAAAACACGTCAAAACACAAATAAGATCCTCATATGATTTGAGTCTCTTAGCCGTATTAAATATAAGTAAACAAAAATGAAAACGAAGATAGATCGAGACTTTTCGTTAGAATTGACTTGCGTGCGTGCTTGTCAAAATACAATAAAGAATTGACAGTTTGTGCAAAAGATCCTCATTAATAGTAATTATGTGTCAGAGAATTTGACCCCGAAGTAGCTGATTCTGGAAATAAGTAAGCGTATTCAATCTATCTGTAATGTCACAACGTTTATTCAGTGTTTAATTGCAGGGCTATATATATCTATTATATTAGGCTATATATATTATATAATATATATATATATATATATATATATTATATAATATATATATTATGATTGTCCGCATCGTAGCATGTCGTTCAGGGAAAGCGTTGGTGTGTTGGGAATTGTCTGCCAGTTATTTGAGATAAATATTAACTGTAACATTTACTTGTTAAATAATGTGGTCGGCGAGCTAAGCTAGGAACAAAGTAGGGGTCCGCAATCCAAAAAGTTTGGGAACCTTGCTCTTTTGCACAAACTGTCAATTCTTTATTGTATTTTGACAAGCACGCACGCAAGTCAATTTTAACGAAAAGTCTCGATCTATCTTCGTTTTCAGTTTTGTTTACTTATATTTAATATGGCTAAGAGACTAAAATCATATGAAGATCTTATTTGTGTTTTTACGTGTTTTTATTGTTTGTATAATTTTCGCAATTCTTCTATTGCTTCTAGGACTGTGTCTTCAGTAGGGCATACGGCGCCACACGGGGTACTGTGCCGCCAGTGGTGCTGTACAACGTGCAGCCAATCAGGACAATCAACCAATCAGTAAATATTATTAATAATTTTGTGAATATCGTTAACGGAAGAAAAGATTATATTTACAAAATATAGAAACTTGTATAATATTTCAGATGGGATGAACCTTAAGAAAATTTTAATAAATCAAGAAAATAAATTTATTGAAGCTGGTATTATATTAACCACAGTAAATGCTCATCTTCAGCTGATCCTTCGATTTATAGTCTTCGCAGAACGCGCTCATGATTGTTCAGCTTACTCAAAGGAGTCAAGATGGTTCAACAAATCAGTCACAGTAGACTTTTAAAATAATATAGGGTACTTCGGTTAGAAAATAATAATATAAATGGTAAATGGTAGTTATCACGCCATATATTTTAGTGGCAGCGCATGACAATTTTTTAATCGGTTCCCTGGCATCAGTAATATTAGCTTTTCACCTATTCATTAGAAAACTATTACGGATCCAGATAACATAATGTGCGTCATGTCATAAAAATACACTAATTTTCAGATTGAATTCGATTGTAAATCATTAAGAAAACTAATTAATGCTTCTCGTACCCATCATGATCTTCTCTTTCTCATCAGCACTGTCAACTTCAGTCGGTGGTTCAGTTGTACGTAATGGCTCAAACCCATAGCTAAAATATACAAAAGAACACTTTCTTGTAGGGAATGCACATAAAATAAACTGCGCTTATCTAATGTTAATTGTAATTGTCGTCAAAAATTATCAAACAATTTATGATAAACCTCATCAGCTCGTCCATCGGTCGCCATAGCCACATAAGGACGGTCAACTGTATGAAAACCAGCAGCTGACTGAAGGATGATGCAATCCACTCTCGTTTCCAATTCTAGAACAAACAGATCGCAAACTTCTAAATGAAAACTCGAAAACCAAAGAAAACCAAAGCAAAGAACAAAATTATTTAACACTTATTCGAATGACAGTTCAAAATTTTTTCTATCATAATCGTCATCGTCATCGTCATCGTGACGACGATGACGATTATGATAGATCATCATCATCATCATCATCATCATCATCATCATCATCATCATCATCATCATCATCATCATCATCATCATCATCATCATCATCATCATCATCAAACCATAGACCCCTTTACTGTCGGCGCGCGTTCTCGGGTTCGTGAACTTGAGTCCATTGAATTTTTGACACCGCAGCATCTATTATACCTGTCATAATTTAAGTTCGGGTATAGATACAGTTGTAAAATTTGGCAGTCCGACTCAGAATTGAATTTCCTACGTGTCTGTTCTACACTGGTTGCCTTATTCTGCTCGAGTTGAGTTTCGTGTGTTGAGAGCGGTTGCACTATCTCTTTATGGTGCCACTCCATCTTACCTTTCAGAGCTACTCCATCCTCTTAGCTCTTTCCCTGGTAGGCCATGTTTTCGGTCCACAACCAATGGTCTTCTCAGTGTGCCCCAAGCACGAACCTCCTTGTTCCTGAAGCGAGTGAATCAGTTGGCCCTATCCTATGTAATGCTCTTGAACGCCAGTATGCATGGCTTATCAACTTCTAATTCTATGGCCCTTTTTTTAAAACGACTTAAAGCTTATCTCTTTGTCAATACACAGTAATTTGCTGTGGGAGCGCTTTTGAATGATTCTTCAGAAGAGGCGCTATACAAATATTTTGTTACATTACATTACATTCCAGTATTAATTGTCATATATGCAAACTATCTCTAAAGTTTCATCCCTAACTATTCATAATTTATCTATAAAAAATTTAAATAATTATAATTATTAATATTAGAACCCAGTAACTGAAAAGGGTACCAAAAGTAGGATAGATCAGGACAGGACATAATAATCGTGTTGTAATGTACAATCTAAACAAGATTGTAAATTCGATTGTAAATCATTAAGAAAATTAATTAATGCTAAAATTAATTAATTAATTAACACAAGTAACCTGTAATAGAACACACAAAACTTATAAGATAGCAGGAAGCCAGCTCAACCAATATCTAATGAATCACCAGCTGCTTTCAAGTCTGCAGTCGGCCTTCCGCGCCTCACACTCGATTGAGACAGCGGTCCTGACGGTAATTGTAGATATTCTACGTGAACTCGAAACCGAAAAGGTAGCGGCAATGATACTACTAGACCTGACCAGTTCGATTTTATCGACCACGACACTGCTGAAGAGGCTGGACTTACGGAGTTGGCGGCACCACCCTTGCTTGATTCTCATCATGCCTTAACCAGCGCACCTACTATGTACGCTGCGCCAACTCAATATCGGAGTCACGGATGGGGTCCCTCAATTTATTATTATTATTATTATTATTATTATTATTATTATTATTATTATTATTATTATTATTATTATTATTATTATTATTATTATTATTATTATTATTATTATTATTATTATTATTATTATTATTATTGACCAGGGTGATTAAATGTAACATAATAACATAATTATGCAGCGGAATTATGAAAACTGAACGCTAAACTAGTATTATAATACACAAATAACAACGTGAAATAAAATTGAACGTCACTTTTAAGCAAATAAGGAAACAAAAATGGTCGGATATTGCAGATTTGCCAGCTGGTTCTAGGTTCAAACGTATTCAAAGTTCTGTAAAATTAGTAAGTAAGCTCCAAAAGAGCATCAAAGTCAGAAGCCCACTTGTGGTACCTTTTACCTATCTCAATTTTAAAACATATTCGGTACTAAATGATGGAGGTATGTTTAAAAAGACTAGATCATTTAATTGTCTACGAATCATGCTGTCTAAAATTCAAAAGGTGTTTTAAAAATTTGTAATTGACAAGTTAAAATGCAATTTTTCTCGCTAATCTGTAATCCCACATCCACATATGGTGCATTTTCTCCCAGCTGGTCAAACACACACACACAACACACACACACACAAACAAACACACACACAAACACATAATATATGTTACAGTCAAAGTGTGAAATCAGGCAATGTTGACATTGCCTGAAATTTTTAGGCAATGTTAACGGCTTATGTAAGACATAAGCCGTTTCACTCGGGCAATGTCGACATTGACTGAAATTGTTAGGCATTGTTTATCAATGCCTGAAATTTCCTCAGATTTTCTACACACTGCCTGAAATTTTTATCCGTGATGGAATAGCACTGTATATGAAGCTATGCATGCACCGATGTGTAACATAACAAAAATTAAATGAGTTGCAAATTAGGGGGCCGTTTATATAGTACGTACGCACCGAGGGGGATTGAGATTTAGGCGATTTTACGTACGGAAGCGTACGGGGAGAGGGGGTCACGACTGAATTTGTATGTACGTACATTCAAATTTATAAATAGATAGAAGGCTGGTATATTCAAACAAACATTTGATTTTAACAAAATTACTTTCTCAAGGTCAAACAAAGGGTCCCGACTATTGTTCAGACGGTTATTTAAATATTAAAAACCTTTAATTTAATAGTAAAAAGTGCTTTTTGGCTATGGCTAAAAATTAATTTTCGCCTACGTCGTACTATATGGATGGCCCTTAAACGTTGCAAGCAATAATATAAAACAGTTCTGAAACCAGTGGCGGCTCCACATGGAGGCCCGGGGGCCCGTGCCCCCTATTGAGTGCCTGCCCCTGTGGCTCCATGTTGGGACCCTGAACTTAATATTACATACCTAACAACAAATGGTTGGACCCCATGATTAGAAGTTGCCACCCCAACGGCCCCCCACTTGCCAAATTCTGGAGCCGCCACAGTCTGAAACATTAATAACTGCCAAATACTTTATTAGGTTCAAATGAAATAAACAAGTGCTTTTTGGCTATGGCTAAAAATTAATTTTCGCCGTGCGGGGCTTGCTAATTTGCACGTACGCATTGGGGGCTTAACTAAAATGTACGGTGTGCAACAGGTGGTTGAAAATATGACTTTTTGCGCACGTACTATATGGATGGCCCTTAAACGTTGCAAGCAATAATGTAAAACAGTTCTGAAACCAGTGGCGGCTCCACATGGAGGCCCGGGGGCCCGTGCCCCCTATTGAGTGCCTGCCCCCTGTGGCCCCATGTTGGGACCCTGAACTTAATATTACATACCTAACAACAAATGGTTGGGCCCCATGATTAAAAGTTGCCACCCTAACGGCCCCCCCCCCACTTGCCAAATCCTGGAGCCGTCACAGTCTGAAACATTAATAACTGCCAAAAACTTTATTAGGTTCAAATGAAATAAAGAAACAAGCAGTAATAGAAAACAGTTCTACAACATTAATAACTTCAAAAATACTGTCTAAACTTAAAATGAAATATAGGAACAAGTAGTAATATAAAACAGTTCTACAACATTAATAAACACACACACACACACACACACACATATATATATATATATATATATATATATATATATATACATGTAACGGTCAAAGTGTGAAATCAGGCAATGTTGACATGGCCCGAAATTTTTAGGCAATTTCGACATATGCCGACATTTACCTGCTGCTATTCCATCACAGATAAAGATTTCAGGCAGAGTGTGTAGAAAATCTGAGGAAATTTCAGGCATTGTTAAACAATGGAATCAATTCAGTCAATGTCGACATTGCCCGAGTGAAACGGCTTATGTCGACATTGACTAAAAGTTTCAGGCAATGTCAACATTCCCTGATTTCACACTTTTACTGCAGCACACACACACACACAAACACACACACACACACACACACACACACATATATATATTAGGGCTGGTAATGATTAAATTTTTTTTGTTCGATTAATCGGAAAAAATTTTTAATCGATTAATCGATTAATCTCGATTAATTAGGGTTAGAGTTACCCTAACCCTAACCCTATCTCCCACCAGAAGTCTCTGTTGTTTAATAAAAATAATAATGGCGTACACATTTTGGGGTAATACCTGACCACCAATGACTCCATATTCAATATACAGTAATACAAATTAAATCAGTAGTGAAATGGATAATAGTTAGTTGCAACAGTCCATGACTTAACTTCGCAACTAACACAAATACGTAACTAACACAAACACGTTGTAAAAACAAACTGTAGTACCTAAGTAAGTTATCTTTATAAAGTTTCTATTTGAAAATGTCCAATAAAATGTAGAGTTAATGTAGTTATAAAACTTCAACAGTTATTAAATTTTAATCGAAAATTTAATCGATTAAAGAAAATTTAATCGATTAAAAATTTTAACTATTAATCGGTAGATTAATAGTTAATTTCCGCAGCCCTAATATATATATATGTGTGTGTGTGTGTCTGTTTGTGTGCGTGTAAGTGTGTGTATTGTTTTTATATATATAATACAAAAGTACATTATATATATATATATATATATATATATATATATATATATATATGACAATAATTTCATAATTTCATGTCTCCGAACAATTATTTTATCATAAGTCCCTCGGGAATGAATTGCCGAGGGTAAAAATTTGTTTAAAAAGATACCAAAAAATATATACGTCATGTACGGCACTATCGCAGCAGGCTCCAATTACATTAAAACTTAAAACTAATGCAAGAAATGAAGAAATGTTTTTGGAATAAGTTCATAGACTGCGTTGGCACTTGACTTCATAGGCTGCGTGTCCAGGAATCGAGTCACCGAAAGTTGGCAACCCTGATAAACAATGCCGGATAAACAATGCGCCAACGATCCTATGCCGACTGCTCTTCTCAAGGAATTCTCCGATCTACCCCCACCGTTCATTACTGCACGCATCAATTGCTTGATGTCTGTCGGAATCGTGCCGACAGGTCAGACAGCATTAAAAGTCATCCAAC
>CM030868.1:9289244-9321744 GCA_018105865.1 Metaphire vulgaris | reverse complement strand
CTACTGGCCTCCGGAATCTCTGAAAAACCTGATCGTGTCCAGTTGGCGACATTCCTACATGTACTTGGCGATGAAGGCCTTGCTGTATACAACACCTTTCGTTTTTCTGATGATGAAGTTGAGAAATTGGATGTGGCAATGGAAAAGATGGAAGGGTACTGCCTGCCTCGGAAAAATGAGGTGTACGAGCGCTTCCAATTCTGGCAATTGCAACAGGCCTTTGGAGAATCAATTGACGCATTCGTAACGAAACTCCGCACGAAAGCCAAATCCTGTCGGTTTGGAGACCAAGAAGAAAGCCTCATCCGAGACAGAATTGTTATAGGCTGTCCTGATGACCGCCTGCAAGAGCGGTTGCTGGGAACCAGATCTTGATTTACTCAAAACATTGTCTCTGTGTCGAGCTGCAGAGACCACACGAGAGCAGCTACGCACAATTAAAGGTGACTCTGTGCATCTAGTCAGTAAAGCATTGAATCAACCTGTGTCAAGCAAGAACACAACAATGAGCACTGGGCACTCTGTTGAACACCGACAATGCGGAAATTGTGGAAAAGCGCATCAGCCACGATCTTGCCCTGCTTTTGGCAAAACGTGCAATTCGTGTTTCAAGCTAAATCACTTTTCCATCTGCTGTCGTTCTTCCAGATCCAGACAATCTTCAAGAAAAATCCAAGATGAGCGACACAGCGCATTGAGGATCTCGAACACAGTTGTGAGAAGTTGAAGGTGACGATGAATATTTTGTCGGAGTCGTTCACATAGGTTCTCAGACTGATTCTTGCTGGTGGGAAAACTCCAGGATAAATGGTGCCATAATTCGTTGCAAACTGGACACTGGCGCAGAAGTAAATGTAATGTCATCAGTCACATTCAATTCCTTGCCAAACAAACCGATATTAACTACAACTAATCTATCACTAAAGGCTTATGGCAATCAACGACTACGCACATTGGGGATAATCCGAACTGAAATTGCCACCAAGCAATCCTCTACGGTGGCAGAGTTCTTTGTGGTGGAAGGCAATTCGTCCACTATCCTTGGTCTACCAACATGTCAAGCCCTGAATCTGGTAAAGCGCGTTGATGAGGCGAAACAGTCACCGAAACCTATAGAGTCTTCTAAAGACCTGCTGAAGACCTTTTCGGATGTCTTCCAGGGACTAGGAGCACTACCAGGAGAACACCATATTGTGATAGATGACACGGTGCGGCCAGTGGTACACGCGCCACGTCGAGTGCCAGTGTCTCTTGAAGCGAAGCCCAAACACACCCTTGCGGATATGGAGACAAAAGGAGTGATTAGGAAAGTTGATGAACCTACTGACTGGGTCAGCAGCCTACTAGTAGTTGAAAAACGTGACGAATTCTGTGCGATTGTGCCTTGATCCTCGCGATTTAAACCGAGCAATCAAGAGGGAACACTATCGGATTCCCACGTGCGAAGATATTTTAGCCAAACTCAACGGCAAGAAAATATTCACAATCATTGACATGAGGCAGGGATTCTGGCAAATCAAGCTAGATGAAGAAAGCAGCCGCCTTTGCACGTTCAACACCCCCTTTGGAAGGTACTGTATGAGACGTCTTCCATTTGGAATTTCGTCGGCGCCAGAAGTGTTCCAAAAACGTAGTAATGAAATATTTGGCGACATTGAGGGAGTACATGTGGTCTTTGATGATCTCATCATAGCAGCCGTTGATGGTCAAGAGCATGATTACATTCTCAAAAAGTCTTACAGCGCGCCCGTGAGACGGGGTCAAATTCAATGAGAGCAAGGTGCAGCTAAAGGTATCCGAAGTAAAGTACCTAGGGCATGTCACCTCTAAAGATGGAGTCCGACCTGACCCACAAAGGTATGTGCCATCCTGGACATGCCGACCCCTACTGACAGAGTTGGTCTTCAACGCTTCCTAGGCATGGTGACATATTTGTCGAAATTTGTTCCAAATTTTTCTGCTCTCACTGGTCAGCTCAGGCAGTTACTCAAGAAAGACGTTGGCTGGCACTGGCAGGAAGCCCACAGTGTCGCATTCAATCAAGTCAAGGAGGCTATTAGCAAGGACACCATACTGCAGTACTATGACAGGAACAAACCCTGTGTCATTCAAACAGACGCATCCTCTGACGGTCTGGGGTCATGTCTGATGCAACAAGGTAAACCGATTGCTTACGCTTCTCGGTCATTGACCTCAGCAGAGCGAAATTATGCACAAATAGAGAAAGAGCTGCTGGCTATTGTCTTTGCTTGCACGAAGTTTTGTCATTACATTTATGGCACCAGCACACTTGTCCTCTCTGATCATAAACCATTAGAAGCCATTTTCAAGAAACCAATAAATAGCACGTCACCTCGGCTTCAACGTACGCTCCTTCAACTACTTAAATATCAAGTGGTAGTTCAGTATGCTCCTGGAAAGACAATGTTAGTCGCTGACACACTATCTAGAGCTTCCGTCACCTGTATTGATGATACAGCTAGAGAGATTTCTGAAGATATTGACGTTCAAGTTCACACCTTGCTTCGTGAATTTCCGGCGAGTGATGCAAAACTAAATGAATTTCGCCGTGAGACACAAAGTGACCCGGTGCTCGCTAAGCTAATCCAGCTCCTGTGGGTAGGTGTTCCGGGTGATACTAGAGACTTACACCCAGAAATCAAGCAATATGCTAAAATTTGGCAGGACATATATGAGCTTAACGGCATCCTTTTCGTACACGGGAAGATTGTTGTTCCTTCCTCTTTGCGCCATCAAATGTTGTTAAAGCTCCATGAAGGACATTTGGGTATTGAAAAATGTAAAGGTCTTGCTCGATCATGCATGTACTGGCCGGGCTTATCTCGTGATCTGAGATTTTTATTGGGAAATGCGCAACATGCAACACATTTCAAAGAGAACAAACCAAAGAGCCTCTTTGCCTCACTCCGTACCTCATCGACCATGGGAAAAAGTCGCTGCGGACATTTTCCAACTATTTGGTCGGGATTATTTGTTGTTAGTCGACTATTACTCAAAGTACCCGGAGGTATATCTTTTGCCAAACAAGACTGCGGAATCAGTAGTGACTGCTCTAAAATCAATGTTCTCAAGATATGGCATTCCACTTGAAATGATTTGTGACAACATGCCATTTAACAGTGGTGTCATGATTAATTTCTCTAGGGAGTGGGATTTCACTATCACCACATCCAGTCCTAGATATCCGCAATCAAACGGTCTCGCGGAACGAAATATCCAGACGGTTAAGCGCCTTCTTCAGAAAGCTGAGCACGATGGATCAGACCCTTATCTCGCGATGCTGCAGTTCCGCAATGCGCCTATAGCAGGCATGACTCGCAGCCCGGCCCAGCTGTTGATGGGTCGTGCTCTCCGATCAAGACTTCCGGTTGCTCCAGACTGTATGTCTCCTCAAGCGGTGGAAGATCGTAATCAGCTGTTACGTCGTCAGCAATCTCAGAAGCATTTCTATGACAGACATACTCGACGCCTTCCACTACTGAGGAAAGGTGAGGCAGTCAGAATTCGTCACGGTGGATCATGGCAGAAGGCTGTGGTCCTAGAAGAACATCCAGCTCCGAGATCATTCGTTGTTAAAACTGAGGAAGGATCAACACTGCGCAGGAACCGCCGGGATCTCATAAAGACCGCGGAACCGCCAATTTCTCCGGAGACTGTTGTTCCAGAAATGGACAGTTCAGATTTCTCAGAAAACCCAGACTGCTTCTCAGGCGGAAAAAACAGTCCGAGAGTCCTGATAACATTCCAGCAACTGCTGAGCCTTGCGCAATTCCAGTAACCAGATCTGGGAGAACAATTACAAGACCTGTTAGATTTAAGGATTACATATTGTAAAGTAATTAACATTTTTTAGGGAGAAGATGTCAGGATTGTTATGTTATGTTATAACATAACATTGTTATAACATAACGTTGTATTAGTTAACATTGTATTAGCTATTAGTTAACATTGTATTATTGATTGTAGCGCTATAAAATGCGCTATAAAATGTTTTGACATAGACATGCGCGCCGGGCGCTTCCGGTCTTGATGGCTGCAAGGAGCTGTTCACACGCGCTGCGATTGTAAAACTTTATCCGATCAATCTGACGTTTGTTCTTGTAATAAAACTTGATAACTTCAACCATTGAGTTAACTAACAGTCGGCACATCACACTTGTCTGCATTAAAAAGCATTTGCCAGTCCACTGACCACTGAGATAGTTTGTTTAGGTCTTGTCAAATATTTGCTTCTGCCTCACTACTACTCTGTCCACATAGTTTTGTGTCAACAGCAAATTTGTAAATTGTGGATATTATATCATCAGTGTCATTGATATATTTTAAAAACAATAGAGGTCCCAACACTGAACCTTGTGGCACTCCGCTTATAACCTTAGCCCAATCTGAGTACTTACTTATGCCTACCTTCTGTCAGAAGCCAATTTTGTATCCAGCAAAGACCTCTACCGCCAATTCCACTCCCCTGAAGCTTGGCTGCCAGTCTTGAATGAGGTAGTTTGTCGAATGCTTAAGTCCAGGAATATTACATCAACTGCTTCTCCCTCATCTAGCTTGTCATGATGAGCCAGGCAATTAAAAACCAGTGAGTTTGACTATGTAAAGTACTATGTACTATGTAAAGTTCTTGGAAAAAATAGTAAAAGCAAAGTTATTGGATCACCTTGTGAGACACAAGATTTTAAAGGATAAGTAAATCTAACAGTGTTCTGTTTTCTATGAGTAATGCATGACTTGACTCCTACATGTTGTAACTGCTGTTTAACCCATTGAATTCCAGTTAAATTTAACTCAATGAATAATTCTTATAAGTCACAACGCTGGAGTGACAAGATTATAAAATTAAGACTATGGTTTAATTAGAAGACCAGAGGCTTGAATGAACTTTCTGTACGTACGTGGGACAATTACAGCACTTGATTGGCCAGAATGGATGGGTCAGGACAGCCTAGGCCAAGACAAAGGGGGCCATGGCCCAAATGGCCCAATGGTAAATACGCCACTGACTACTGCATCTTTCCAGTCCCTTGGGAATACTCCCGAACTAAGTGATACATTGAATATTGAGGTTAATACCTTACTGACCTTATGTCTTACCTTATACAAAAATTTAGGATGCATATTGTCTATTCACGGGCTTGTGTCAGTTTTCGTTTGATTCAGAATTTCCAGGACACACTATTGCAGTTTATGTCTGATAATGCTGCCTCCTCCTTTCCACAAAATAGTTTAGTGGGCATTGGTATGTTAGTTGTATTCTTCTTTGTGAACACCGATCAAAAGTAATTATTCAGTATTTTCGCTGTTTCCATATCTTCCATCACTGCTTCTCCAGAATCGTCTATTAATGGTCAAACTTTTTCTTTTCGTTTCATCTTACTTCTTAAATATCCATAAAACTCTTACTGTTCTGTTTTATATTTTTAGCTAACTTATTCTCGTACTCTGCAATGACCACTCTATTTGCTATCCGTCTCTTCTTGTGCACCTCTCTAGTAACCCACGGAAGCTTTTCGTTAATTGTCTTCTGTTTGGTATTGTAGTATCTATGACCATTGACATGCAATTTGTAAATATTGTCCAGCTCTCTTCTGCACTTTTACCTTTTATCATGCCTTCTATGTTCATGTCACTGGTATTCTTCCTGGCCAGATTGTAGTTTCCTCTTAAATAATTATTTTAATTTTGTTCCGTGTGCTCTCAGGGTCTTCTGCTAATATTAGCTCAAACGTCGATGTCTGGTGCCTAAGTTTTGTCCAACCTTCATATTCTTCACTAACTTATCGTCCGAAGTAATTACTAGGTCCAGCGTGTTACATCCTCTAGTTGGTTCAGTGACATGTTGTGTTAGGAAATTGTCATCAAGAAATCTCTTGTCCTGGATTCTGTCTGCTTCCATTGCTTTCCCGGTTAATATGACGGTTAAAGTCACCCATTATTAGTACATTTTCTTTGGTTACTGTCTCTGAAAGCCTACACATACCAATATCTATTTAATCCTTCGCATATGGAACCCGATAGCATACACCTAATAGTATTTTATACTTTTTGCATTTAATTTCGCACCAAATATTTCCCCTCAAATTGATGTATTGAATATCTCTTCTTTCCGTTGCATTCAGTTCCTCTTTGATATACATGTCATACAACAATACTCCACCCTCTCCATGACCCCTGGCATTCTGGTTTTCTTTGTCTTTTCTGAACATAACATATCCATTCAAACCTAGTTCTCCATCATCTATTTCCTGTCTGACCCAGGTCTCTGTAATACATATAATATCTGGTCTGTTTTAATTGACATACATTTCCAACTCAGCTTTTTTTACTTGCGCTAATTATACTTCTGGCATTTGTATACAAACACTTAAGTTTCTTCCCTATCAAAGAATTTTCAAACTTTCCTTCCTGGAGTCTGTGCTATTTGCTGCTTTACTTCCAAGAGAGTTAGAGATACACCTGTTCTTCTTTTCCCCTTTCCTAGTAGAATGTTTGCTACCACAGCTACGTCTGTATTATTGACTAATACTACAACCAAAATCACTCTTAGTTCTACTAGGACTTCTACTACCTACTCTAACTGCCTTTGCTCTCAGTCTTAAATGCCTACAGAGGCAAGCAGATTTCACTGCGTGAAAAATCTTCTGTGCCGCCATGTCTGCTCCCATCCAGTTGAGATGAAGCCCGATCTCTGTGCATTGATTTTTAAAATCAATGTCGATGAAGTCGACTCCTTTTCTTCTGCACATTCCCATCAGTGCAGCATTAAATTTCAGTCTCTTACTATCATTCCTACTTGTCAAGTCTCTTCCTGGCAAGATTCTCAGTATCACCAGATGTTTCATCTGGTGCCTCATTTTCTTGATCCTGAATTTCTCTATGATGTCCTGTGATGAAATAACAACAATAGCAAAGAAATGAGACTTAATGGAATGCTGCAATGAATGAACAACTTGGCAAAAGTGTGGTGCTAGGTAGACAAGCATACAGGCCAACATTCATGCGAGTAGAACTGGCAGGATTGAGAAAGATATTGACATGTAGACTCATAACTGAAAAAGCGTGGAAAAAGAGCAAACCGCGTGCAACTGTTTCGTAGGCAAGGCCTTCGATAACTGGATACCATTGAACGTTTTTAGGTAGAAAGTACAGCCACAAGAATGCTGCAATATATGTATACAGCCGCAAAAGCAGCAGGAAGGGTAGGACAAGAACCAGGAGAACTGGGCAACCGTCCTATGAGAAGACAACTTTAAGAACAAATGACGTTGCTGAAGGCGAGGAGAAACTTGAAGCTTCAATGAAATTCCGAACTGTTTACGATTACGACGTAAACAAAACTCCTCTCCTAAACTCGGGAAGTGTCGCGTCCGGCAGGGAAGGTAACAAGGCCTACTCGGTCGTCATCCAGCGAAATCCTTGCCCACAGCAGAAAAAAATGGAAAAATGAAATAGAGTATAAAAATAGGTGCTTAGAATATAAGAACACTAAACAGACCTGGAACATTATACAAATTTATTATGGAGATGAAGAAGGCTAACGTGTTAATAGTTGGGTTTAAGTGAGGTAAGGTGGAAAGAAGAAGGAGACTTTATAAGCGAATATGTGAGAATAATACACACGAGAGCAATAGGACAAGAAGGTGTAGCAATTCTTCTGGGAAAAAATACAGCGAAAAGTGTTAAAATCGTACAGGTGTTTGAAAACAGAATAATCGCTGTGACACTAAATGCAGGCCCAGCGGATGTCACCACTGTACGGCTACGGCACGTGAAGACGAAGAAATAGAAAGAATACATGAACAACTAGATGAGGTCATGCAAAATTCAAATGAACTGAATACTCAATCATCATGGGAGACTGGAATGCGGTAGTGGAAGAAGGAAGGGAAGAAGACTGCGTAGACAAATATTATCCAGGAAAAATAGCAGAGGTAACAGATTAGTAGAATTTTTAAAGAACCAAAGACTGGAAATAACGAATACTTGTTTTAAACATCACACGAGGAGAAGAGTGGACGATGCCTGGAGAGAGGGAAAGATATCAACTGGACATGGTCACACAAAGATACAAGAATAGTGTCAAGAATGCCCATACCCTACCAGGAGTAGATGCAGATACCGACCATAACTTGGCAATAACGAAAATAGACATCAAGCTGAAAACAATAAGAATGAGGAGGATGAAGATAAAACAATGGAACAGGGAAGACTTGAAGAAAAAAGGGGAACTGGCTATAAGAGTTGACAGGAAAGTGAAAGAACAGAACACTGAAGGAACAACAGAAACAAGATGGGAGAAGCTTAAAGAAATAATAAAAGAGGCCAATAAGATAATAAATCAAAAACAGATAATAAAGACCCTAGAAAACCTTGGACCACAAATGAAATGATCGAGAAAATGGATGAAAGAAGGAAATTTAAGCAACAATAGTCAGATTAGGTAAGAAAAAATATAAAAGACTAAAACAACGAACTTGAGAAGAGAAACACGCAAAGCCCGGGAGGTATGGTGGAAACAGCACTGCTTAGAACTGGAAGAACTACAACAACAAGGAAGCCATGACTTAGTATATGACAAAGTGAAGAAACTCAGTAAAAAAAGGAAAAGGAGAAAGACCAATTGATGTGATAAATTATAAAGATGGCATTCTATAAAGAGGAAGTCATGAAAAGATGGATCGAAAAATTATATAACAAAGAAGGAAGATCTGAAAAATTCCATTTATAACCAGATGATGTAGGAGACAAAGGACCTGATCTTACTAAAAGAAGAACTAATAAAAGCAATAAAAGAACTGAAAGACAACTATGCAGTCGGAGTTGATGAAATACCGGCAGAGATGCTTAAATGCCTGGGAGAAGAAGCAACAAATAGTTTGAACATGCATCTGTTTTGGTGATAGCCAACATCACCTCTGGGAAGAGATGTTAGGGGCAGAGGTGTCATGTTAATAGCCTAATGCCAAATAAACAAATCGCTGTCGACCAAAGACAAATAATTACATTATAATCCAGTTAAATCGAAATGCAAGGCGCCCGATATAAGCTAGATTTCGAAATGAGCGAGTTCGAAGTTCAGTGTCTCTTTTGTTTTGTTTTGGACGGATCCGGCACCTAAACTTCTTTAATAATAATCTGGATTTCTATATTGGCCCAAGCGACAGGATTCTACTGAATGGATAAGAAAATATAGCCGCCAAAGATTCAGAATAAGACCATAAATCTGTTTAAAAACTAATATAAAATCTAGTATCTAAGTATCGGAAAGCATCGCCATGCTATTTCTGGTTACACATATATGCATGCTTTTGAATTAATTTAGTTCTAACGCAGGCCTGTGGTCTGTAAGTAATTATTTAAAAAATATATAGCGAATACCAAGCGAGTTAACAGACGATGGACCATGTGTCTGAAACGACAAAAGTGCGACCGTTCCGTTGCAAATATTTACTGCCTGCAATGCAGGCAATAAATATTTGCTAAAAAATAGACATCAGCTGAAAACAATGCCAGCCAGCCTTATGTGTGGCACTTTATCAAAAGCTTTGGCAAAATCTAAATATATTATGTCTACTGCCTAGCCCTCATCTAGTTTATCAAAAACCTCCTCCAGAAAGTCTAACAGGTTGGTCAGGCATGAACGTCCCTTTGTAAATCCGTGCTGACTATCTTTAAAAAATTTATTTGCATTTTTTTTTTGCATGTCCTATTTAATTTCGAACCTCGTAAAGAAACTTCGGATGTAAACCATCTAATCCTGGGATCTTGTCTGTCTTTAATTTGGTCAAAACCTCGATAACACATTGTTTTGTACACACTATATCTGTTAGCATTTCTTCTTCGTTTCCATCGAACACAATTTTGGCTTCTACATAGTATTTGTATTTTCCTCTGTAAATACTGGAAAAAGTTATTTAGAATCTGTGCAGTTTCTACATCGTCTGTTATTGCACATCCTGCGCTGTCCAAGATGGGACCGACTGTGTCCTTTCGTCTCAACTTTCTATTCTCTTCTTCTCTCTTCTTTCTTCCCTTCCGTCTTTCCCTATTGGGTTGGACGATGGGTCTGAATGAGTTCCTTCCACTTCTGTCTGTCTCTTGCTGCTCTGGTCATTTGGATGAAGTTCATTTGCATTTCTTCTGCATCCTCTTTTAAGTTTTCTATCCATCTTTTTCTTGGTCTTCCTTTTCTATTTTCCCTTCAACATAGCTTTTGTATAAGTGCTTTCTTTGGGAGTCTTTCTTCCTTCATTCTTTCAATATGACCAAACCATTTCAGTCTTCGTTTCTGTATTGACAAAAGTATCGTTTCTTTTTGCTCTGTCTTTTCTCTGATCGTTTCATTTCTTATTCTTTGTCTTCTGCTGACTCCTGCTATTCCTCTTAATCAAGATGACAGTTCATTTCCATCTGCAATCATTAATCTTCTTTCGTCTTTCTTCTTTATGGTCCAGCATTCTGATCCATATAATAAAATTCGTTTGATAATAAATTTGTAGAAACTTTGACTGTTCTGAATCATTTATATAGTTTTGCCAACCTACCTTAATAATAATAATAATAATAATAATAATAATAAAGTTGACAATATTTTAAGTGGTTTAGGAAGGAATTTGTGCGAAAACCACTGACCTTTTAACTATTGACGTTTACTTTTCTTTTCTGAGTCAAACTGTTCTTCCAAGATCTTGTGTCTGTGTTGGTTCTGCTCAATTTTCCTTTACTTGCCAATCTGAGTTTACTTAGTTTCCTGTCCACATTTTGTTTTCGCCCTTCTTCTCCGTTGCACTTCTCTTGTTATCCAAGGAAGTTTGTTATTAATTTTCTTCTGTTTGGGTATGGTCAATTCAATTACTTTGGACATACGTTTGGTAAATATGCTCCAGCCTTCCTCTGTGTTTTTTCCTGTTATCTCCCTCTCCAAATCCATTTGTATAATCATCTTCCTTGCCAGGTCATATTCTCCCTTAAAACAGCTACGTCTTTCTAGAAACTGTTTTTGTTTTGTATATCAGGAAGAAAGACAAAAGGGAGACCAGGGAAGATTCTACTAGACTTGATCTATGCAGTAGTCGAAGAAGAAGCAAGGCGCAGAGAGGAATGGAAACAATGGAGCCCTGAATCTGTCCCCGGACAAATAACATGATGATGATGATGATGATGATGATGATGATGATGATGATGATGATGATGATGATGATGATGATGATGATGATGATGATGATGATGATGATGATGATGATGATGATGATGATGATGATGATGATGATGATGATGATGATGATGATGATGATGATGATGATGATGATGATGATTGCTTCTATTCAGCTCAACGTCTGGCGATCAACTACTAAGTGCTACTGCAGCTCGCTTCTATAGGCCTATCTCTTGAAGTGTTCATCTATTGGAGAGTAGGCGTGGTTTCTAAATGTCCATCACTCTACAAGAGCAACCATACAAACCAAGACTGTTTAATACTAACAGGCTAGTTCACACCCATGTAGGGCTGCCTCATTATCTCAAACCCCGCCCATTATGACGTCAGTGGAGGATTCGGAGCAGCGGCCGGCATGCAGTGATATTAAAGGAATACAGTTATTTGTTAATAATAATAATAATAATAATAATAATAATAATAATAATAATAATAATAATAATAATAATAATAATAATAATAATAATAATAATAATAATAATAATAATAATAATAATAATAATATGATTCAAAGTGGTTTAGGAGGTTATGTAAACCTGTGTGAAAACCACTGTAGTAACTCCGCATTCATTTAGAAAAAGTGCAAAGACGAGCAATGAAGATGGTTAATGGGTGCCATAATTTAATCTACGAAAAAAACTTCAATATTGTGGACACACAATATTGAAAGGAGAGAGAGAGAGAGAGATTTGATAGAAACATACAAAATAATGACTGGGAAAGTAGATGTGCCATATGATCGATTCTTTTCAGCTCAACACTATAGATCAACTACAAGAGGCCACACATGCAAATTGTTTATGCAGAGGGTGGGTCCAAGAAAAAAATGTTTAGTGCAAGGTTGTGGGAAAATGGAATAGTTTAGACAACAAAGGTGGAAGTGACAGCTGAAACAGTAAACGGATTAAAAGGCTATCTCGATCAATTAGATTATTGATTGCAGATGGTTAGTTACAACAGTGGTTTTTACACAGGCTTACTTAGCCTCCTAAACCATTAAAAATCACATTATTATTATTATTATTATTATTATTATTATTATTATTATTATTATTATTATTATTATTATTATTATTATTATTATTATTATTATTATTATTAATTATTATTATTATTATTATTATTATTATAACCTAGTTTTTCAAAGATAGCCTTTGAATTCGTTTACTGTGTGAAAACAACTGCCACTCCCATTCATTTAGAAAAATCAAAGACAGACACCAATATTTGCACAGTGAAATTTTTGAAAACCATGCTAAAATATTAAGAGTGACCTTTGTTTTCTGAAACATCTTGAAATATTTCAATGCCCATTGCGTTTTTCCATTGAAAAATTTCTGCACAAGAGGCCACACATGCAAATTGTTTATGTCGATCAAAAAAATGTTTAGTGCAAGGTTGTGGAAAATGGAATAGTTTTCCAAAGGTTATTATTTTGAAAAGTTTATATTCCAGGGTTATTTATAAATTGTGATTTTTGATTGCAGATGATTTGGAGTGGGGTGTCGTAATTTTGAAATCTCTGCCGAAAAAGTCTGATAAGCAAAAAACCTTATAAAGTCTCAAAAAAGCCTGATAAGGAACCAAAAAAGGTCATCCCTGCTCAGATGGAGGGGTGTTGGGGGTGTCGGGTCTCAAATTCGGGGGTGTTGGGGGTGTCAAAATATCCCTAGATGGGGGGTGTCGGTCTCAGATTGGGGGAGGGGTGTTGAGGAGTGTTAGGGGGTGTACAAATGTTCCTGGGTTCTAACAAATCCCCTTGCCTGCTGTAATGCTTATAGTTGATTTTTTCATTCTAAAAATTTACAAAATCAACTATTGCACACTCATACAGGAAGGTGGCTGGTATTTCGAAGCGTCTGTAAAGTTTTAGAAATAGAGTAGTTATAACAAGAAAAGGTACCATTTACATTCTTATATACGGTTTCTCAGTAGCAACAGTCGCTCCAATCCACCAGTGACGTCACATAGCCACGCCTAATTGACCTGTATGCAAAAGAAGGGTTCCTGCCATGCCTTAGGTATTTAATTGCCTTGCATACAAACGAGCTCAGACTGTTTAATACTAATACTAGGTATTTAATTGCCTTGCAAACGAGCCTTAACAGCGTGGTAGAAACAGCTGAATTGATGGGGCTGATGCTAAATATAGCAAAAACAAAAGTTGACATTCGGACAACAAGAATTGACCGATAGCAAGGCAGTTGAAGGAGACGAGAATGAGTACGTAACAGAATTTGAAGGCCTTGGAGTCTGCTAACATGGAATTAACGACTGCAGACAAGAGATAGAAAGAATACCAACAGCAACAGAAAGAATGGCATGATTTAAAACTATTGAAAAGCAAAGTCATGAAAGTCGATACCATATTGGAGATGTTAATAACGTGTGTTACTCTGTGCGCAAAAACCTGGACTATAAGGGAAAAGACTTTGAAGTTAAATGCTATAGACTTTCAAACATCATGTGTTATTTTCAAACATCAGGTGTTATCAGGAAATAAATAACACAAAGACACCAACAACTCAAGGTCAAAACACACATCATGCAAATACTGATCAGGAGAAAATTTAACTTATTCCAACACATGCGCAAGATAGAAGAAAGCAGGCTGGTGAAGATCATGCTGAGAATCACCGACGAAGAAAATCGAAGAGGAAGACCGATGAGAAGAGGGTGGCTAGGTACATAGTGGAAGAGAGCACGCGGAGTTAAACATCCGAAACAGCGACATAGGACCAAACAGGATGGAGGCAAATTGTTAAACAGGGATACGGGAACAAACCCATAGAACTGATAAGGTAAAAGGTAAAGGCCTCCCAAACTCGGTAATGCCGCAAAGGTCTCCCAAACTCGATTTCGAGTCATTGGACCGGCGCTGATCCCCGGTTTATTTGACATACAGCGACGCATGTGGCTTACGCCGTTTATCTAGAGCACATTACGTTTTACCTTCAAAGGTAAAACGATGCTCTACTCATTTTGACCACCGCCCTCTAGCGAGTAAAGCTGATTCTATCTTAGAAATTCCAGCGAAACTAGATCACTGTTCTGTCAGCTTGGTTCAGCGTGTTACCAATCTAGCCATTATAAACTTCATACAATTTAGATCAAAATTACTCGCTAAAAACTAAAAAATGAATTTTATGATGTTTTATTACATACACAAAAATTCATGGGGTATTTGTATACTAAACAATGTATATTACTAAACAATGTATATTGGGGTACATTAGTAATAATGGTTGTATCGCGCTTGTGGTACAACGGTGTAGAAGCGCGTCCACTTTGTGGTATATGGGGGAAGTCCTGAACAGAGAACCTGGAATTGCACCAAATAATATTGAGCAAAGTGCCGTTGACCAACAGTAACAGAAGACAACGGTTAAATCAAGCACAGCGGAAGATCTTCGAGCGCAGGCGAGGCTGTTGAGTGGATAATTAATTTTAGGAGATATTGCGCGTACGGCCACCTAGATATACCGTGAAGACAAGCGCACGGAGAATATGAGGAGGTCATGATATGAAAAAGGATAAGAGGCTGGAGAAGTTTCGTGTCTAGCTATTGCCGCTAATAAGCTGGCAGAAAGCAACTATGATGATGATGACTAGTATGGTTCGAAGTTTACAAATGTTGACATACTTACTAATAAATACAGATATACAGCAACCCATGAAGACACAAAAAACTTTCAGCTTAGACTCGCTTGAATGTCTCCGTTGAAATAAATAGATGAAGGTATTAATTGAAAACACCATAATCTACTCACTTACTAAGAAAAACGCCAGAAAAGCACAAAAAATACACTACATAAATTTAATTACTGTTTTGTCAAATGTGACCAAAACTGGTTGGCTTTTAGCAGATCCTTCAAGTGACGTTTGAAGAGATAATTATTTATCTACGTGTGCTCGAATTTAAAAGGTCAACTGAATTTTTTGTTCACAAAACTGAACACTGCAACGGGACATGAAGTTAATGTGCTACAAATGCAAAGTTTACAAAGATTGTCACATTAATTAAATAATACTTTTATAATAGCTACACTTCATTGATTAAAACCATACAATGTATCAGTGCGAAGTTGTGGGCGAGTTCAATGACTAAAATATACGCATGGCGAGTTACTTCAGTGTGCTGCCGGTTCCCGACTGGCGCCGCAAGTCATTGATAGAATTCTCGAACTAAACATACAAAGGTGCAACAGTCGCCTAAACAACGCTCTTCGCCACCGTGGCAAGCGTGCTGGTCGGCGATGTTATAGACCAGTTATCGTGCAAGCTACTAATGGAGCATACACATTTGCGAATTTTCCTAGATGGAACCTGCCTGAACGAGAGGCTCGCCGTCCACCGCTTGTTTCACCTGTGCGCTGCCTCCGCCATGCTGTTGCTATCGGCAAAGCCTTGACGTTCGGTCTCATAAACATTCGCTCGTTGACCAATAGGTTGGATAGTCTGCTATAAATTTGTCGAGATCGACAAATCCGGGTTATAAGTCTGTGCGAGACTTGGCACGACCCAAATTCCGCCTGGATCGGCCGCTTTCTCTGTGATGGATTCCAGGTAGTGGAACAGGCTCGCCCACGCTCTCCTGGCGATAGTGAACGTCTAACCACCAATCATGGCGGTGTCGCCATCTTTGCTACTACTGGGATACGCTTGGTAAGGGTCGACATTCCGAGGAAAGTCCAGACCTTCGAATTCGTTTGTGCACGAGTTTTCTCTTAACTGTCCTGCGTGCTGGTTGTAATATACAGACTTGGATCATCTGCTCTTAATCAACTCTTCTTCGCGGAATTGTCCGACTTGCTGGGGTATCTGGCGTCGCTTACTGATCCGATCTACGTGGTGGGCGATTTGAATGTGCGACTTGACCGAGACAATGGCGCAGCAAGTCGTCAACTGAATGAACTTTTTAATTCATATAACATTACTTACAACAACACGGAATCGACGCATACTGAGGGCGGCATGTTAGACGTTGTTGCGTTCCACAAAGACATTTCGCCGCCATCGGTGAATGTAGTCGACGTAGGACTCTCAGACCATCACCTGTTTGTTATGCAATGTACCGCTTACTCGACCCTGCCCGGTCTACGCCTCGTCCACTCGACGAACATGGGGCAATTTACTTTTCGGAGAGAACTTGAGCTCTCTCCACTCTGCCATCCTGAAGCGTGGTCAATGATGGATGTGGTGGAGATGGCAAACCCTTATAACTGTCAGATTATCAACATCCTGGACAGGTTGATTCCAACGAAAACAGTAACTTGCCAGCGCCGCTCCTCTGATCCTTGGAGGATCAGAGGAGCGCATGAGGAATGTCGCATGAGCATGAGGAATGTCGGGATGCTAAAAAAACCTTGCGAATGGCTGAGCGTTATGCGCCTCGGGCTCATCCGGATGATGCTGATGCGGCCTCCAAATAGAACGCGCAACGTAGAGTCTACAGACAACTCCGTCGAAAACGGGAGCCTGGAGCCACAAAGTGAACTCTGACCAGTCTCCCCCCGTCGTCTCTGGCAGTCTCTGGACACTCTACTTGGGCGCGGTCGTACGCCAGTGCCTGACACGATCACTGCAGGGCAGTTTGCTGAGTATCTCAGTGAGAAGGTCGGGTGAGTGTATTGTCGGCCACGTCGATACATGAATCGCCTACATTCTCTCCGCGACACCTCACTGTTCACTCAGCTCTTTCCGGACTCTGACAATCGATGAAGTGATCGCTGGCATACGTGTTCTACCTCATTTTCGTGATCCAGGCATTGTGCCCTGCATTATATCCTTCTCCAGACATTCCTGCTTTGTTCGCATAATATGTCCCCAGTATTTCAATTTTCTTTTCCTTACAGTTTCCAGTAGGGTTCTTTTAACTCCTGCTTTATCCATTACCCACTCATTCGTCTTCTTTGCTTTCCAGGAAACTCTCATTATTTGTCTTAAACCTTTCATTTCGAATGCCTGTATGCGCCGTTCATCTTCCTTCATTATTGTCCAGCTTCACAGCCATAGGCCTATGTGGCGACCGGCCACACCATTGATCTCATTAACTGGACTTTTGTGCTCACAACAGTGCTTTCAGAACTAAAAGGAATACACTGCACATAGAATGACATTTTCATAACAGGTTCTGGAGAAAGTCACGAGGAAGACTGTAAGAATCACGATGAAAACCTGCTTACGTTACTTCAGCGTTGCCGAGAGAAGAATATTACCTAAAATGTAGAGAAGCTGAAATTGCATCGTTACGTCATAGTTTTAATTGGTCACGAATTAACGAAGAAGGAACCTTCAGCATCAAAGATTGCTGCGTTTATTCTCGCATGAAATATTTCTGATGACGTAGAAAGTTCGTACGGCATCGTGAGGTACCGGAATCGACCAAAAATCGTCTCGAAAGTGCATAAATAGCTGGATTGTTCATCGAGCATCAGATAATTAATTGCATTTTGACAGTCGACTGTGGAAAAAACTGTTACACCAGACAGTTGACAGTTGTTGAGGATATAATCATACAATCGTCCAAAGTCGGCGATCACTTCATCGATTGTCAGAGTCCGGAAAGAGCTGCGGATCAGTGAGGTGCCGCGGAGAATTTAGGGCACTAAAGTCGGCGCATAGATCGCAATTTTCATTGCATAGACGCAATTTTTCATTGGTCCCGACTAGTGCTGACATCCAGCGAGTAGGTTCTGTGACTGGCGTTATAATTTGGTCTTTAACCATTTTCTGTAGTTCAGCTTCCACGTGGTCTTTAAGAGCAACTGCAATTCGACGGGGAGGCAGTTGAACGGGTCGGACGGATGGGTCGAGCTCCAAATGCTCCTAATTTACCATCAAATAAAACTCCGAATTGCGCTAGAACGAATTAACGAAGGAGGAACCTTCAGCATCAAAGATTGCTGCGTTTATTCTCGAATACACTGCACATAGAATGACATTTTTATAACAGGTTCTGGAGAAAGTCACGAGGAAGCCTGTAAGAATCACGATGAAAACCTGCTTACGTTACTTCAGCATTGCCGAGAGAAGAATATTACCTAAAGTGTAGTTTATTCTCGAATACACTGCACTTGAGATAATGTTTGGTTTTTCGGCAAAGTGTCGATAGACGGCGACGATGGTTCTATGTTCTATGGCTTAAGTGGGCGACGATGTCTACTATATAGCGCATATATTCTCATCAACAATGCGTAACAAATCCATTTCCCTGTAGGCTGAGGCTGGGAGATAGGCTGAGGATTGGACTGTCATGAAGTGTGATGTAGACTAAGCGCTTTTCGTCCTTGGATGAGTGAGGACGACGTCGATCATTCCAGCGGTATATAACTAGACGCCGTTGAACATCTTCAAAGTGGCGTGCGCTGGACGTAGAGTTGGTCTTGGCGAGAAGCTCTCGTAGACGGATTTTTCTTTTTCGTCGTGATAGTGGAGCCGCAGTCCACAAGAAAACGAACACGCTGATCGTTCACCAAAGTATGTGTGGAAATTCTCCCTCCAGAGTCAGTAGAGTTAAGAACGAGTGCCGATTCAAAATCGTCTGTTAGCTATCTCACGCTAGCAGTGGGAGCGCTGCTTTGACAGACAGCCGCATAGTGACCTTTTTATCACACGTTAGACAGGTGGCGTTAGAAGCAGGACAGTTGAACCGTCCGCGGTCGTGAGACCGACCACAGTATTTACATGAGTTGCGCGATTGAGACGTACCTCCTTCAGGGCGATGATGACGTTAATTCGCCGTTCGTCGCTGACTGATCTCGGGTGTCGCGCGTCGGAAATCAGTTTTTCCTAAGCCCTCGCGCTGCTGACGTCTGCCGTTTCCTCGTCCGCCACGGAGGGCGTTCACTTCTTCAGGCGACGTCATCGCTTTGAAGTGACGCGAAGTTGTCTCTTGTGCTCTGCAGATGTTTATGGCTTTCTCCAGGTCTAGGTCTTTCGTGCCTAAGAGTTTCTTTCGTGTGACGTCATCGTTGATCCCGATGACGATTATGTCACGGATCATTGACTGCTCCGCGTCCCCGAAGCTGCACGAGCGAATCTGTCTCCGTAAGTCGGCGATGTAACAATCGATCGACTCACCAGGCGTCTGCATTCTGCAATTAAAGACGTAACGCTCGAAGACTTCACTTACTTCACCGACGCAATGGCGCTTGAAGGCATCTAGAAGTTGACGTAGTGCTCGTTTCCTCAGCATCCGTGAGATTCATGGTCTCGTACACGCAGTAGGCGTCCGTACCTACACACGCTAGGAGGATGGCATCCTGACAGTCGGGTTTTTCCTGATCGATTTTAGCTGCTTTTGATTAGTTAAGCCATTGGCTGTGAAATCTTTTTAAATCACTTGCGAGGTTCGACGCTTGCAAGTTCAGCTTGGCAGGAAGCGGAATTTGAGATGGTGTAGCCATTTCGACACGTCTTAGATTTCGAAACTGTAGCCTCGAGATAATGCTTAGCTTTGACTAACCTTACTAACGAAGTGACGCCATGTGAAGATAAGCATATGTTAGAATGTCACCTAGACGACGACCAAAGCAGTAGTAAGTAGTAAGTAGTAAGTATTGCTAGAATGTTCCTTATTGGACGGTGGGCGTGGTCTCAATGCTGTCAGTCCTAGACCACGTGGCAACAACAACAACAGCAACAACAACAACAACTACTACTACTACTACTACTACTACTACTACTACTACTACTAATAATAATAATAATAATAACGGTCATAATAAATTATTATTATTATTATTATTAGTAGTAGTAGTAGTAGTAGTAGTAGTAGTAGTAGTAGTAGTAGTAGTAGTAGTAGTAGTAGTAGTAGTAGTAGTAGTAGTAGTATAAAGGATATGAGGTACGTCATTCAACGGTCTCAATTTCATTTTATTTTGATAATCATATTTTTGCCAGTTAAAGTAGTTAATCTAAATTCTAAAGTAGTAACTCTTGCAATTTTTTAGGTAATTTAATTTAAATAATTTTTCTAGCTTTACAAAATTTTTGCTACTTATCATTCAATTTTATTAATTTCACTACTTACCCTCTCCCTCTGACTGATCTCTGGTATTAAAGTGGTCTTTTGCGGATGGATTTGAAGAACCATCGATTGATACCCTCAGGTATTAGAACTGGTGCTATAGAAGTGCATAATTATTATATTATCAAACTTCTATTTCCTTTATGATTACCGTCATAGTAGAAAAACATTCAACACATACGTAATTATGACGAATTTTTTACAGTACTGCAAAATGTCTATTTTAAATGCCACTGCACTGAGTTAATGTTATATAATTTCCATAATTGACAAAACAAAAAAGATACCCATCCTGTGACCAGAATTAGGATAACAAGGTAGATGACAGACACAGCTGTAAAGAGGATCGGAAATTTGTACTTTATCTTGACAAGCAAAATACAACAAACATGAATGATTACATTTCAACTCATCTCTTGGATTTCTTAATTAAAATTATTTAATTATAAACAGAAGGATTTTAAATTGTTATATGAAGCAACTTATTCAGTACCTATTTTACTTCAGCTCCTCTCTCGTATGCTCTCACTTGGTGTCTCAGTGTCTCATTCGGCAAATGAGTGCATGTTTTAAAATTTTATATGACTGGAGAACTTGGACTTTACTACATGTAAAGTGATGGAGATTGTGTATTTAAAATAGAGATCAACCTAGTTTAAAATATTCTATTTACCTTCAGTGTTTCATCAGAAATAAGCAAGAGAGCCAATTTGCTGAAAAAACTGATGGCTGTAAAGGTCACCATGACCTGCAAATAAGTTGATCCAAGCACAGGTCTAAACAACAATAAACATAATAAATTTTAAAGACATAAGTCAAATAAGACAAATTTAGCAACACTTGGATCATTTCAAAGAGGTTTCAAATTTTGTATGAAACAATTCAAATTTGTAGTGTAGGTAGGGACACCTTCCTCCATCGCTACTCAATATAATTCACTCACCCACAATCTTCCAAAAGCTTTCATATGTAAACTCCAGTCGATTAAAAATGCTTTAGCTCATGCAATAACCAAATCACAAAATTTCTGTCATATTGCGCTATTATTAAAAATGGCTGAAAATGGCAGAACGCTTTAAATATAAAATTGTACTGATGACTTCATAAATCAAAAGCAATTTACCTAAATATTAAATATAAAAAATATATAAACTAAATCTTAAATATAAACTTATACTGATGACTTCATACACCAAAAGCAATCTACCTACGAAATCTGATAGGCTGGCCCAATACAACATTCCCGATCCACTTGATCTTCTTCTTCATGTCAACCTCCTTCGTACTCTGAATCAATCTTCTTTCCTATTTAAAGCCGTGCTTTTTCAGTACCCGGGCAAAACGGCGCACAACAAAACGGCGCAGACAAAACGGCGCATAGAAATTACCTCAAAATACCGACAAAAGGCGCGAAATAAGCGACAGAACGACGCAGACAAATCGGCGGAAATGATAGGTAAACACAAGAGCGGGTATAGGGCAAATTAGGTTCAACAGCCTAACAGCGACATATTGATCGGAGATGTTTATCTGCATTTAAAAACTTGTATTTCAGCATGGGCACGTGGTGTAGCGGTTATGGGTTATGATTTTGCCACTAAAGTTGTTTATTGATTAGATGGATATACGCTGACAATGGAATGTTAAATGTTGAATGTTAAAACCCTTTATAACAGACCTCTCAATTCATGAGGGTTCCTCTATCAAGGGTAAAGGGGAATGTCGGATGATCGCGCCGTTTTGTCTGCGCCGTTTTTGTCCGCGCCGCTTTGTCGTGCACCGTTTTGTGGTAGTGTCGCTTTTTCATATAGTGCACAAGGACTCGGGAACGCAATTCCAGCAATCCCTCAGCTGTCTACTCCGCAGTCAAAGAGAAAATTCTCAGTTGCAGTTTCCTTCGCTCTTTTTAACGGTTCTATTTAAACTCAGAGGGCGGGAAGTTAGAAGAGTGGTAACAACGCTGGACGATGGAGCAGAAGGTCGCTGGTTCAGTTCCCCCAGGAGTCCTAATGTCAACTCAGCCTTACTTGCTAGAGAGCGGTGGTAAACTGAAGAGCAGCGTTAAGCTGCGAGGTAAAACGTAGGTCTGGTGAAAGTAGTGACAACCTACCCAAGATTAATGGTTTATACCACCTAAATCGTCTGATTGCCTGGATGGAATTGATACCGCCATCAATACAGCTCTCATGACCTTGAATACTTTTAAAGAGAGACTTAAAACCTGGTTATATCGCACGAGTTATCCTAACTTTTAATGTGTTGACCAGTTCGTTATTTCAACGTTAATAATAAGCATTTCTAATAATAAAAATCATTGCCATAGCTGTAGAGACCCAATCAGGACAATAATCTGCATTTCATCTGCATTTCTCTTCAAAAAATCATTACCATAGCTGTAGAGTCCCAATCACAATAATCTGCATATTGCCTTGTCTGCTATTTCATAGTAAGGTTAAGCACCTATGAATAAGGTGCTACTGCAGTGTTGTTCGTTAAAGCGCCATTGAAATTAAACAATTTATTTTTAATACTATAATTAAATAAGTAATTAGCGTTATTCTATATATTTTCGCGTATAAATACCAAATACCTAATTTCTGCAATCAACATCATAAAATCCATTAGGTGCACAAAATTAGGAAGAACACAAACAATTTTCCTGTGCAATTAATTGTTAATTTTTATGAATATGAAGGCTGAATAAGATTAAACCGGCCAATTAGAAACTAATAAAATTGCAACTGCTTCAAGAAACAAAAATAGTACAATTTCAAGAATTGGAAGCAACAAAATCAATACCTGTTGATGCCATGGCCAGTGCTTACTATCATGATTAGGAGGAGTGTAAGACTGATTTGGCAGGCAGACACAAATTCTCCAACCCAGTAGATGCCATAAACTGCAAATTAATAATGACATCAGCACATTTTAAATAAAGTGTACGACAACGCCTTACCTGCATGAGACTCGAAAGAAGACAAGTTACCAATATCACCAACCTTTTATATAACAATAACAATAAATTACTAATTACGAACTTTATATGCCAATAAATTATATGATAAATTGATCGTGGGAGGCACCTGTTATGCCGTGCTATGAAACGCCAGTACACCTCTCCCGCATCATGTATTTAAGTATAGAAAACAAATATTGTCATTTTTATTTTCTTAAACAAATACTGGCTTCCATTTTATTTAATTCGTTCATTTAAAGACGCATTCGTTTCAGAGATGACCAGCGTCCTTACTGGCATCAAATGGTATGCCACCAAAACCTTTTATTATTTGTTTAACCGTAATCTATCCGTTTACCCGTCCCGTCCGTCCGTCCGTCCGTCCGTCCGTCATTAAAGCAGAAATACACTTACTTCCTAATCCATCAGAATTTCTAACAGACATGTCAGTGAATGCTAGAGTATTTCCTAACGCTCCTGAAATATAAAACTGTTATTCATATGACACTGTAAGATAAAAGGTTCGCCCATACCCGGGCCCGGCGACGATCTCAATTAACTCAAGCCGCGACGCATGTGGCTTACGCCATTAATCTGGAGTAGTTTGCTTTTGCTTTCTCCAGACCGGCGCTTACCTTCACAGAGCAAAACATTTTAAACATTTCTCTACTCCCTCTAGCGAGTGAAAGATGACGCTACCATGGGCTCCGACAGGAGTCAATTCCGGTGCGTAATCTGCAGTTTTCTAAACTGATAACGAAGTCAACGAAGTATGTTCGATGAGAGAAGTGATTAATAAATTGCTGCTCGTCTGAGAAGAAATCAGCAAAATAGAAAGTAAATACCTGCCACTGCAATAGCTCCTATTACCATGTGAATTTTTTTAGTATGTTCCTGGGCTTTAGCCCAAACAAATATCCATACAGTGCCAGCAGAAAGATACAGGAGAGCCATACAACCAGCGACCTTCAATTAGACACAATGAAGTAGACACACATAAATTCATAAGACAATTTACGCATATCAATGCCATCTGCTTTAACTGCTTAAAATTTAAGAGCTGATCGCTAACAGATCCCACCTAAGAAAGGGTAACGACGGAAAGGCGGAAACCTGCAGACAACATGTAAACAAAAGTAACAGGTACATAAGCCTACTTGTCCAATAATAAGATTGTAACAAATAAAATTGAGACAGAAATAAATAAATGGTTACTGAAGGGATCATGGATCCCACAAGAGAGTAACCACTAACCAGTACATATGAAATTTGATAATAATAGTAGACATAAGTTAAGAATTAGTTTAATGATTTTAATTTAAGTAAAAAAAAATACACATAGCATATAAGTGTCTGTAGCAAGGTAGATTAAAGATTAAAGATTACAGTTAAAAATATATTTAGTCCTGTAGAATTATTTGTTTAAGTCTCTTTTTAAACAGTGTTAGGTTTGGTATATTTTGATATCTGAGTAGGGGATTGTTCCATGTGTGTGGGCCATATATTTTTATTGTGAAAAGTCTAGTATTAGTTCTTGAAAATTTAATAGATATTTTATCACTATTTCTTACATTGTACATGTTTCTTTTATTTACTGTTTTAAAATACTCCTCTAGATAAAATATTTTGGGTAGCAGATTATTTTGTATTTGTACATAAATATTGCACTTTGATGTTTATAAATATTAGTGACATTTCAAATATTTAGATTTTTATAAAGATGACTAGCATTTTAATATTTATTTTAAAAATGTTATTAACCTAATTGCTTTATTTTCTACATAGTATTCTTAATAGGTATAGGTCAAAAGTCACACCAGGTTCTTTTTCATTTATATCACTCGCATATGTCTTCTGCCAATTTTTCAAATAAAATATTTGTCAACCGTTTCAAATATCAGAACAATTGTTTAACATGTTTTTTTCTTTAATAACATCATCGACCTACCACCAGATAATGCAGTGTTTCTCAAAGTTGAGATAAACAACTCTTAGTACACACTGTAGACGTTTCGTAGTAGACGTTTCAATCTCCTCCCTTAGAGGAGGCGATTGAAACGTCCTGTGGGGCGAAAAGAGGAAAATGGACGGTTGGGGGCGATTATAGAGAAAAAGGGCGATAACTTGCATATGGGCAATAAGGTGCGATTAGGGGCGGGGCGAATTCTTATTAGGTCAGCGGCGCTAACGGGCGGCATTATTGTTTGATTTATGATACATACCAATATACCTCTAACAATGTGCTATTTAAGGACGAAAATGCATCCCATTGAGCCATTAAGACCAGAGGCCAGGCAAGGCCGCAGCAAAAATTAACTTGCAACTCTAAGGGAATAGAGTCAATATGATCAAAGTCAAGTCAGTCATCACAGAGTTCATGTGAAAAAATAGAGTTGTAGAAACGTAACTTAGCCCGACACAGTGTTCAAGCCTCTGTCACTTAGACAAGAAGGAAAGAATTCTTGATGATCAACTTTAAGTTTACTTCTCACACTTTGAAAACTTGCATAAGGACATGTATACTAGATTCAAGGATCTTATTTTGCTACAGATTCCAGATTGGGTCATTAGTCAATTCCTATACTTCACGAACGAGGATACAGGCGTGATGGAGGAAGGACTCATTTAAATCCAAAATGATATTGAACTTATCCGAAGTTCAGAAAATCATGTCAAGGCTTCTGGTTGCAGAAAAGCATTTCTGAGCGTTATCCTGTATTGTGGGATAAAGTATAGCTGTATTTCATTGCATTCCCGACATTATATCAAGTTGAACAAGGCTTCGGTACAGTCACTCTGCTACTTTCCAGGCAGAGAAAAAGACTGAACATTGTCGAACCGAACGTGGAGACCTAAGATCACTTCTTAGTGCTTTGCAACTTGATGCTGACAAGTTGATAACTATGCACCAAACTCATCCACCCCACTAAATTAAAAGTTCAACTTATGATTACAGTACGTAGACATGAGTAAAAGTTAAAACGTTGTACTTCAATTTTAGATTCATATTCAAACTAAACCTTGATGAAATGTGTTTATACAGTTGGAAATTATGTGTGACACTATGAGCTTGGCAATTTGGCCTGGGGCTAACCCTACTCAGGGGCGATGGAGACATAGACTGGGAGGAAAGGGGGCGATAGCCCAAAAAGTTTGAGAAACACTGAGATAATGTAACATCCATCACCTTAACACTTTCCCATCAAAATAACAGATATTTGATACATTTACATTTCAATGCACACTGAATGTCATAAAAATCGCATTCTTGCATTGTTTTGATGTCTTGGGCCCACTATGAATTTGTCACTGTTCTTCAACTGCAAGTGCAGTTATTTACCCAGGATTTCAGAACCCATATCACACATGACGACTTGACTAATCTTAGTCTTTAGTAGTGAATTGTAGAAAGTTAGACAAATACATAATCCACCTGTCTTCGAAGTCCACACTATTCCCTTCCAGTCCTCCTTCAGACGCCGTCCTTGTTCTTCTTGTTCTTGTTCTTCTTGTTCTTGTTCTTCTTGTTCTTGTTCTTCTTCTTCTTGTTCTTTTTCATCTTCTTCTTCTTCTGCAGCGTCGGTGATCATGGACCTCCATTTCCCTTTGTCTCTTGTTGCGTGAACGATGTCAATTATTCCGTAGTTTCATCATCATCATCATCATCATCATCATCATCATCATCATCATCATCATCATCATCATCACCATCATCATCATCAGAAGCGCGTGGCTGGCGGGGGCCGTTCCGTCACCCCTTGACCATGACCCCGCCGAATGGCACGACTCCAGAGAGTAGATGGAATCTCGCTGGTCTGGGAACGGATGTGGTCGATCCATCTTTTCCTGGGACGACCAGGACAGCGCTTCCATGATCGGTCAGGAGATGGAGAGGTCGACGTGGCAGCGGAGGGTTTGATGAACAGGAACTGTCTCTTCAAGGCGGGCTGCATGTCCAAAAATGGCAAGGCGGCGCCTACTTATCAGTTCATTGTGTGATGGTAATCCAGTCCGCGAGGATATCTCCGCGTTGATAATGAAGTCATACCAGCGTACTTCAAGGATCTGACGTTGGCACCTCATATGGAAGGCTTCCAACTTCCTTACTTCCGAGGCGAGTAAGGTCAAGGTCTCGGCCGCGTAAAGTAGGACAGACAGAACAAGTATCTGGTACAGACGGAGCTTGATGGCCAGAGAGAGAGACGTCTGTCCTGCCAGATATTATGCAGGGAGAACATGGAAGTAGAGGCTAGGGTGATGCGTCTGGTCAGATCTTGATGACAGTGTCCATTGGAGGACTGCACGCTACCAAGGTATGTGAAACTGTCTACTGACTCAACACACTCCCCATCAACCACGATAGAGGGGGCTGTGATCCACATCCTAGGTTTTGTAACTTGGTTTTAGTCCAGGAAACCTTCATACCAAGAGGAGCAGAAGCATGGCTGAAACTAGAGAGGTATTCAGAGGCATTGGTAGCATAAGGTAGAAACAGAGTTGTATCGTCTGCGTAGACCAGGTCTGTGAAGCGGTGTGACCCGACGCTAATGCCATGGTTCACAGACATGTGATCTGAGATCCAGTCGATGGCAATGCAGAAGAGGATTGGTGCGAGTATACAGCCCTGTCTCACACCAGATGTAGTTGAGAATCGAGCAGAGAGATTTTGACCGACCCGTATTCTGGTGCAAATCTTCTATCAGACGGAGCAAAATATCTGGGATTCCCTTGACGCGCAATGCTTTCCATAAAGCGATCCGATCCATCGAATCGAATGCAGCCTTAATATCCAGGTAGGCTACATTCAGAGGGCGGTCAAACTCCCGATGTAACTCGGAAAGCAGTCATAACGCTAGGATGGCATCTATGGTGGATCTGCCGGGAGTGAATCCAGATTGTTGTGGTTTACGTGTCTTAAGGAGTAATGGCTGTATCTGGCTGAGTAGGATGTGGGAAAATACCTTCTCTGGTACTGACAGAAGAGTAATCGGTCGATCATTTCCACATTCCAGTTTTGAGCCCTTCTCTTTATATAAAGTGACAAGAACACCTTCTTTTCACTCTGCAGGTACATGGCCAGTTCTCCAGACCTGGATAAGCAAAGAGTGGAGAGAGGAGCTCACTGGGCCCAGAGCACATTTCAGCAGCTCAGGCGGAATACCATCAGGGCCTGCTGCGCAGCCATTTCTCATTTTCTTGATGGCGGCGATAATATCAGCGAGGGATGGCTCATCGGCGAGGATGTCCTGGTCAGGGAGGGCAGTATATGCTTCGTTGTCAAGGTCAGGAGATGATGATCCTGGAAGGAAGTCTAAAGCAGCTTGGAAATGTTCCTGCTAGCGTTGTAGGGTTTCTTCGATGGAGTTGCATGGGGAACCATCAATCCTATTAACGTTTGGAGAGAAGTATGATGACCGGTCTCTCCAACCGATTCTCGCCATCCTTTTTAAAAACCACATTTCTTCAGTTGCCGCGAGTTTTCCCCCATAATTTTGGATACTGTCCAAGTCTCGCGGTCATATAGCAGTACTGGTCACATATAAGATTTCAGCATATTTATTCTAGTTGGCAATGCTATGTGTTGACTTATTTGAATGTTCCTAAGTTCACTAAATGCTGACTTGACAATGCCAATTCTTTTTCTGATTTCTTCGTCGCATCTTCCATCACTTGTGATTTGCGCACCTAGGTATTTGAACCTCAGAAGGGTTTCTTTCGTTTCGGAAATTACCATCGACTGTGTTTTTTTGTGATTTAGTTTCAATCCGAACTTTCCCGCCTTTTTACCACTGTCAATCAGTCTTTGAAGTTTATTTTTATTGTCGGCTATTAGTGCCCTGTCATCGGCAAATCCTATGTTATTGAAATTCTATATGTCTTGTTCCATTATTTTATGCCATCAAGCCACATTCTTCCTTTTGAAAATTTTCATCCATTTCCTATTTTTCCGGTAACTCTTACTGATGCTTATTGTTTAGAGGTTCGGAATAGATGTTCTATTCTTCTGCCTATTTTTTAAGAATTTGATTCTCGTGTTTGATATTGTCGAACGCTTTTTCATAATTTTTCATGTATAAAATTTTTAAGATTTTTTCCATTGTTCATTTCTTATCAGTATATTTGACGCAAACGCGAGCTGGGTCCGTTTTCCATACAAAATTCGATAATTAACGTGTTTCGTCTCTATATCAAACATGTTAAAACCAGTTCTAGCTCAAAATGTCAGCTGAGAATAGATATGATCAGATATAAGCTACAAATTCATCATCCATGTAATGCTAACTTATTGTATGTTCTAATTGTATCTCAAGATTACTTTGTTGGTTTCTGGCTTGTTTCTCAAAGCAGTGTTGGAGTTGCCGGGGGTTGTTAGGGGGAGGGTTTGAACCCTCTGCTAACTTTGCAACCCTCCCAGAAATTGCATATCGGGTACATGCAGTTTCTGTCATTCATTGAATTTCAGCCCCCAATCCCCCCAGCTCAAATTTCTCGACTCCAACACTGTCGCAAAGTCGTCGTAATATGCTGTGTTCGTTGCATACATTCTTTTGGCATTCGCCACAACATGATGTTGTGCTGTTTCCTATCCTTCACACAAAGATAACAGCGACTTTTCTTCTGTCGCTTAGCAGGCGGAGGGGAACTTACAGGAGTGCTTGTCGGTTGCAGATTTTTGTAGATCAATTGCAGACCGACGTAAGATGTGTGGTAGGGCCTTGCACTAAAGATTCACTCAGATTAGTTAAGAACAAACGACGAGCAACATGAGAGCATTTGTTCCAGTCTGGATAAGTGATTCTTCATATGACAGCAATGCCATCAAAATCAAGTAATTCATATAAAAGCGAAAGGACGTCGATTAGTGCGTCTATTGCACATGTATTCATGATCCTCCTGATTCAGTGTATCGACCCTTAGTTGAATTATATGTTATATAATGTATGTTATAATTTCTGGCTGGCTGGCACTTGCTTTGTCAAGAGCGGCAAAGAGCCCCATCGTGGTGCATCGTAGGTAAAAGAATAACCACCTTAGATGCTTAGGGACGTACGATACCAGTGTGGTGGACTGTGTGAAGCTGAACAAAGATGGTTGGTCGATCAGCGCTAGCTTTACAAATTTCAGAATTGTGAGGGGATGAATGGCTTATTCTTCATCAACGTACCAACAATTGTCAATCGTTTTGATAAAAGTGACAAAGCCAATTCATGATATGTGAAGTAATTAGCGCAGGTGATGTTACGGTTGCTGCCTTCAATGTGGTTCAACCAGCTTCTCTACCACTTGTCTACCCAGTCCAGTAGCTCTGACCTTATCCTTGCCAACACATGGAATACCATTGAGTGGATAGAATGTTCCAGAGTCACAGAGCCACCAGATCTTCATTCCATATTTGTCAGGTTTTGATGGGAGATGCTGTCGAAAAGGACATCGTACGCGGATTGGTACTACTGTAATGTCGGTTTCAGGTAAATAGGTCTATTGCTTATAGAAGCGGGCAACAATCCCATATTTCACATATTGGTGCCAGCTTGTCCTTGGACCTGCGAGTGCCCCTTGTGGACTTTTTATCAAAGCGGATGAATCTAAGAAGAGCCTTGCAGCGGTTATTCCCATGCATAGTTGCACGAAAGATTGATGGACCGTGCATTTTGTCCCATAACAAATCGTAACTCTGGTGATTGTATTTAAGATGACCAGCCGTAAGAAGAAGACCAAAAGATGCACGAATTTAAGTAGCATCAGTACTTTTCCAAGGTTCAGATTCATTGTTGAAGTGACTTGTTTAGCCTCTGCAATTTGTTTATTCAGTTATAGTATTCACCATATGGTAAGTAATGAATAGAGAATATGCATGAACAGAATCTTCGATTACTTTATAATGACCTTGATTGATGTGCTCATTTTAGATGTAATGTAAATTATTTAGTCTCCTAAAGCGCCACACAAAAGCTAAGAATTAACTAGCTTATTGAGTATGATAACCGGCAGCAATGTCATTATGGGTCCGTCTGACCCACCATGGCCGTCTGCGTTACTATTTTTAAAAACATTTTATTAATACAAATTGTGTTTTAAAATTATTTTATGCACGCATTGCGTGTGGAATCGTAATTCTTACGAATTAGAATTTGTAAAGAATTTTTGTTACAAGCGTTTTTGCACAGTCAATCGCCAAACGTTGTTATGGGTCCGACGGACCCACCTTGGTCGGATAAACGTTTCCGTTTTAATTCCTACAGCCCATTTTTCTCTTAATTCAAACTGTTCTGCTATTTGTGGTTTGTATTTTGTTCTTGGCTCTGGCCAGGATGATTCTCATTATAAGTTTTGTGGCGTGATTGATTAAGCTTATTGTTATAGAATCTTCATATTGTATGGATCCTGTTTTCTTGGGTGGTGTGATCAAAACTGACTGACACATTTCGTGGGGTAGTTGTCCATTTTTATATATGAAATATGCCGTTTCAGTCACTGTCTCAATTTCAGCCTCCCCGGCGTTTTTAATCATTTCAATTGCAATGTTATCAGGTCCTGCTGATTTGTTGTTCTTAATTCACCGTAGTTCTTCTTTTACTTCTTTTAATATAGCTGGGCCTGGACTGTCGATTTTTTAAGGATTTTATCTTTTCTTTTCTGCTGTCATCATACAGTTATTCCACATATTCTTCCTGACTCTGTCTCTTGTGTGCTTTCCACTTCCCTCATAGTTGTTTTATTTTCTTGTGGAAATGTTGTCCGTTCTATTTTTACTCTAAAGCCAAATATTTAAAAAATTTCGATTAGTGCAAATTCATTTGATAAATGGACGTATTGTGACGTATACATTTAAATATTATTCATGCACGCATGCAGAGGCCATTCAACACAATTGCTTAAAGACCAGTGGCGTCCCAGGATTTCGGGAAGAGGTGTCGATCGTGACCAAACGTTTGAAAAAACTTTAAAAATACATTTTTCATTTACTTTTTTCTTGTTTTAGGAGCTGACAATCAAAAAGGTCGTCACCTTCATCATATTCCTTCTATTTTCTATGTCACTTAAAAATTTTCAATCGGCAGCCAGCCAGAAGGGTTTGACCCCCAAAATCGCGTCCGAAAATAAAAATATATGGGAAGCATGTAAACAAAATTTTCGTCGACAGCCAATGGGCATTAAACCACAAACCCCTTCTTGGCTACGCCACTGTTAAAGATATTATAAATTCAAATAAAAGAAAATATGAAATATAACTTAATGAGCACCGGGAGCAGAGGCCATTCAACGGCAGACA